>CM062297.1:41668195-42268195 GCA_031216915.1 Pictodentalium vernedei | reverse complement strand
GAGTAAATTGGGGTAGATCGATAGTATTATTATGAACATTTGAGAAGATTGGGCAACGTATGAAAAATGCTTTGGTGTTTCGCCCCCCCCCCCCCCCCCCCCCCACCTCGCCCCCCCCCCTCACACACTAACAGGAAGAGGTTCGTTAAAGATGATTACAGTATAAATGAGAACCAAGGCTACTACAATGCATTCGTAACCCGCAATGGTATATTTGAGGTGAGCGAAATGTATCTGCACTATAAAACACGGCTGGGGGGGGGGGGGGGGGGGGGGTTGATTTCCAGCATATAGGAAAGTCTTAAAACTGATCAGGGAGGAGTTTTCGCGGAGAGACAAGAGCAGGTTGTACCATTGGTTTGTAGTAATGTTGGGGGCAAAAGAAGACTGATACAACTGCGTCCAACAAAATGGAACTCTGCTGTTATGACTTCACTGGACATTGAGCGGTGGATTCACGATAAGGGGAGCGGAGGAACTTCGTTTGCAATATTTTGGGGCGACATAATGATATATATTAAAAAAAATGTATTAGCTTGTGTTTGCGACGTCTTCCTTGTACTGTATGTAGAGAGTCCAGGCGTTTTTTTTTCGGAATAGAGCAAAGACTTACTACAACTGACAGTTTCCGCAGTAATGATCCTTGTGGCTGCGATCTGTATGTTTTCAAGCTCGACGGCTTTGGCTGCTGATTAATTATCCCAGACAGCATCAGCGTGCTCGAGTACAGGCCTAACGAATGCAAAGTATACTTTTTTCTAAAAGATCGAGATTGAATCTCTGCTTACTCAGTAGGTCTAAGCGCGACCAAGCTTTAGAGCAGATATGGTCAATGTGGTCGTTCCATGTGCATGTGTTATTTAATATGACTCCTGAATGTTTATGATTACCGATTCGGACTTTGTGGGGACGATGTGTGTCCTTTCCCTTGTCGTCAAGAGTCATGAACCCTATTCTCCCTACGGATGGGTTTGCTGTTTCCTTTTGATTTGCTTTGCTCAGTTAGGCGTTTGAATGTGTCCCATAAATTTGGGAGCGCTGGGGACCGTTGAGGGTTTCTATAGGCTTTTGACAGTTTAACAGTTTAACACTGTTTTTCTTGGCGAGGGTTTTTTCATTGCGTCACGAAGACAGTTATACTCTGTTTTTAATTCTGCTTTTCTGATGATATTTTGTTCGGATTTGAATTTTCGGAACGCTTTGCTTTTTTTCCTAAATTAGGAGAAGCGTGTCTTTGAAATGTTCCTATTCCATAGGTGCACTTCTTGTTTATATTTCGTCCAGGGCCAAGTTGATTGTTTTGCTTTCAATTTCATTCGCGTTTGTTGGATTGTTGGTGACTAGCGTGGTTTCAAAGATTTCTCTGAAAAGGTCCCTTTTCATTTTGGAGAGATTTTTTCGTCGTGTGGGGGGGGGGGGGGGATATTTTGCGGGGCCATTGTTATTTTGGAGTGACGTGGACTGGCAGATGCTCGCTACCAGGGACAGCGTCACTCACCCATAAATCAATCTCTGACCAGACAGCGGTTTGCTAATAATAATCAGATCGAGGATGTCAGAATCATGGTGCGGAGATTGACTAACGTGGGGATACATTCAGCATCGTTGACCAGGTAGAGATCTAATTGTTCAATTATGTTGAATAGACTGTCGGCTTTGTAGATGGTTTTCTTGCATCCTGAGGCTTGAGTCTTGAACTGAATCCCCCTCCTCACCCCCACCCCCAGGAAAACACAGTGTTTGTATTCTGCTGTGAAGGCCTTGAATACCTTGATGTATATTAGTTTGCTCGGATCGTTGTACCATGAGATGACTGGTATGTGTTTGTTGTCGATTTCCATCTCAGCCGCCACTACTTCGGCGTCGAGATGATCAGTGATAATGGTTTTACACTTTGTTTAAGGTACGACACCGCCTCCTGTTTCTACAGAGCGATCTGGTCTTATTATATTATAAACGTTAATTGCAAACCACTTTGATAGTTTCAACCACAATTCACAAATGCTGATTACATCGCAGTCGAAATCATCAAAGTGGGTTGACATTGTTGCGTTATTTCGGTTAAAGCTTCTTGCGCTCCTGTAAGGGAGTTTCAACAAATCCATTAAGTTGGCTGTGGTACATGCCCCAGTGACATGTTCCTCTCCACACTCCATACAAGTCAAGCAGCCGCGGCATTTGCTGGTGGGGTGACCAACGTTTTGGCACCTGAAACACTGTATTGTTCCCGTTGCAGATCTGTATTCCTCTGCCAGGAATTTGTGACCCTTTGCTATGATATTCTACTTTAAGCTTCCAAGTACATTTTCCGGTCCCTTTGGAGACAAAGCTCTGCAATTTGCAACCGGAAAGAGATTTGCTAATGTCGTTGTCATTTATTTTTGAACTGACCGTGGTGATGACTATGTAGTGATGTTGTTTACCTTTTTGTTTGTTACCGGCAGTATGTGTGTGTGTGTGTGTGTGTGTAGCTTACCCTCGGCTTTGGGGTGTTCTAGCCGTGTGCCCTCGCGTGATGGGCATATTAAATGCTCGGCGTGTGAGGGCTACCTGTCTCTGGCCTGCTTAGGTCTATGAAGGGGGCTTCGGAGTGGTCAAGGAACTGGCGGTTTCTGACACTGAAGACTCCTATAGGCGTCTCCTGGTCTTCTCAATAATTAGCCTTTTTCTTACCGTAGAAAACCCCTCATTCCCGATGCCCTCTAGCGCTTGTGAGTTCCCTAGGGGAGTCATGTTCGTATAGTTTGTATTTTTAATGGTGATATTTGGAGTCTGCGGTATTGGTGGAAGAGCCCCCACCCCCACCCCACCCCTTCACATTTTTGAAAGGCTAGGAGACCCTTTTAGCGAAATTTGGCTGAAGTTTGAAAGAGGCTGAACGTCGAACTGTTCATTTTCTTGCCCCGTGGTGTGTGCGTCTCCCCCAACACTGTCGGAGCCTCTGTTTCCTGGGAGGATTCAGAGGAATCGGAAGTATTTGAGGCAGACTGGATCTTATTCGAGTTCTTACTCTTGTTCGTGGGTTCAGAGCGGAGAGGAGCTCACGTGGCTCCACCAGACCTTTGTTTTTTGTTTAGGTCCGCCCCTTAACTTAAATGAGAGGAGTTATTCTCTCCTCGGTTTTTCCTTTTCTTTTCCTTTTTCCTTTTTTTTTGTTTTGTTTTGTTTTTATGTTTTTGTTTTCTCCCTATCCTGTGAGGAGGTGTTAATGCAGTGGATGGTCTCCGCGTGCTACTCAGCGATTTGAGCAACTAACACCTGTATTTGTTTGACAAGATCCCTGGTCTCATTACCCATTTCATTGGCTTCCTCACGCAACTCCATATTTTCTAATCTCATTCTCTGTGTTTCATTTTCCAACTTCTCTTTCTCTCTAACAATAATTCTATCTCTCTCCTTCTTCCTGTTAACCCTTCTTTATCTTTCTTGCTTTCTCTATCCATATTTCCTCCGTCTCTTTCTCCAAGAGGCTAGTGATCCTTGCAGTGTCCGCTCTCATGGCCCCGTTGGAGATTTGCGTGGATTGATCTGCCCCTTCACCAAGAGGAGCGGCACGTTATTTTGACCCGAACGACCAACAGACACCTTGGACTCAACGCTGTGCCTAGGAGGCTCGCCCACCATAACAATCCTGTTCACGTTGCTACCACCAGAAGTACCTACATTGACATAGTTAGCAGTTGCTACCACTCACTCTTTTTATGCCGGATTCCTTGCAGGACTTGTCAGTCCCCGTCCCCTGTTTAGATGATGTTGCGGCTGATCTTCTAGATGACGACATCTTTCACTGATTGTTATTAGACGGGTTGGTTGAAGATAGTTGGGTAATTAGCTGATCAATCAAGAATGCCTGTCCTTACTTTCCCCGAAAAAAAATCAGTCTTTTATACCATTCATGTCCGAAATCCCTAACACTGCTTCATGTTATTAATTCTCGGATTATTGTGCCTTCATTTTCTGGATACTAAAGACTTAAAGAAGAACTCGGGTTGCTCTGTCTGATTGACCATTCAGAACAGGTGCTAGGGGAGTACAGTTTAAATGAAAACAGTGGCGTAGATACACAGAACAGGGCGACCTCCACGGCCTTTTGTTGTTTTTGGCTCGATAGAAAAGGTTTCTTGGTAAAAAATGGCAACATGGAAGGAAAATTAACTTCACGGCTTTGGAATACGAATATGTCTGCATGATTTACTAAGTCAGAACACAACACAGTTGCAGTATGGGGGACAGAATCAACGAACCGAGTAGGGACTTTTCAAGTGAAAACAACGAATGAAAAACTTCAACAAGGGCCGTCAATTTCTGCCCCGCGTACTCTATCCGAGTTACGTTCCTTATTGTTATATCACGGTCAACTTGAATTAAATGCATGAAGCTGATATTATTAAAAAACAATTATTAGCTTCGGTGGTCTAATTATTTTCTTGTTTGTGCGTCCTTACATGGCGTTTTTACATATAGACCTGGATTCCACGCATGGTGTATCTAGCACTTTTTGTAATGTCTGTATTGAATTGGGTAACGTTCAATATATACAGCAATCTTGGTATAATAGTTACACCTTTTACAGGTTACTGATATCTTACAGCACAGCCTCGGCGGGTTTCAGCAGCCCTCCCCCCCCCCTTTCTGTATGATCTGTATACTTTTTCGATAAGTTTATCATTGTAAGACTATGCACGGGTGCTTTTGTGGAATTAGTGGTGCTTTCCTGGTTTGGTCTTTGGTACAGTTAAAACTAGAAGTCATGTCATATAGCACGTTGATCTGCGCGTTAATCTACGCGTTATGACCATAGTAATGCTATCAAATTCTGAACATATGGTCTGTGCACAAGCGATGTTTCAGCTAATGGACCCCCGGAAAACCCGGAGGTCCATTGGCAGAAACATTACCTGTGTTTGTTATGAGTAACCAGGAAAAGCTGCCATGCTTTGGATGCCATTCGATATGACAATTGCGCGTAATTCCTACGCCTAATTAACCCTAGATAGGCGGACAGTTCGTGACAACAGGTCTAGTTTTAACTGTAAATTATATTTAGATAAGTTCATGGCACGATCACATATTTATGCAATCTATACAATCATCAATAGACATCTTGAACACGAGTGTTCTGCGTATATATCTACAATTAAAACTAGAAGTCCTGTCATGAAATGCGCACAAATGGCATGTCGCCATGCGCGTTAATCTACGCGTTATGACCATAGTAAGGCTATCATGGCTATCAAATTCTGTACATATGACCTGTACACAAGCAATGTTTCAGCCAATGGATGTCCGGGTAACCCGGAGGTCCATTGGCAGAAACATTGCCTGTGTTTGTTATGAGTAACCAGGAGAACCTGTCATGCTTTGGATGCCATTCGATATGACAATAGCGCGCAATTCCTAAGCCCAATTAAACCTAGATAGGCGGACATTTCGTGACAACAGTTCTAGTTTTAACTGTAAATTATATTCAGATAAGTTCATGGCACGATCACATATTTATGCAATCTATACAATCATTAATAGACGTCTCGATCACGAGTGTTCTGCCTATATATCTACAGTTAAAACTAGACGTCGTGTCATGAAATGCGCACAAATGGCACGTCTCTTTGTTCGTTAATCTACGCGTTATGACCATAATAAGGCTATCATGGATATAAAATTCTGTACATATGGCCTGTGCGCAAGCAATGTATTAGCCAATGGGCCTCCAGGTAACCTGGAGGTCCATTGGCGGAAACATTTCCTGTGTTGCTATGAGTAACCAGGAGAATCTGCCGTGCTTTGGATGCCATTCGATATGGCAATTGCGCGCAATTGGTACGCACAATTAAGCCTAGATAAGCGCACAGTCCGTGGCAGGACTTCTAGTTTTAACTGTATTTTGTGTATTTTGTAAGGAGGCTCAAAAAGCAGTGGTGACTCACACTGGGCCCATCCCATCACCGCCCACCCAACCACTCTCACCCCCCAATCCCCATAGACAACGCACAGCTACATGTATAACAACCACGTGCTACCATAAAAACCGAGATAACGGTCTTCTGTAAACAAAATGGACGACTGAAACACGCGTCATCCTAACAACACGCGCACGCATGCGCACTACCACCACCTATCATCATGATGATGACCTCACAAGATGGCCGCTTGCGTTGGATACCTTGACAGCAACCACATAATGCCACTGAATCACGTGTCCATGATATCACATATGAAATCAGGTAAAAGAGACACGATCTTCAGATTCTGGATGTCAAAGATTCGAGGTTTCGACACAAAGCATTGAGTATTGTATTGTAGAGACTCCATCGTAAACTCCCATTGGGTACCTCCGCCCTATTAGAGAACATTCAGTCCCATAGAGGCCGCATGCCACCATAGAAACCAATATGTAAGCTTCCAGTACACAACGTGGACGCTGCAAAGACGTGTCACCTTTACACCATGCGCCTCGCATGCGCATTGATAGCAGGTATCACCATGATGCTAACGCCCCAACATGGCTACTCACGTGGGGAAACATAACAACCCCCACATTGAGCGCCATATGAGATCCGACATGAGATCCTGACAAAGAGATACGGTCTCCCACTACGCCCACTCTCATAATTTCCTCATTTTCGTTTTTATATACCCTTTGTATACCTTTTATACATAATATTGGTCAATTAAATAAAAGCATCATCTGGTTTTAATAGATTACTGTTATAGGTTCGAAAAATGGTCAGGCTGCAAATTCAAACATCTCAATTTCATTTGAAGGAGGTTGTTATCTAACTTATTTTTAATAATCAGAACGGGGCGTTCACGTAAGCTGCTGGTTGCAAAAAGTCAAAAACGAATTTGTTTTAGGCAAATATTTTTGAATGTGCTTACTGCAAAGTCATCTCCGCAAGAGTTTGTGGTTGTAGGTTTTATTTTAAACCGGGGTAAACAATTTGAAGTGACAAGGTTGTGAAGTGGAAACAGGAAACTGGCAGCGTACTACACGTATGCCGTGGGCTCATTTTACACTCCAGCTCGTCCCATCGGAAACGGGGGGGGGGGGGGGGGAGACTGGGCTCGTACGCCACACACATGTTTTAATGTCATACACCCCCCCCCCACACACACACACACACACACATATACACGCACGCACACACATCTTCACACACACCCGCACACTTTTGATGAATGAAACATTACCCATAGCTGTTTTCCAATCAACAAGTAATTATTGTTTTCATTTAAACCTTTGTTGAAAAAAAATATTTAATGGCTTAGACCCAAAGTCTGTAAACCCAAAGTACAAATACTCTTTCTAGTAAATACTAATAGACATCGTTCCAATATCTTTGAATTTTATGTTCCCATTTTATGCCTGTCCACTACTTTCGACTGTCACTGATCAGTTCGCTTCAGTTTATAAATCAAGTATTTGTTACAAGATATGAATGTTACAGAAACTTACCTCCATGATGGTGGTGGTTAGGGTGCCCATCGTGAGCTGCAAAACAAAATACCAAGACGTTTTAGAATGCAAACACAAGTATTTCAAAAAGTACAAATTAGTTCAATGGTCAACGGATCTGATCCGTCGTATTCCATCGTGTTGACGAAAACAGACTAACCAAATGTAATTAATTGCGGTCGACATGGTGTTTGATCTGGAGCCAATACTATAACATTTTTACAATTGTATATTCTAGAATTGTATTGTCTATCTATTAATATAACTGACTAAAATGAATCATTGACATTTTCAAAGATATGGCAATTTGCCAGTTGGCAAATTGCCATATCTTTGAAAATGCTAATGGGTCAGTTTAACCCATTTAAAGTGATAACTATGAAATAGGAAATACTATTCTTGAAAATACAATTGTAAAAGTATCATAGTATTGGCCCTTGGTTTTGTCATAGAGACGGGATTTGACAAGCCAGATCGATTGATCATTGTAATAATTTATTCATCATATGTCAGAGTGTAGTTACAAAAATTAATTCGACACCTGAATCTTCAACAAAAAAGAAATTGTGCGAAATTTAAACAAAAAATAAATTATGCAGTGTGTTTACCAGAATATTCAAAGGCACTCGACGTTTTCTTTCGCGTTGTAAACTTGTCGCATTGAATATTTGCGCACAAAGATGTCACGTGAGTCTCTTATGAGATAGGCACACTTACTGATATACAAATGGATTGCTGGGCCGTCTGTGTAAAACGTCGCCACTCAAATTGCCTCCCCCTACCCAAGAAAGCATCAAGTCCATCAACACGGTAACCCCTCCCGCTCCATGAAGCTTGGTGACAAGAAAACTGTTACGCTGTGATTGTAGTCACAGCCTAACAGCCTGCTCTTCATCAAATGTCATGATATTTATCTGGAATGAAAACTGATAGCACTGTATCAACTTTTTAATCTCGGCGCTTTTTAACATTAATAATTAAAATTTGTTTGTTGTAAATGTTCAATTTGCATTGCCACCAACACCCTGCATAGGATCAATATATTCATTTTTTCATAGACATCAAAGCATCAAAGTACTCACTTTAACCCTTTACCCAACGCAGACTATATCAAAATTTATTAATTTAAATTTCGTTTTTTAATTTCTTTTGAAAAGGTTCAACAAAACCGTATCATGTGACCCCTCATCGGAACGAGCTCGATGAACTCTTTCCAAAGCGGGGTCACATGATATGGTTTTGTTGAAATTTTTCGAAAAGTATTATTTTTTTCAGCTGCTGAATCTGCATATTACGTGGGCGGATGCGGGCGATTCGTTGGGTAAAGGGTTAAAAAGGTGATCGGGGATTACGGGGCGCCGGGAACACGAAAAGAGAACCTTCGCGAAATTGTTTGTTTGTTGAGAACCGTTTATTTGTAGAACCCCCTCACCCAACCCCGCCCTTAAGATGGCAGCGGGGGAGACACTGTTCTATATGTGGACAATAAGCGTTCCAGCAATCCAGTTATGGGGAGATTCGTTGGTGGACCTGGAAGCCGTACTAATTCTCAGTTCCTTATTCGGCGTTCGTTATCAACCGATTTCATTAGTTGATAACGAACGTCAAATAAGTAAATGGGAATAAGTAACTGTTATCACGTCCAAGATCTGTTGATAGACATGGTATGGATGTGGAAAAGTGGTAATTCTTGTTAACGGTGAGCCAGAATTAATGCGCTAAGACAGAAGCCTTGAGATATTCGTGGCACTTATATAATGTACTTGAATTATCATTTAAAATTAACATAAGTTTGGATTTAAAGTGATCGCATTGTCAAGTCACTAGGTAATCGTATGGTATCTCGCGAAGGTCAGCTTTACATCTCTCTCTCTACTAGAAGCAACGCCACTGTCATAGCTGTAATGAAAGCTGTCAGAAATCAGTATATTTGCTTTGTTTGCACAACGAAAAATGATCATTTTTCATAAAAATAAATAGGTTTTGTTGCAGTTCATTGATGATGAGTGGTTACAATATTTGGAGTGCTGACCAGCCTCTAAAAGTAGATAGAAAAAGACCGACGGCATATTCGAAACATAAGTTCCCACCTTTCTTCTCTTCCCTTTTTTAAGTTGAGCTCAAATCGCCCACACAACGCCTTATATACTATTCAAAAAAGTAGAGGATATTCGATGAAAGTGATATATATGAAGAAATATATTTATATTTTCATCCAAAAGACAGTTGAGGCATTGCACCGTGATATCTGGTGAATGATGTCAGCGATGGTTAGGTGTCTAAGCACACATTCCACGCACTGAGCTGTAGAAGACATAGTCGGTCAGTCAGAGAATCTACCACATTGAGTCCAAGACCTCATACTTTGTAAATCCTTCTCGGTTCTCGAGACAAGCGCGGATCCGGAGTGGCATACTCCTCACCAAACATCCAATATCAGCTTGACTGATGTTATTCCATTCTTCCTGCAATGCAGCGGCGATTTACTGGACATTGGTAGGGGGCTGTTGGCATTGTCGTAGGCGCCTGCCAAGCATATCCTATATGTGCTCGATTGGTGAAAGGTCCGGACTCAGAACTGGCCAAGGCAGTGTAGTGATGTTCTGCTCCTGGAGGAACTCTGTAGTGACACTGACCCAGTGTGCTCTTGCATTGTCATCTTGGAAAATGAATCGACGGTCGTGATGTCGCGCAAATGGCACCACATGAGCTGCTAATATGCTGTCATGGCAGCACTACCCCGTGGCATGCCCTTGGATGACATATAATACTCTTCTGCTTGTCACTGTTATGTCTCCCCAAACCAAAACGATCCACCACCAAACCGATCGTGCTGCCTAACGGTTATGTCGTGGTATCATTCTCATTCAGCCGCCGCCACCCTCTGTTTCGTCTGTCGTGGAAGTCGAGAGACAACCGCGATTCATAGGAAACCATGACGTTGCTCCAACGAAGATTGTCCCAGCGCTGTTGTGCCCCACACCAATTACGCCTTGCTGCGATGGTACGTTCAGTCAAACGTCCAATTATTCGAGGTCCTCGAGCGTACAAATTCAGGCTTTGTAGGCAACTGGGGATGGTCTGACCACTGAATCGCACATCTGTCGCTCGGTGCAAATGCAGTCGAATTTCTGAGGCACTTTGATGGCGGTTAAGTAATGCTGTGATTCGAATGAAACGATTCTGGTCAGCAGTTGTCGCCCTTGGACGACCTGACCGACGTATGTCGTCAACATTGCCTGTGTGACGGTAGCGTGACCACAACCTGCTAATCACCGATTGATTAACGTTGAGAAATTGAGCCACTGCAGTCACAGACACCTTCCAACATGCCAGCAGCACGTAAACGTTCGTCATGTGTCAGTCTTCGCATACCTCAAAAGTTACGTTTCGACCAGAAACTATTGATGAACGAGTTTATACCAAGAAAAGAACGATGAGACCTCCGAAAAAGCCCGTCCAGTACAAATGACAATTTCAAAACGTACCCCAAAGACATTAACGCGCGCTCGTGCGAAAAACCTGCACGAAGTATTCGTGGGCCGGTGACATTCACGATCCACACCAAACTTGGTAACATATTGATGTGTCCAATTACGCGTATCAATACCATTTTCCAAAAATATCAACATCAGTTTGGATATCCCCTACTTTTTTGGAATAGTATATTATAATAGAGATACACACGAGTTTTTCTTCACGTGGCCCTTGACTTAAATCTTTCATCTTCAAACTGGAACCTGCTAAAGGTCAACACTAAAGGTCAATTCCTCATCGATGCAGCTATCTCTTGTTTGCACACTGATATCGAAAGATGAAAAGTTCAACATACGAATGTTTCCAATAATGCTACTAAGATTTAACCAATTCAGTCTTATTTGAGTTATCAGAGTTCTGTCAAACAAGATTGAATTGTTAAATTCTTAGTTGCATTATGGGAAACATCTGCTACTTAACCTTTTAGAATTTTTACGCCTGTTGTTGTCGGCTAATGTATTCAAATGGACAGGAATATAAATCACAGTTATGTTTGCCATTTCCTCCAGATTCAACCAAAGAATTTTAACTTCGGTGTTGACATCCTGATGCCACGTTCATCCTCTTCACTGATCTGCTAACAGCCAAGGTAGGTGGTGAAATTGTATCAATTTCAATAGTAAAAACATTCACATGGACGGGCAGAGGAATCAAGGTGGGGGGGGGGGGGGGGGTCCAGCAAGTAAATTTAAACGTCACCCTCAGACTTTTACCACCGGCAGTGGCCTTAGTGATACGGAGGTTATATGTTTTGCCAAAATAATAATTCGAATTTAATTGATTCAAAAGATACTGTCCGTGCACAGAGACGGACTGACCCAAAAGCTTTGTCTTGGTTTCCAGTGACCTTAAACTCAGACCGACGGCCCGAACCTTCAACTTAAATTTCCCAATCGCAAGTGTCATGGTAAAAGTAAAGGCCAGAGTGCAATCTGTCAGAAATTTGAAGCCAAATTTCATTTTGTTCATCTTTAGTCCGCAACTGTAATCCAAACTTTGTAATATCAAGCTCAAAGACTGCGTTTAACCCTTTACCTAACATGAAAAGCAGACGACACTTGCAAAAAAATTCTTGAATAACTAATTTTTTTTCATTTTTTGTCTCAAAAACATAGGTTATGACCCCTCGTTGAAACGAGCTCGACGAGCTCGTTCCAACGAGGGGCCATAACCTATGTTTTTGAGACAAAAAATGAAAAAAAATTAAGAAAATTAATTGGCGATTTTTGAGAATAGCGCTGGCCGGTTTTGGCCGTTACGTTGGGTAAAGGGTTAAAAACAAAATTACATAATTGGTTTACACATTATAAGCCTGTCAGAGAAGTATCACTACAAAAATATACATCAGATAGTTGTATCTAAGCACTTAATTCTACGAACTGCACCTCAGAAGAAATCAGCGACAGTACTTGTCTTTTTCAAATTTCTCGGATGCCATAGAATTAAGAAAGGACGCTGGTTTTGTTTACATTGGCATGACGGGGGTTCGAACCCACGCCGAGATAGTTTCCTTCGTCACCAACCGCCTAGCGAAACTATACTGAACCACGCACACCCCTCGGCCACCGACAGACCCCATAAAGGGAATGCTAGTTAACCAAGTATATACGAGGCCAGTACAGAACACACGGAATATTCAATTATTTAATTATTCATCAGAAAGATGCATCTAAGCACTTAATTCTACGAACTGCACCTCAGCAGAAATCAGCGACAGTACTTGTCTTTTTCAAATTTCTCGGATGCCATAGAATTAAGAAAGGACGCTGGTTTTGTTTACATTGGCATGGCGGGGGTTCGAACCCACGCCGAGAGAGTTTCCTTCGGCACCAACCGCGTAGCGAAACTATACTGAACCACGCACACCCCTCGGCCACCGACAGACCCCATAAAGGGAATGCTAGTTAACCAAGTATATACGAGGCCAGTACAGAACACACGGAATATTCAATTATTTAATTATTCATCAGATAGATGCATCTAAGCACTTAATTCTACGAACTGCACCTCAGCAGAAATCAGCGACAGTACTTGTCTTTTTCAAATTTCTCGGATGCCATAGAATTAAGAAAGGACGCTGGTTTTGTTTACATTGGCATGGCGGGGGTTCGAACCCACGCCGAGAGAGTTTCCCTCGGCACCAACCGCGTAGCGAAACTATACTGAACCACGCACACCACTCGGCCACCGACAGAACTATACTGAACCACGCACACCACTCGGCCACCGACAGACCCTGTCGGTGGCCGAGTGGTGTGCGTGGTTCAGTATAGTTTCGCTACGCGGTTGGTGCCGAAGGAAACTCTCTCGGCGTGGGGTGTGTACAAAAATATATTTTATTTTTTTTCCAACGCCTGCAGCTTGGAATTTCTATATCCTCGAATGCTACTCGCAACGTCAAGATTGGGTATTAAGCACAAAATCGCTGTCGAATCTTACAGCCACCGTGGACTGGTCACTTTCCACAGGTGGGCAATATTTCCACATGTAATATTACAAACACTAACTTTAGGAATAATCATCAAAAATTTAATTAATGAAGCACATGGTACAATTCGGTGCTTCATTAATTAAAATTTTGCTGATGATGATTTTTATTACCTGGTAAACGCATGCGTGGATATCACTACCCGCGCGTGGATTATGATCGGGTCCACGACGACTTTCCTGTATTGGAGCCATTTCAAAAGTTACAACTCGATACAGAGACGAACCATAACACAAAAACTGAACGGTCCTTTCACGCAGATGGTTCTGATTTCCTCCTGAGCACTGAAAACTGTTATGATGTCTGGCATGCGTTAGTAAGGACGGACTGGACCAACAAATTTGACCAGAAAATGCACCAGAGGGCCCCAGGACCGGAGAAAAGTTTGATTTTTTGAACTGAAAGAACGCTGCCTCCTAGCATCTGAGCGGATAATGGCAGTCCACAAGGAGGATATTTCGATGGTATTTTTGTATCATCTTCGATTGACAAACTGATTACAATAAAGGGACCCCGGATTCCACAGGCCGACCATACATATAGTTTTGACCAGTGTGAGAAAATGTTGATTTTTCGAACTGAAAGAATGGTGTTTTCTTCTGAGCAATACATGGCAGGTGAGATGGCGCGTAAGTCGAAATGGCCTCTCTGTGGATTGCCAGTGTCTATGTAATCGGATCCATTTCGCTTTTTGTTCTTTTTTCACAAAATTTTATGCTCCAACGGGTGTTGGACTGCTCCAGTTCTGGGGGTCTCAAGGCCCACGATGGAAGGAAGGGGGTGGGGGCACTGGGAAATTTTCTGGTGGATCATACGGTCAGTCTGCCTCTGTGATGACAACCGACACTGGTGATTGTGAGCAAAATAGTTTATTACCCTCACCTTATGTCGCTGCTATAACCGATCAGCTTTATTCACAAAATTCACCTTTCAGATTTTATTATATCTCCCATAATATCGCTCGTGATCTCTCATCAGAGTGAGCTTGTCAAACGCGTTCCATTGGCGGGACATAATCTATGTTTTGGGAGTTGAACTTGAAAATGTTTAGTTTTTTACTTATTATTGGATCTGTGGTGGCTCAGCAGTTATAGCATTGGACGAAAGGTCGACGGTTCGATTCTGACCAGCAGTAACTGCGTTGTGTCCAAGGGCAAGGCACTCAATCTCGATTACCTGCTTGGGGGTACGGTTACGCTGTGTACTAACTGTATGGCACGTCGATGGTGCACTCGGGGTACGGTTACGCTGTGTACTAACTGTATGGCAAGTCGAAGGTGAACTTGGGGGTACGGTTACGCGGTATACTAATTGTATGGCATGTCGATGGTGCACTTGGGTGTACGGTTACGCCGTGTACTAACTGTATGACACGTCGATGGTGCACTCGGGGGTAGGGTTACGCTGTGTACTAACTGCATGATACATCGGAGGTGCACATGGGGGTACGGTTACGCTGTGTACTAACTGTATGGCACTCGATGGTGCACTTGGGGGTACGGTTACACTGTGTACTAACTGCATAACACGTCGGTGGTGCACTTGGGGGTACGGTTACACTGTGTACTAACTATACGGCACGTCGATGGTGCACTTGAGGGTACTGTTACGCTGTGTAGTAACTGTATGGCACGTCGATGGTGCACTTGGGGGTACGGTTACGCTGTGTACTAACTGTATGGCACGCCGAGGGTGCACTTGAGGGTACGGTTACGCTGTGTACCAACTGTATGAAACGTCGGTGGTGTACTTGGGGATACGGTTACGCTGTGTACTAACTGTATGGCACGTCGATGTTGCACTTGGGGGTACGGTTACGCTGTGTACTAACTGTATGGCACGTCGGTGGTGCAATTGGGGGTACGGTTACGCTGTGTACTAACTGTATGACACGTAGATGGTGCACTTGGGGGTACGCTTACGCTGTGTACTAACTGTATGGCACGTCGATGGTGCACTTGGGGGGTACAGTTACGTTGTCTACTAACTGTATGGCACGTCGATGGTGCTCTTGGGGTTACGGTTACGCTGTGTACTAACTGTATGACACGTCGGTGGTGCACTTGGGGGTACGGTTACGCTGTGTACTAACTGTATGTCACGTAGATGGTACACTTGGGAGTACGGTTACGATGGGTACTAACTGTATGGCACGTCGATGGTACACTTGGGGATTCTGTTACGCTGTGTGCTAACTGTATGGCACGTCGATGGTGCACTTGGGGGTACGATTACGCTGTGTACTAACTGTATGGCACATCGATGGTGCACTTGGGGGTACGGTTACGCTGTGTACTAACTGTATGGTACGTCGATGCTGCACTTTCTTTCAACCGCTGCTAACTCTACGTGTGTAGAGTTAGTACCTTGGGGTGTAAGACAGTTGATCGCCTCGGATCGATGGTTCTTCCCTGGGTACTCCGACTTCCTTGACCCTTAAAACTGTCCGACACGGTATGACCCTGGTTGTTGAAAGTGTCATTAAACTCCAAAAAATAAAGACAATTCAAGAAATTAGATGAACAGTTTGAGAGTACTGAATGAACAATTTTAAACATCAAGTGGAAGAGGTAAACCCTTTGAACAACATGAATAACAGACGACACATGCAAACAAATATGTTGCGAATAACGACAATTTTTTAATTCCTTGTCTCAAAATTATAGCTCATGGCCCCCATCTTCATTTGTACTAGCTGAAGGAGCTCGTTCCGATGTGGCGTCATAAGCTATGTTTTTTTATGTAAAAACTGGAATGGTATTAACATTTTAAAGGCTGTTTTTGTGAATAGTGCTGGGTTGTTATATGGGTTGCGTTAGGTAAAGGATTTATACATCGCAACGAGGATGGTTTTGTTCCTCAAATATTATCACATTCCAGTAGACATTCTCTTCAAATATCCTATTTTATCCTATAACGTCTCCGGTTTCTCGTCTTATTAATGTTTCATATTTTCATTAAATATTATTTAGTGCTTCATAACACCTACAGTTGATTTGATTGGTCAATTTCAAAAGAACCCTTCCTGATTGCTTATCACCGAAAAGATATGTGTCAAATTAGTGAGCGTGTAGATAGAACTAATTTAAAACATCAACAAAGCCACCATGCTTGATTTTATCTATTAGAAACATTCACTAAACTCCCAATGATTAGCAATGCATAAATACTTGAAAATTAGTATTTATAACGCCGAATTGTGGAACTATATTTTCTCTCGGTTATGGCGTATGACTGCGTGCAGCTGTAACGCACCACAGGCAACAGCATGACGTTCAAGGTGAAATTGCATTCGTTAATCCTTCTTTTCTATCTAAAAGGTCTGCTTTTGGTAACTGTGGTGTCATATGACAAACAGGAATGAAACTCGAGTTTTAGTCATACTCAAGGTGGACTTGGCAAAACGGAAAACTGTTAGACTCGTTTCAAAAATAGAGTATGACTAAAACATTTATTCCATATCCTCTGTTTATGAAGTGCTCGTTTTTTTTCTGATTCAAACATGACAAAAATCTCTTTATTCCGTTTCTGGAATACTTCCTATTCATTTTCTAAGGAGCCTATTTGCATTTCAAACTGACTGGTCGGGTAGTTCCTGCGGATATTCACAGAACGACACACGCGTGTAAATGGCTTAACCCTTTACCCAACGCAGACGATATCAAAATTTATTATTTTAAATATTATTTTTTCAAATTTTTCAAACAATTTCAACAAAACCATATCATGTGACCCCTCGTTGGAACGAGCTCGACGAGCTCTTTCCAACGAGGGGTCACATGATATGGTTTTGTTGAATTTTTTTGAAAAATAATATTTTTTTAACTGCTGAATTTGTATATTACGCGGGCGGATGCGGGCGATTCGTTGGGTAAAGGGTTAATCGATATGGCACGAGTTCCAGCGTTAAAGGATGGATAAAACGAGAGGAGACAGGCCTCGAGTTTTATCCTTCCGGATGGCACAAGTGCCACATTGAATAACCCATTCACACGCGTGTGTCGTTCTGCATATTTACACGTCTTCTCGTCTATAAAGAAACAATTATTAGAATGACACTCAGCAATTCATTTGACAACTATCAACAAAAAAAACACATTTTATTGCCAACCAAATTTGCAAGGTGAATCCGTGTTACTATTTCATCCCCTGAGTTCCAATGTGTTCTATGTGTCTACTGGCACACAGAACACACTAGAAATCAGAGGACAATTTTAGGTAGCGATTCAGATTGTAATTGCGTTGCACGATTTGTAGAAAAAAATTCCTATGAAATTTCGCTTCTTTTTAAAAATAGTCCGTCAACAATTTTCGTTCCGCACATATGTGCGAAACAAATTTTCATTTTCCGCGTGTTTTAGTGCTGCTGTAGATGGCGATTTCATAGAACAGGCGTGTAATAAAACTGGGTATATAACTTTTCATACAATCGAGAACACATGGCGAAAAATTGGAATTAACCGAAGGGAACCGAATGGTAAAGACTTAGCCTAACACCTTGAAATATCCATCTGTGAACTGAGAAATGATTTTGAAGAAGGAACTTGCGTTAGCTTTGGCATCCCAACAAATTATAAAACAAATTGTGGTTACAGAATGTCATTTCGAACCTCGTTGGCTTAACGATGATAGGGAGCAAACATTCTACTGCGAAAAAGGTAAGTTAACAACTAAACACCGGATAAATCTCGAATACTGTGTGTAAAACTGAAAAAAACGTGAAGAGAATGTCGAAAGATAAAACCATTAACTAGTATTCCAGTCCAAACAGGTATGCTGATCTGGAAATAATGTTCTGAAAATACTTACAGAACGTTTAAACATAACTCGAAGATAGACAGGGATTAAAAATTAATAACAATTTCATTTTTTGCCATTTTGTGACATAATTGTGATAGGTATGTCGCATAATTAACTTTTTACACAACGTATCGCCATTTCCGGCCAGCGCTAACCACAGAAAAACTTGATTCAGATATTTTTTTTCAATTCTTGCCTTTAATATACACCTTTTGTCTCCTCATTTCAAAGAGCCATCTTCAACTTTTATCGTCATAGATATTGACGCTTGGAAAAGTTATCTCCCCTTGTAAATACTGGAGTCTAGCTGTAATCCAATTAGCATTGGACCTCTGAAAGGTGTGAATGAAATCTTGATTGCCAGGGAATAGTTGTTGGAAGCTGAGAATGAACCGGCCAGCTCTCCACACGAAAATCGGCATTCAATTTTTTTATATTTTCATGTTTTGCTTCCAAAACATAGGTTATGACCCTCATTGGAACGAGCGCGTTGCGCTCGTTCCAATTAGGGGTCATAACTTATGTTTTGGAAGTCAAACAAACTTTTTTTTTATTTATACGAGGATTGATCAGAAATTAATTAAGACGCGTATGGGTTATCGCACCTTTTCATTTGTACTCACACGGAAGCCTATCTGATATTGTGGACAGTGGTTTTAACTGTTTTACTACAATAAATTTGTTCTTGGTTTTAACATCAAAGCGGAAAAAAATGGGCAAATATCAGCTTGTATATTTTTATATGGTTAGATGGGACATTTTCTATATTATATGCCGGTATGCTCACAGCATTACTAATATGAAGCAAACAAAATATATCAACCGCCAAAAGTTAACGAAAATGCAGTTTTCTATCATTTTACATGGATTTATACAGGAAATAACAGTAGCATTTTAAATCAACGTGGGAAACAAATTGGACGAATGAAATCGTTCGATAATATCACCAACTGAGAGCATATATATTGTTCTTAAAGGATTGATGCGCACAGTGAATATCACTTTCATAGTTTTATATAATTTTGAAAAGTATAAACAATCCCCATTCAGTTAGTGTTAAGTTTTGATAGCCAATTCTTAGCAATCAGGGGGATAACCTTTTCGTAAGTCGATGTGAATGACGAGAAAAGTTGACCATGTCGTGTCCATAGGGGTTCACAAGTTATGCCTTTGAGGCTGAAATTGATAATTATAAGTTATTCAAGAATTCGTCGTCCTCGTGTCGTGTTGGGCGAAGCGCTAAACCGAGAGAACAAACGCGGAGTTTTAAAAAGTTCAGAGTATTGTTTCTTAAAGTGTGTAGGTCTTGGCGATTGTAGTTATGTATGGTGTCTGCCTTCTCGATTTTGCGAGAACCTGGACAATAGAGCTTGCATCCCCATAAGGACTTATTTTATTTTCTCCATGTTGTTACAAAAAATAGTGGGTGAGGATTTGTTTTCCAGATTTTGCAGGGACCTGTTTGTCAGCGATGAAAAAAATAACAAGTCCCCATAACCATGGCTACAGAGAATTATAGGCGTATGTGTGTGTGTGTGTGTGTGTGTGTGTGTGTAGTTCGCTTTGTGTTCATTCGGTAAACTCCGACGATGCTGCAGGAATAAACTTTCATACGTTTTACACATAATTAGGTGGGAGTTGGTGGGGCAAAGTGCAAGGTCACGAATCCTCACGTATGGAAGGGGTGGGAGTTCTCGTCTGCACCAAGCATTATTTCAACAGGATCAACAGGATGTGTCACAAATGTGCTATTTATAATGTTGAGTTTTTCATGCCTAGAAAAGTTCCCAAACCATCAGTCAAATTCGTTTGTGGCCTGGAACTAATGTAGGCCTTAAGTAGCCTTTAGTCGCCGTGGATTGGTCATTATGCACACGTGCACAGTGATATCCACTTTTACCGGGTGTAAAATAATGACAAACTCAATGAGCACATTGATATTACCAAAACTGTTTTGAATTGTATTGGTCTGTTGTTGATCTGTGATCACATTCCAATCCTTCCCATCTGTTTTGTTAACATTACTAACAGAATTAATAAAAAAATGTATCATTGTAATCACTTTCGGATTCCGATTCTTCAACAGTATGAATTGTTTTCTTCTTTTAACACATAATTTCAAAATGATTTGTAAGTTTGCAGAATGAACACACTTTCCCATAGGCTGTACAGAATCTAGCACCTTTCATGTGTAGATTTCCACAGTGATGACAATATTTATTTATTTGGCTTCCGATATTGTTGATCATTGCGGCTGTGTTCGTTTTTCCAACTCGAGTGCAATAATGAGTCCTTTTGAGCATTTAATTTGTGTTCAGGCCTTCAAGCAAGATTTCAATTTGATTCGAAATGCTTTGATCATCCGACAGTACAGGTTTTTCTTCAGTCAGTTCTTTTAAATGTGTTTCACTTGCTTCCGCTGCACGGCAAATGTCTATGCATTTTTCTAATGTTAAGTCTTCCCCACGTAATAATCTTGACCTTACCGAATCTTCACTAATACCACCCGCACTTAACCCCGATTGTCCACATGGGGACACGATGACGCTGTATACTAATGCCTACTGCGTGTCGATGGAACGCATGTCCTCAACCAATCTAACCCTGCATGTACGAAGCAGAGTCCACGACATGTAAGAATGTCATTTGCACGAACTTTGGCGTCCTTCTTACCAATAAGATTTTTTCGAAACTGCCATCTTGGATTTTAATCTATGCAAGGTCACAGGCCGTGGAGTGTAAACAAGGCGATTTCCATGTTCGTCGCGTTGAGCTCTGTATCACACAAGTCAACTAGTTTGTGAAATATCAAGTTTACATTCGTAGAACCGATGTTACCATTCGAATTAACTGAAGGGGCAACCCCTGATGACTTTAAACGGTGAGATTTCGCAGGTTTTTCTAATACTCTCTCGTTTAGTGTGTCTCTTATAATGTCCACAGCAACGGAATTGTGAATATAAGTGTGTTTAAGGAAACTAAGATTATTTCAAGTCGACGTTGGCGTTTGCTTGTCATAGATCGGGAAATACTCCTGTTCAATACAAGATTCGTATTCATTAGGAAACCTCTGCCCTGATTCGTTTATGTCGAAAATCTAAATTCGCAGGACCCAGGCTGACCTGTCAGGAGTCCATATCAGGCCAACAGCGTCCATGTCTTCCGTATATTTACATTGTATTATACATAATGAGAGAGAGAGAGAGAGAGAGAGAGAGAGAGAGAGAGAGAGTCCTGCTATCTGTAGTTTTGTATGGCTCGAATTTACACAGGCTTAGAAATAGAACCCTTTCTTACACCACAGGATATTCTAGCGTTCTGATGAAACGCTGCAATTTTATTTTATTTTATTATTTTTTATTATTTCTGTTTTTAATCATGCACACCAAAAATAACTTCCCATGTGATTCGCAGTCCATACCCAATTTGTATCAAAATAAAAGACCATCATCGAAATACAGACTGACAATATCGACATTTCTAATGGCTGAGTAACTCTGCACGTATCGACCGAGAATTGGTCTTTTTCATGGTAGTGATGGGGGTTCCCATCTTGATGTGAGAACCATACTGATAACTGTTCTTATTCGACCCATTGATTTACAGGGGCTAATCGTAATGATATTCTTACAGTTACTTCAAAGTGGAGATGTTGTCCTAAATCCTGGTGAAATTAAAATAGTCCATATTAATATTAGAGGGTTAAGGAATATGTGTGATATTTTGAACGCTGAACTAGGGAAATATGACATTACCCCTGTCACAAATACCTGGCTGTCCAACGACATAGATAACAGGCTTGTTCAAATTCAAGGCTATCATCCGTCGATAAGAAAAGATAGAAAGGATGGATGCCGCGGATGGGTTAAATTCGGGATTATATTCGAAATTCGACCAGACCTAGAACTTCCGGACTAGAAATATTATGGAATGAAATACGACTTGAGACTCAAAAATATATCTTAAGTGTTGTATACAAATCGCCATCTAGAAGTACTCTTTTTCGGAATCTTCTTGAAGATTTTATTCAAGAAGCTCGAAATGACATGGCAAGAAAACGCGCGATTGTAGGCGACTTCAACGCTGACTGCTTAGGTTTCACACATCCTAAAATTAAATATTTGGAAAGTTTATTTCATTTAGAGCAAATAATGAAAGAACCTACACGCCTAACTGAACGCTCGAATAGTCTTATTGATCTCATTTTAGTGTCATGCAAAAACTTAGTTGAAAAATCATTTGTGATACTTCCCTTTTGTAGTGATCACCATGCCATTGGACTCGTCTTAAACTCACAGAAAAAAAAACGTTAGTAAACCGTTTAAACGTTATATCTGGATTATCATTTGATGGACACAAACGCCTTACAAGATCATTTCTCACAAACAACTTGGAAACCATTTTTTACTGAAGATTCAGACACAACTACCGAAGACCTTACTTATTATATTATGAAAACAGTTAAACAATATATACCAAACAGAACTATTCTTGTCCGTCCTAAAGATAAACCTTGGATGAACTCTTCAGTTTGAAAGCTAATGCGACTGTGTGATCGTGCACATCATAAAGTAAAACAGACAAACAAAGCAGACGACTGGGCATCTTTCAGACATATTCGGAATGAGACAATTTCCGCAGTGCGGAAAGCGAAGGCGGAATATATCAAGACCGAAAATTATGTCTCATCTCGAAATGTTAGCTGTAAAAATTGGTGGAATATGCTAAAGTCCTTCTCAAAAGAAAATAATTCGTTGGAAATATTCCCATCTCTTGAAGATACTGGTGACATATTTACAAATGCAAAGGACATAACAAATGTGTTAAATGATTATTTTATTGAACAGTCAAGTTCCGTACGTGATGATAAGTTACCTTCTATGCCTTTTAAAAACACGGAACTGAAAACAACACGTATACCAGAACTAGAAGTGTTATCCATTTTTCTCAAGCTTGATTCACAAAAAGCTTGTGACGCTGACTTGATCAATAATAGAATTTTAAAAACGTGTGCTCAGCAACTCGTGACACCACTAACAAGGTTATCTAATTTTTCATTGAGCAGCAAACATTTCCCACAAGATGTGGAAAACTGCCAGTGTTGTCCCAATACATAAGAAATAATCGATTCACAATAAAACCAACTATCGACTGCTTTCTTAACCCTTTACCCCAACGCAGACAATATCAAAATTTATTATTTTAAATACCATGTTTTCAAATATTTCAAAAAAAATCAACAAAACAATATCATGTGCCCCTCGTTGGAACGAGCTCGACGAGCTCGTTCCAACGAGGGATCACATGATATAGTTTTGTTAAATTTGTTTGAAAAATAATATTTTTTCAACTGCTGAATTTGCATATTACGCGGGCGGATGCGGCCGATTCGTTGGTTAAAGGGTTAAAGGGCGATTAAAATTCACTACAGCAAGTACAGCACGACCGCCGTGGACTGGTCACTTTTCACGACGGACGGAACAATATTAGATTCCAAACACTAATTATAGGAATAATCATCAACAATTTAAATAATGAAGCACCGGGTTCTATTTAAATTTTACTGATGATAATTTTTATTACCTGGTAGCGCATGCGTGTATATCACTACCCACGAGGTTGAACATACGCCCCGAGCCGCAAACCTCAGACCACGTTACCGTCAATTCATCACAATAACGTATATGTTCCAATAGACACTACCCATAGCCCAAAACATACATCGTGAAACACGAGAGGCTTATTTACTAAACTTGTGATCGTTAAAAGGCAACTTTTAACGATCACAGATTTAGTAAATAAACTTCTCGAGTGTCCACGACGGCACTGGATAAATAATCAATAAACCAGATAAACTCATTCCATCTCAGTTCAAATCGTAAATCGGTTTGTAATTTAAACGACACTTCATCCATAAGACCGTCTGCTGCACACGTGAAACATTCAGAAAAATGAAGCGGCTTGCTTGTCACTCCGATGATGAAGCAATTGCGAACCGGGCGACGTCATTTGACATATTTCGCGTTGTGACGTCAGACGGTAGCATTAGCCACTCGAGCCGTAAACATAGAATATACTAAGCGAGCTCTCGTCCAATCAGAGGAGGAGGATTTTAGTCTTATTGGAACATATGCAGTTATTATTCCATTCTCCAGTTGTAGCCATTCCAATCAACAAGTATTTAAACCACCTTGCAGAAACCGCTATATTAACAAAGTTAGTGGAACTAAAACTGCTGCTGTGACGAATCTCTGTTTATAAGTGTTTAATAACGAAACATCCCTAATGGTATATTTTGCATTGGTTTCAAGAAAATTCAGTTTTATGGTTTTTTTTAGATTCAATCAACTAGAATATTTAAATTTGTCGTCCAACTGAAATATTCCATAAGAGTGAATCTAAACATTGGCGATGGACTACTTAAAGTCCCAGACTGGTTCCAGGCCTTCATATCGCTGATTTCCACATGGAATTCGACAGTGGTTTGAGATGTTGCCCGGAAAGGTCACGAAATAATAACTTAAGATCCTGGATAAAAACACCTGTTTTCAGATAATCAAATAGATTTGTATTTTTCAATATGGCAACAAGCGAGCTTTCCTATTTTCTTTTTTAAAAAGACGTCAAAGAAATAAAAACATGGATAAGTTCATTGAGCTTGTGCCCACTTGTGCAAAAATGTAAAAATCTAAAAACGGTGTTAGTTGTTCTCTTTATTATTAATTATCTCACTGGACGAGTTACTGATTCGTTTAGGTAGAAAGGCTGTTTTATTATTTAGACAGAAGTGACAATAAAAATAAAGATGGTCAAGTAAACATAGGAATTTTAAATTAGCATTTGGTTAAAAGACCCACACACGTGCTTTTGTTTGTCCGAGACGTGAGAATATTTATCAAGCTAACTTACTAGTTACATAGACTATTCTGGAGATGAGTCTGTAACACGGCTGGTAATCTAAATGACTCGTGTGAAAATAATGTGAAATTCCTATCACGGCATATACACCTTGAACTTAATTAAACACCCCTGAAATGTTTCCTGACAGTGAAGTTGCTGTTACTGATTATCATGTTTTAATGATGTCTATGTCCTGAAGTACATTTCATCTAGTGAAACGTGGTGTTTCTGGTTGATAGCATAACCCAAACACATCCACTCGTCCACTTTAAGCATGCTTCTCATGAATATCACAAACAACACTATCATCCACATGCCATGTCTGGGTATAAAACAAGAAAGTTTGTCACTTCTTTTATCAATAAATGTTGACATGGCAAGGAGGAGACAGTCAGTGGCACTAAGATGGCAAATCGTTGGTATGCATGTAGGAGGCATGTCATTCAAAGCTATTGGAAGGCAGCTTGGCTACAGTCATTCTGTCATCGGCAGACTTGTCCGAAAACATCAACAAACTAACGATTTTAAGGGGCGACCAAGACCTGGACAACCCCAAAAGACCAAGGAATATCGGAGTCTGGCACGCCTCGTTAGTCGTGAACCCTTTGCTTCAAGTGGGGTTTTGAAACGCCTTTGCCCGGCCCCCTCCCCCAACAGGCGTTCGTGCAACAGAACTGTGCATAAACCGCCGCAAAGCACTGGGTATGGGGTCCAGAAGTGTCATCAAGCATCCATCGTTGTCCAGTCAGCATGAAAGACGACTTTTGGCATGACAACATTAGAATCTCAGGACGTGGAGGAGAGTCCATAGGTCAGACGACAGTAGGTTCCTGCTTCAAGTCCCAGATGGTCGCATGGGAGTGTGGAGGCATAGGAATACTGCTTACGTTCCTCGGAACATCAGGCTTACTGTTCCTTATGGTCTAGGGTCGGTAATTATCTGGGGATGCCTTTCTCATGATTGTAAACTTGACATAGTGACTGTACGTGGTCATCAGTACATCCGGGAAATTCTCAATCGGGTTGTCGTGCCTCATTTTTGACAAACCACCCGTTGGCTACTCGCCCTGTATTTAAGGACGACAATGCAAGGCCAAATCGTTTCCATGCTGTGAGAGAATTTATTCAGAACAACGATATTACAACACTACCCTGGCTCAATAAGCCTCGGTTTGAACCTCTTAGAACACATCGGGGACTGTCTTGGACATCGTGTGCAAGCGAGGGACCAATCTGTACAGAACTTGACCGACTTGGAAGCTGAAATGCATGTGGAGTGGCAGCAGTTGCCTCTGGACCATATCAGAAAGGTTCACGGGTAGCATTAGGAGGAGGGTTCAGTCTGTCATCCGGGCACATGGTGGATATACTCGCTACTGACATCAGATACTGCTATTGTGTTCAGGGGATCACAGGTTCCATTTTTTGTCAGTAATTACCGGCATTGTTTCATCATGGACCGTTCCTGTGCCATACTTGTCGAGAGAACATTTTACCATCAAAAACATTAGTGACAGACACGTGCAATTAGCGCCATTAAAATACTGCATATCTTCATCATTGTGTTGACATTCATTTGTCAATAGATCATTCTGTCGGCAAACAATCAATTTTGACCATCTGAAAGATAGCATGAATGACACTTTCTATTAACACCATTGGGGAAAAAAGGAGGTGCTTAATTAAGTTCCGGTTGTACATATTACCTGTGCTATTCTGGTAAGATGTTTCACTCTTAGAACTACCTTGTCTAACAGTAAACTCTAACTTGACATAGATCGCCCATGTGAGGGCGAGTAACTGCCAACAAGCGTTTACATGATCCCTTTGGTCAGGTCTATTTGGGAAAAAATGATAAGTTCATGGAAGAGTCTATTGGTTCGAATATGATTGGTTCCTTTTAGAAAGGATAGAGAGTTGGAAATAAGAGTTATCTCCCTTACTCGATAAGTCATCACACACACAAACCTTTGACACACAACACGTTTCTATCCGTTTCAGTTGAACGGGTAGTTTATATACTCTATTGTTCTTGACTACTTGTATATTGTCCCTGGAATGTTGACTTTTCATGGGTCACGAGAAACGGATTGGAGCTGCACGAACGTACAACGAAATTTGACGATTCTATATTGACTCCTTTGCTGTCCCAGCCGAATTTTCAAGAGTTTGTCATTGAAAAGTATAAAAGTTTCATATCGTTCTTTTTGAGAGATTATAATTAATTGTCTGTTTGTTTGCATGTTTGACTTGACGAAACTTGGTACCTAGGGGTAGTCAGCTGGTACCCGCGGAGTGACCTTGACCTTGAAACCTATAACCTTTCGAGTTTATAGGTAAAAAAACATGCAAGCAAAATCATATTATTCACCCAACTGTGATATGTTACACGACCAATAATTAACATCTCTCAAAAATTGGCCCCTATAACAATATCAGAAATTATTTCATCGTCGCATCTAGTTCCTGAGATATAATGCAAAAATATGGTAATGGTTGTACGGACGGGCAGACAGTTGGAGGCCGAGATCGCGAGTGGGAATAGTTGTACTCCTATGTCGCTATAAATGGGATGATACTGGTATTCAACCAGAACCCCACATTTCTTGACATTCCAATAGAATATTATGTTTTTTGTTAGGCTTTATCTGATTGGTTAATGTTTTCATTCTTAAATGTAATTGGTTAATGTTCAAACCGTAACTACGATTTAGTAAATCGTAACTACAATTTAATAAATCGTAACTACAGTTTAATAAACAGTAACTGCGATTTAGTAAGTAGTAACTACAATTTACTAAACACTGACTACGATTTAGTAAATCGTAACTATAATTTAAAAAAATAATTCTAGTTGACGCCTCAACGCTGCCGTACGTATCAGTCTCAATGACAGCATTCTAGAATATCCATATTACACTCAGTATTTACACTGATATCACAATGGTATGATTTTGTCTTAATCCTGCAAACAAACTGTAACAAGCGAAACGCAAATATTGGCATTCCATTTCCATGAGTGTACATTGCCAAGGTCAGTGTAAAGTTTAGTTTTGGCAATATGGGTTACAGACGATTATCGAAGGGATAAGACACTTCCAAAGGGAACCCACTACTAACCACCCTAACACGGCGAGAGATAAAGATGATCGGTGATTGCCTTTCTGAGTTTATTTAGGGAAAATAAAATCAAGATGGCCGGCATAACCAACTCAATATGGCTATCGTGGACTTCGGGCAACTATGGAATACATCTTCCACTAACCACCCCTAATATTTCACCAAGAGATGACACTAATCATTATAGAAATTATTGAGTTAATGAATGAATGCAACCAACATCAAGATGGCCACCATACTGGATATTCATCCGACATTTATCGAAAGGAACCTTTCATTTCCAACCCTCAACACAATACCAAGATATAATGAACGAGTTTGTGAGTTAATTGACTGAAATCGAAAGTTTACGTACGGACAGACGGACGGACAGACGGACGGGCCCACAGGTGGACCCTTAAGTTGTTTTTTTTTTTAACTGTAGCACTTCCAACCCCCAACCACTTAAGAGAACAATACTCGATGTTTTGACAGTGGAAATATTTTTGTTGGGCCAAACCTCCTACCGCTTCAGGTTGTTTGAAAAAGGGAGATAGCAATATTTCGGATTGCCTTAATTTCTGATTGATACGGGTCTGTTTAATATCGTAATAACGAACTAACCTAACGGCCTGTCGACCAAGTTTGTGAATATTCGTCGACCAATGATATTAACATAGTATATAAGAAATCCGAAGCAAAAGGGTAGATGATGGCTGCACACATGTACGTAATAGCAGTTGCACAATAAGAATCAAGAAGTACTTTATATGGATTTTTACTCACCGTTTCCGTGTTCGTCTGAAATATACGAAAATAAATGGTGATATAATTAAAGGCTATTATGGTGGTGTTCACGCCATCAGTTACTGAAGACTAGCTCTGTGACAATGGGACACTAAAGGATAGCCTTGGACCCACCCCCCCCCCCCCCACGACAAAAAAAATCCCCCAGTCCAGAAGAGTTCAATTATTGGAAGGCGGTGTCAACTTCTGGAGCTTAAGTCTGATACAACATACATGTACCACAGTTATTGTTAATTGACTTCCGATCGGGTCTGAAAATGTCCACAAATAGTGCCAGTTGGGGTGCATTTTGTTTTGTCTCCGACTGAGGTTACCAGACTCCATTTCAAGCAATAACTTGATTTTATTTGTCCATGTGTTATATATGGAATATACCCACAGTAGCTTGATGTACCAAATGTTCACTATGAGTGGTGTTAACCACGAGCCTACGGCGCGCGGTTAACACCACTTCACCACGAGTGGTGAACATTTGGTACACCAAGCTACTTTGGGTATATTTTATTTATACCATGACCGTCAGATTATTAAAAGTCGCTATTATGTTTTCTCGATTTTACTGAGCACCAGACGTACATACGAGCGAATTTGTTTTTGTTTAAACGAGCATCGGTGGGCGGTACTTCCGCTGTCAATTTTATCGCCGAAACGAAATGAAAAAAATAAAATGAGCCTTTTTCGTTTTAATAACAAAATAACATACTATTTCGAGTTATGAATGCTTTATTAACACGAGGCAATGCATGTTTTTTAAATTTTTTACATCTTATGAGGTAAACCCATTTAAAAACATAATAAATAATTGCCACTTGCATTTCACTCTTCGCGAGGCGAAGTGCGATAAATTTAGACAAGTTTGCATTCAGCTCTACGTCACCAAAGGTCAACGGGGACGTAGTTCTACTGTAGGTGTAAATGTTTACTATTGAAATCCCATTGCAGATGTGTTCATTACGGTTGGTGTGTAAAGCTAAAATTTATGTCATAGGCTTTTCTTATATAGTAAAATAGGTAATCATGGTATAAATGTTACATATTCACCCAATTCACAGAACAGGTAAGGGAAAAAGAGTAAGAACTCTTTCGATGTTTGTGTTTACAGTCGTTAAATCGAAGGTCAAGAAACGGTTATTATAAACAGAACCTCCAAACGGGGGTTTCCGGGTAGTAACTTTTGTTCAGTATAAGCACACCTATCGATTATGAAATTTGTCGGCTAAAGTTCAAGGGTTACTATTACTACAGTTAAAACTAGAAGTCCCGTCATGAAATGCGCACAAATAGCACGTCGATCTGCGCGTTAATCTATGCGTTATGACCATAGTAAGGATATCAAATTCTGTACATATGGCCTGTGCACAAACAATGTTTCAGCCAATGTACCTCGGGTAACCCGGAGGTCCATTGGCAGAAACATTGCCTGTGTTTCCTATGAGTAACCAGGAGAACCTGCCGTGCTTTGGATGCCATTCGATATAGCAATTGTGTGCAATTCCTTCGCGCAATTAAGACTAGATAAGCGCACACGTCGTGACCGGGCTTCTAGTTTTAACTGTACAAATTACAGTTTACTTTCCGCGCGATAACCTTAGATTTATTTATCGTTTCTGGCCCAAACCTATAGTGCAGTACGGCCGCCATGGACTTGTCACTTTCCTCGGTGGGCAATATTTCCACTGACGCAATAGTATTAGATTTCAAACACTAATTATAGAAATAATCATCAAACTAAAATAACTGGGACATTTCCTTTGATGTTCTGTCGGTCTATAACTAGAACCTGAGTTTTTGTGATTTATGTATAGAATTGGCTGCTTCAATGTTTCATACATACATCATAAAACGCAGGTGCTATAGATCAAAAGCACATACAAAGAAATGTTCTGATATTTTTACAGCAGACGATACTTGCCAAAACAGCTTTTGAGTGACTTCATAAATCATTATGGCCTTATAGATTATGACTGAACTCCGGTGGAATGTTCGTTTCTATCGAAAGAAACTGAATTCCATTTCTTACTGTAGAAAGTGGAATAGACATTTAAATTTTCTAATCTCAGCTTCCACTGATGGAAACTTAAGGGTCATGTTCAGCAGATTGTTACCACTTTCGCTCCCAAAATGTTTTCTCCCAAACCACAACTTACGGTAAAAAATTAACATATATGGTTGCTGTGCTTTTATTAATAAACATTATTGAAACCATTTTAAAGTCCCAACGAGAGCATGTCAAACTTCTTTGAAAGTATTTGAATACACACTTATCGATTTTCACGAAGGTTAGATTCTGCTCATGTAGCCAAAAACATGTATAACAAAAATATAATTACTTTCGTTTGAAAATTGATGGACAGGCTTGTGGAATTGTTTTTGTTTTAGTATTTTAAAGTCATGACGTTATAAAGAGTAATCGCTTGACTGGACTGGTTACGTGATTCATGAGAGGTAAGGGACGTTGTACAAACACGAGTGCGCGAATGTTTTACAATATAGTCCCTCGCCTCGAGTGAATTATTTCATGTAACCAGTCCTGTCAAGCGATTACCCCGTTTATTACTTTTCATTATTAACGATAATTATATTATTTAACCCTTTACCTAACGTAACGTCTAAAAACGGCCAGCGCTATTCTCAAAACTCGCCAATAATTTTCATTATATTTTCATTTTTTTGTCTCTAAAACATAGGTTATCACCCCTCAGTGGAAATGAAGGGTCATAACCTATGTTTTGAGACAAAAAATGAAAATAATAGTTATGCAAGAATTTTTTTGCAAGTGTCGTCTGCTTCTCATGTTAAGTAAAGGGTTAAAAAAAGCAAAAAACAAGAACAAAAAACAATGAAGTCCCCATTACACCCACGACAAAGCGTCTTCGTTTGCGCGCACGGATACATGACACAATTGTTGATTGCATAATTCATTTGTGTAGTTATCGTTTGTAATCAAAGTCGGAAGTCCCAGTAAATCACACTTTGGAAAGTAATAAAAGTAATTTATTGTGTGAAAAGAAATTGATCCGTAATTTCGCCTTCAAATATTTTATTAGCAGTCCATGATACTTCCTGCTGTACTCGTGTGAATTCTACTGCCACAAAAAGGCTAGTTTTGAAAATGGGAATTATTTGTTTCCAAACTAACGATTACTACAAAACCTAAGTTAAATTGTAATATATAATTATATTATAAAAAACGTTCGTGCCTCATATTGCTTACAGGCAAATAATCCATTATGAGATTTTATGCATTGAAATTAAGTGAGTAAGTATTCCAGTGCGAAATTGTAAACTAGTTTACTTCTAAGACAGACATACAATACGTCCGCCATGGACTGTTCACTTTCCACATGTGGGCAATATTTCCGAAGACGCAATAATATTAGATTCTAAACACTAAGTGTAAGAATGATCATCAACTGTTTAATTAACCCTTTACCCAACGTAACGGCCAAAACCGGCCAGCGCTATTCTCAAAAATCGCCAATTAATTTTCAAAATATTTTCATTTTTTGTCTCAAAAACATAGGTTATGACCCCTCGTTGGAACGAGCTCGTCGAGCTCGTTCCAACGAGGGGTCATAACCTATGTTTTTGAGACAAAAAATGAAAAAATTTAGTTATTCAAGAATTTTTTTTTCAAGTGTCGTCTGCTTTTCATGTTAGGTAAAGGGTTAATGAAATGCGGGGTACAACCACACCACCGCGACTATACAGTAAATATTGGCATAATTATGGATAGAGAAGAACCGTGTTCATTTTGGAGTCTGTATCACTGACCATTGTACAACTGAACTGCTGGAATCCCACTAAGAAATGTAGCAAATCAATTTGCCCCAGCCCCGGCAAGATGACATACAGTGAATCAACGCGGTGACTTCTTCCCATTGATGACGTTTGATGACGTGAAAACTGTTATGTTGTGACTGTAGGAAGAGTGTAATTGCTATCACTTCACAAAACGTAATGGTGTTTAACTAGTATGAAAATCTGCACAACTGATAGATTGTTCAATGTAGGCATTTGTCTTCTGTAAAACACACCTTGCAGAAATTTGCGACGCTCTTCTCATTTTCGTTTTTTCATTTCGTCTATGAAACTATCCATTTTTTATTTTTAAAAAAATATATTTTTTATATTTTATATTTTATTTTTTATTTTGTTTTTATTTCCTTCAATAATTAATACATAGAAAAAAACCCAACATGCAATACGTTATATATATTTTCGCCGTCACAGGGATCACCCAGTTCTGGCTCACGGTTGAAAAATTGTCTCGTCCAAGAGAACTGTCGAATCGACCACATCCATTGAAGAGACACCACAAAAACAGACAAAACCTCGATCGATCGAATATGAGGGAAAATATTTCTCTCATCCGAGAGATCTATGTCGAATCGACCTTGCGAGATATAAAAGCTCTGTAAAACGCAGGAAGAAAATTACACATTTTTGCAATTTGTGACGAATTCTAGTGTTCCGTATTCGAGATATAACCGCCAAATCGAAGAGATACTTCGATGAGACACTTGAAAAAACCGACAAAATTGCACGTTTTGAAATTTTGTGTCGCGATGTGTAATTTTGCATCAGAGAAATTGGTGAATTTGAGCGAGGAAACACTTGAAAAGACGCGTGAAAAAACATGTTTTCTCGGCTCTGTCGTCACCTTCATCTCGGATTCGCGATATCTAGTCTGAATGAGTTCAGTGAAGAGATTATCACGTCGGCCAAGTGGATTCTAAATCGGAAGAAATTTATAATGTATAGCCAAGAGAATGCGATTGTAAGATCGGTCCATTCAGAGTCTAAAATGTTAAAATACATACCTATGCAAATACACTCGTGGTGAAAACAATCCGGTTTCATGTCAGCTGGGCGGTACTCTGTGCACCCGCATTCCCTGTCTTCTGTACACAAATGCTGTGCACAGGCGACGGCTGTAAAGTTTTTAAAAAATAATAAGACGGATTATCAAAATGGAACTTTCAGACAGTGTTTATCATGTAAACAATAAGATTCAACATCGCCTCGACTGCTGAAGGTACATGGGGCTGTGAGTGAAACATTTGGTTCAAGAATGGGAGTGTAAGATAAATACTAGCTGATGTCGACCAAATTCAAGACAGAGTGTTTCACACTGAATACAATCTTCAGTCATTGTCATATACTTGTGGCGTCATTCTCTTGCTTCAACGGGGCGATATATACAGACTATCAGCACAGTGTGTGTCTCCGGGAATTCAGATCAAGTCGAGTTGTAGGTACAGAACAGTATTTCGACGAGCCCGTTAGGGCGAGTCGAAATGCGATTCTGTGCCTACAACGAGACTTGATCAGAATTTCCGGAGACACACACTGTGGTAATGATAAATTTATCTCACAATATTGACCACAAAATGTGTTATAAAACTATTTCAAGAGGAACTTTTTCATTTGCCTTATCGATGGAAAGACGCAAATTGAAAAATAGAATAGCGTTCATTGAACTCCATATTGAGGTCAGTGATGACGTTACACTTCAGAGAAAAATTACGTCACTGGTATTCACTTTATGGAATACTGTCTTGCGAAGTGGAGAAACTGTGTGTTTCGTCAAAGTGAATTTGGTTGTTACTTTTGCAATAATTACTGGTGAATTAAATATCCCTCTTGGTGTAAAAGTTTATTATATTTTAAAATATGCCGTTGATCGTTTATTGAGGTGGAGTTGTCCATATTTCATAGCGAAAGCTAATCCTTTAACTTCAAGAGAGAAGCCTCGACTCGAGCGTTCAGGAAAATCCCAATAATAGGCTACAAAACAGCCCAAGATGCCGAAAAGTGCGCATAATTTAACTATTCGTTGAGTTAACTTCCCCAGTGACATTTTAGTATGCCATCCATAATAAATACGTTACAGGGCGTTTGGTTGGCAGATGCAGCGTCATATACGACTCAAAGAAAACAATATTAGGTTCGGCTTCGCCTCACCTAATATCGTTTTCTCTGAAGGGAAAAACGCGAAGCGATCGAAAAATGATATTAATGCCGTTGTTTTGGCAACAGCCGAATCACGCGCTTGTATCAGGGGCCCTTGATACGGATTCGGAACAATGGCCCCGATACATGAAACTTTAGTTGCGTAACAGTGCAAAAACGCCCCGATTGTGAGATAAATACCGAAGAGTTGATAAAACCATATGCTGTTTTGAACACATATCACACTAAGCCGTCAAACACATGGGTGATCAAGAATATTTAGACAGAAACAAACGCGGTGGAGGTTGAATAAACATGAAGGGGGGTTTCGCTGTTAGACAACAATAACATGGCAATTCCATTTGTTTGTTTTTTTTGTTTTGTTTTTTTTTTGTTGATAAAACGACACTTTGAACAACAAGGGTTATATCGTGTCAGTCAGTATTAATGATGCGAGATGCAGGGGTACACGGTGTGAATCGCCGTCCAAAGGCGACCATGGCGCAAACAGCATGGCATATAGTGATCTTCTATCAAGAAATCGACCCGTCACTGACCGAATAAACTGAAATCTCTCTAATATGGAATACAGTTTTACGCAACAAACCTTTAAACATTAATCGTAGTGACAAATAAAAATGTCCACATAACTATAAATAACTTTTGTTCACTTGAGCATACTCAGAAAGAAAATTTTGAAAATAATGAAAAGCAGTCAAACTGAAAAACGATTTGTGACAAAATGTTTCTCCTTCCAAAGTTTTAATACACTGAACGCAATGTGAGCAATAAAAACCCTGACTTGTATGGTCATGAAAATCGACTTTTCGATTATTTATTTATTGGGGTTTAAGGTCACATATTTCTGCACAATGGCTAATCATGACTGTAATAGTTTTACGGGTGGAGGAAGCCGGGGTACTCGGAGAGAACCACCGAGCAACGGCGAGCAACTTCCAGCTCCCCAACATACTAACTCCACACAAGCAGAGTTAGCATTGGTTGAAGACAAGTGCACCATCGACGGGCAGTACGCCTTAGTACACGACGTCACCGTGCCCCCACATGGGCAATGGGGGTGAAGTGCCTTGCCCAAGGACACAACGCGGTTGCCGGGTGTGGGATTCGAACTGAGGACCTCTCGGCTTGCAGCCTGCACCTCTACCTACTGAGCCACCGCGCCCCCTCGACTTTCGATGAAGTTATCTTCTCTGACATTATTAGACGAGCGAGGAAGGTCCAATTACGAAGCAATTAATTGTTGAGAAAATACCAGTAGAAAATATAGTCAGGTTTCCTTTTGTTACTTTTTATATTATTATATTTATTAAAAATTACAAAATGAAACTTGGCTCTTTATGGCAACCTAATTAGAAGCAACCACTTCACAGGTAATCTGCCATTAACCCTTTACCCAACGAATCGCCCGCATCCGCCCGCGTAATATGCAAATTCAGCAGCTGAAAAAATATTATTTTTCGAAAATTTTCAATAAAACCATATCATGTGACCCCTCTTTGGAACGAGCTCATCGAGCTCGTTCCAAAGAGGGGTCACATGATATGGTTTTGTTGAAATTTTCTGAAAAAATTTAAAAAATAATATTTCAAATATTAAATATTGAAATCGCCTGCGTTGGGTAAAGGGTTAAAAAGGGACAGTCAGATCTTATATCTGAAGAAAAAATGTTCTTCAAAACAGTTTTTTATCTGATAATAATCCTGCACAACTCAGCAGTGAAATAACTGTCCAAATTCCAAGGAAGTTCCAAACAGGTTTGCGGTCCACAAAATATTAAAAATCAAATATAGAATTATTTTCGGAATGTAGGGTGCTTCATCTCCATCACACGCCCAGAAAAAAAGGAGTGCACATTTTTCGAGTGTTCATGAACTGTTGTTAGGGTTAACTTCTTGAGTCCACGCACTGATCTCTGTGCAACTGGATTGATGCAACGTTAGTAACAAGATGCCCCATGAGGCCTGAGGCGCTCACCTGACCAAAGTTGTTTAAAGAAAGATTTAATTACCATCTATGGCTAGTAAACACAACAGAGAAATAAAGTAATTTAATTATTTATAACACTGCTGCCCATGCCAGTTTTTTTTTTTTTGTAGAACTGACGGATGGTTCTGGAGACGATTTTGAGAATTTTACCGATTTTAAAATAAGTTAAACACCCCCCCCCCTCACCCCATCCCCACCCCATAGGGAACACATATATCAATTAACCCGGGACTTTATTTGAACAAAAACCATAGGGAGCCCAACTATTAACCCAGGCCCAGAATTGATCAAACTTGATTCTGCCCCTCTCCCGAAATGGTGTATACCAAACATGAAAGGATTCTGACTGGTGAATCTGATCAAGATTTTAAAAGAAATATTGCACTAAGTTAAAATTTGGGCTACCACCGGAAGCCCAAATGTTAATCCATGCACCCTACTTAAACAAATCTGACCCCTCTAGAGATGTTGTGTACCAAACATGAAAGGATTCCGACTGGTGAATATGAAGAAGACTTTTAAAGAAATTACCTCATACTGCACTAAGTTAAAATTTGGGATGACATAAGGAGCCCAAATATTAACCCAGTGACCTGATTTGAACAAATTTAATTTGAACCCCTACCGCCTACCCCCCCCCCCCCCCCCCCCTCCACCTGAAGACGTAGTATACCAAATATGGAAGTATTTTGACTGCTGGATCTGAAGAAGAAGATTTTTAAAGATCACTCCCCCCCCCCCCCCCCCACACACACACACCGTATCGCACTAAGTTAAAATTCGGACTTGATTTTTAAAGATTATTCTCCATATTGCCCTAAGCTAAACATTTTGGTTTCTGTATTGAACACAAATATGAACCAATGGGCTTCATTTTAACAAACGTGTATCTGTCCATCCCTATGGATGCTTTATACCAAACATCAAAATATTCTAATAAGTGGTTTTGGAGAAAAACGTTTTTATTAATTTTTGCAACTATGCTGACTCTGGCATTTTGTCGATGTCTCCGACAGAACACCCTGATACATCTGATGGCAGTATTTTTACCATTCAGTGCTAATGGCCCTATGAATGTTTCATATCAAATAACAGTTCTCTGTTCCGTGTGGTTTGGGAAATAATGGCGTTCCAAACTATTTCCATTTTTAGCTCTACCGGGGTTCCCAAGGGATACGGGGATATCTTTTGCATGAGTAAAGTACCTATGACTCAAAAATACCACATACCAAAATTGGTTCAAATCGGACCGTCGGTTCAAAAAAACAGGAATTTTGTGCGGGGACAAAAACCTTCCCATTACAAAGGCAAATATTGCACCACGAACTTCGTTTGAACAAACTTTATTTCACACCTCAACAGAAAGCTACATACCAAATAACATGTCATTGTACCCATTGGTTCAGGGTCGATTTTTCCCAACTCCTTCCCTACAGTTAAAACTAGAAGTCCTGTCACGAACAATAGGCTTATCTGGGCTTAACTGAGCGTAGGAAATGTGCGCAATTGCCATATCGAATGGCATACTAAGCACGGCAGGTTCTCCTGGTTACGCATAGCAAGCACAGGCAATGTTTTTGCCAGTGGACCTCCGGGTTACCCGGAGGTCCATTGGGTGAAACATTGCTTGTGCACAGGCCATATGAACAGAATTTGATAGCCTTACTATGGTCATAACGCGTATGTTAACGCACAGATCGTCGTGCTATTTGTGCGCATTTCAAGACATGACTTCTAGTATTAATCGGATGAGGTAAGAGTTAATTTTTAAAAAAAAATGCAAATTGCGATGTCTGAACAAGCAATCACCTCAAATTTAACTAAATTGGTTCAGCGGTTTAGGAAGGACAGGTGCAAATACTATGTTCACGCACGATAGACGACGGACGGTGAGAGATCACTGGAACTTACCCTGACTTTCAGTCAGGTTACCTAAGAAAGGTGACAAGTCAATCTTCCACCCCTCACTTCTCAGATGGTGTCAAATTAATCAACGCGATCACTTCCTCCGATTGCTCCCGTTTGATTACCTGAATGTTTTTGCAATGTGACTACAGGTGAGATCTCGGGTAAATGTTATGTGTCTACAATTTACATTGGACATATTTTGAATGCTGAAATGTCAGAAAATAGGAAATAAATTTTATTTGCCTGTTTTACTCATTGTAACAGCCCATCTCCGATAACCCCATAAATGAAATTAAAACTTATTAGTAGGACTGGAACGCAATCGATTGTATCATGCACGGGGGAGCTCATTGAGTCCCGTCGTGCATGATACGGTCGACCGAAGTTCTTGACCACAAGGCAATATTGCCCGAACCCATACACCGAACACATAAAATATCATAGCCCGATATATCAGACGACTAGAGTTTACATACCTTCTCCGGCAAACCTCATTCGTGTGGCCCCTCCAGCCTTCCCCACTGAAAATTAAGAACCTTTTCGTCCAAGGCAGGGGGGTTTTGTCAACAGTACGGTCACATAACCTCAAGAGGTTGTGGGAGAGTACTGTTGACAACACTCCATGGTACCCTTTAATTTCGAACTTCGTATGCAATGAACAATCGACATACAGCGCTGGAGAGGTTACACGTATAGCACATGTATATATACGGACTGCCCGGACATGTAATGTATTAAAATTTCTCTGTGTTAACACTTGCTTTACGCCATGTAAATGGTTAAAAGTGAATAAATGAAATGAAATGAAATAACAGCTTACACTTCATCAAACATGATGGTGTTTACCTACAACCGAAACTCTCCAGTATCAGCACCTTTTTTTCGGTAATAACAAAACTATGTTGTAAATCTATAATTTGTATTAACGCGAGAAATGTGCGCATTGTCATCATATTCATATTTCACAGACATCAAAGTATATTCTTTAAAATACACTAACTTTTTATACAACTCAACTGGGAATAGGGATCTGCGAATCACAAATTTCTTTTCGAATCGAATCTCGAATCGAATCGTGTCTCTGATATCGACATCGAATCGAATCCCGAATCGAATCTTAAAAGACAAGTTATTTCATATTGCATCAAACGGAAGTTACGGAACACTGTGATGACCCTTACGCGACGGAGTGAACACCTTAAACACCAATAACTAAATATTCTCTGTAGCACCGTCGCTGAAACAGCTAGGCCAATTGTCCATAGTTTTAGTTTTTGAAGGCCTAACTTGTTACGATTCACGTTCTTAAGAACGTGAATAGTAACACGTTAAGCCTTCAAAAACCAAAACTATGGATAATGTTCTAGGCCAAATTCACACCTTACCTAACAATTAAACATTGTCAATTACTCAAATAAATAGGAATTGAGCCTACATGAATGAATTTTCTAATGACAGTTTTATCCTATTTTTGTTGGAAATGTAACAAATTGAAGTTAGTACGAGATATTCAAAAAACTCTAATCATGAGACTGATTCGGGATCGATCTCGAAGCATACGTATGGTATCGATATCGAATCGAATCTCGAATATTCGCAGGAGCCTAAGTGGGAAATGCCTGAAGTTTGTTGAATGGTGCGCACATCGATGATACAAGGTCCCTAACATTTCGATATTTCAATTTTTATATGAAATTCCCATACTCTTAACATTGAATATATTGACAGTTTTAGGAAATAGAGGAGCCCTAAAGTTCCCTGGAAAATTTTTCCAATGACGACAATAGTCAGCCATATAACATTTTTTTTTCTCATTTTATAATTTGAACATTATGTATTACTTCCAATTGAAGCCTTTGTGTTGAACAAAGACAACTGGTCCTGAACAAACTACTATTCCAAAATGAGACATACAATTTCTTAATATAAGTTTGATGCAACGATATTGTGTTAAAATTATAATAAAAAAGTTGTTGTATACTTCACGATGAATGATGGTCTCATTGCAGTAAACATTCGTGTCTATTCCGCTAAATGGTTGAACATGAGATGGCAAAATGTCAAGGATCTGAACTGATAACACAAAATGTCCCCACTTTGTTGCATAGATAACAAGCTTTTATTTCCAAATGAAACAAAATACTGCGTTTTGATTGGCTGAGAGGTACGGTGTAACTTGCAATCCAGAGTAGCTTTTTTAACACCGCAGTTAACCACGTTGTAAAAACAAGATTACACAACAACAGGCAGGATGTCTGAAAAGTACCCATTTTTTAATTATTAATTCATACCTTCTACTCGGTTATGTCAGAACAAAAACAAAAAGAAAAAAAATTAATATTACAACAAAATATTACATTGAACTAGTTCCAATGCCATCCATATTTGTCTAGTTTTATTAACCCCCTGCACACTGATGTAAAAATCTCAAAATTTTAGGCTGCTAATTTTTCCCATGATGCAACTAGAAATTTAATCAATTCAGTCTTGTTTGACAGAGCTCATTGAGCTCTGTCAAACAAGACTGGATTGATTAAATTTCTAGTTGCATTATGGGAATAATGGCTACTTGAAATTTTGGTATTTTAACATCAGTGTGCAGGGGGTTAAGAAAGTTACAAAGTACACATATTCAGTTTTTGTGCACAATGTAGGTTAAAGTATTAAGTACACCAACATTCTTGGAAATAAAACGATTTATCCTTTATATTATAATAACCTCTGGATGTGGAATAGTGGTTTTATAAACGATATATTATAATAACCTCTGGAGGTGGAAGAGTGGTTTTATAAACGTTATATTATAATAACCTCTGGATGTGGAATAGTGGTTTTATAAACGTTATACTATAATAACCTCTGGATGTGGAAGAGTGGTTTTATAAACGTTACATTATAATAACCTTTCTACGTGGAATAGTGATTTCATAAACGATATATCATAATAACCTCTGGAGGTGGAAGAGTGGTTTTATAAACGTTATATTATAATAACCTCTGGAGGTGGAATAGTGGTTTTATAAACGTTACATTATAATAACCTCTGGATGTGGAATGTTTGTTTTATGTACGTTATATTATAATAACCTCTGGAGGTAGAATAGTGGTTTTATAAAACTTATATTATAATAACTTCTGGAGGTGGAAGAGTGGTTTTATAAACGTTACATTATAATAACCTCTCTACGTGGAATAGTGATTTCATAAACGATATATCATAATAACCTCTGGATGTGGAATAGTGGTTTTATAAACGTTGTATTATAATAACCTCTGGATGTGGAATGGTCTCGTTATAAACGTCATATTATAATAACCTCTGGACGTGGAATAGTGGGTTTAGAAACGTTATATTATAATAACCTCTGGGTGTGGAATGGTGGTTTTATATACGTTATATTATAATAACCTCTGGATGTGGAATAGTGGTTTTATAAACGTTACATTATAATAACCTCTGGATGTGGAATGGTGGTTTTATATACGTTATATTATAATAACCTCTGGATGTGGAAGAGTGGTTTTATAAACGTTATATTATAATAACCTCTCTACGTGGAATAGTGATTTCATAAACGATATATCATAATAACCTCTGGATGTGGAATAGTGGTTTTATAAACGTTGTATTATAATAACCTCTGGATGTGGAATGGTCTCGTTATAAACGTCATATTATAATAACCTCTGGACGTGGAATAGTGGGTTTAGAAACGTTATATTATAATAACCTCTGGGTGTGGAATAGTGGTTTTATAAACGTTATATTATAATAACATCTCGAGGTGGAATAGTGGTTTTCTAAACGTTGTATTATAATAACCTCTGGAAGTGGAATAGTGGTTTTATAAACGTTATACTATAATAACCTCTGGATGTGGAATAGCGATTTTATAAACGATATATCATAATAACCTCTGGAGGTGGAAGAGTGGTTTTATAAACGTTATATTATAATAACATCTCGAGGTGGAATAGTGGTTTTCTAAACGTTGTATTATAATAACCTCTGGAGGTGGAATAGTGGTTTTATAAACGTCGTATTATAATAACCTCTGGATGTGAAATAGTGGTTTTATAAACGTTATATTATAATAACCTCTGGAAGTGGAATAGTGGTTTTATAAACGTTATATTATAATAACCTCTGGAGGTGGAATAGTGGTTTTATAAACGTTATATTATAATAACCTCTGGAAGTGGAATAGTGGTTTTATAAACGTTATATTATAATAACCTGTGGATGTGGAATAGTGGTTTTATAAACGTTATATTATAATAACCTCTGGAGGTGGAATAGTGGTTTTATAAACGTTATATTATAATAACCTCTGGAGGTGGAATAGCGGTTTTATAAACGTTATATTATAATAACCTCTGGATGTGGAATAGTGGTTTTATAAACGTTATATTATAATAACCTCTGGATGTGGAATAGTGGTTTTATAAACGTTATATTATAATAACCTCTGGATGTGGAATAGTGGTTTTATAAACGTTATATTATAATAACCTCTGGAGGTGGAATAGTGGTTTTTTAAACGTTATATTATAATAACCTCTGGATGTGGAATAGTTGTTTTATAAACGTTATATTATAATAACCTCTGGAGGTGGAATAGTGGTTTATTAAACGTTATATTATAATATCCTCTGGATGTGGAATAGTGGTTTTATAAACGTTATATTATAATAACCTCTGGATGTGGAATTGTGGTTTTATAAACGTTATATTATAATAACCCCTGGATGTGGAATTGTGGTTTTATAAACGTTATATTATAATAACCTCTGGAGGTGGAATAGTTGTTTTATAAACGTTATATTATAATAACCTCTCTACGTGGAATACTGGTTTTATAAACGTTATATTATAATAACCTCTGGATGTGGAATAGTGGTTTTATAAACGTTATATTATATTAACCTCTGGATGTGGAATTGTGGTTTTATAAACGTTATATTATAATAACCTCTGGATGAGGAATTGTGGTTTTATAAACGTTATATTATAATAAATTCTGGATGTGGAATTGTGGTTTTATAAACGTTATATTATAATAACCTCTGGATGAGGAATTGTGGTTTTATAAACGTTATATTATAATAACATCTGGAGGTGGAATAGTGGTTTTATAAACGTTGTGCTATAATAAGCTCGTTCCAGAGAGGGGTCACGTGATATGGTTTTGATGAAATTTGTTGAAATAATTTAAGAAAACGTTATTTAAAATAATAAATTTTGAAATCATCAGCGTTGGGTAAAGGGTTAAATTGGTGGCGGTTCTGGCACTTTTCTTTCTGTGAACAATGAACGTCCTAGCATTCAAGTTGTATAAAGATTACTAAAACAACAAGATAAATCGACTGTACTTATGGATGCTACCGCAAAAAACTGTTAATTAATTCTAGTCAGATATTGTTCTTGTAATATTGCCAATTGCCGTAATCTAAAGTGAAAGTGAGGGGGATTTCTTTCAAAACTAAACCACGATCATTTAAAACCATGAAGCACACTCTTTTCGATCTGAGTGAGTTAGCCCCAGACCACATACCCCTGCTATTCCAAATTTGCAATACTTGTAAGTCAAATGGTGCCACGTTAAACTTACCAATCAGAGACAGAACAATCAATGCGATCTTCATTTTTTTTTTTATAATCCACGAATGATTATCAGCAAGCGAACAAGACATATATTATACCTCCCACCTACACAGTCTTATCTAAAAACACCACTCCGCAGTTTCCCAGAGTTAATAAATGAGACCACGATACTGGCAAAGACACAACCTTTGATAACAGAAGTCACGATTGCAAAAGTTCGTAATCGGAAAATTAAGTGCCTGTGGCTGTTCTATCAGAATTTATACCACGATTACCTATTCTACTATATATGGAAAACCTATGACATAAATTTTAGCTTTACACACCAGTCGTGGTGAAAACGCGAGCTATGGAATTTCAATAGTTAAAATTTACACCTACAGTGGAACTACATCCAAGTTGATCTTTAGTGAAGTCGAACTGAATGCGGACTTGTCTAAATTTATCGCACGTCGCCTCGCGAAGAGTGAAATGAAAGTGGCAGTTATTTATTACGTTTTTAAATGAGTTTACCCCATAAGACACTAAAACTTAACAAACATGCATTGTCTCATGTTAATAAAGCATCCACAACTCGAAATGGTATGTTATTATGCTATTAAAATGAAAAAGGCCCCGTTTAATTTTCCATTTCGCTTCGGAGATAAAATTGACAGCGGAAGTACCGCACACCGATTCTCGTGTAAACAAAAACAGATTCGCAAAAGTGCACGACTGGTGTTCAGTAAAATCGAGAGAGAAAAAATAATGGCGACTCTTAATAATCTGACGATCATGGTATAAATAAAATATACCCAAAGTAGCTTGGTGTACTCAATGTTCACTGCTCGTGTGGAAGTTGTGTTAACCGCGCGCCGAAGGCTCGCGGTTAACACCACTTCACACTCGTGGTGAACATTTGGTATACCAAGCTACTGTGGGTATATTCTATATGTGCACGACGCCTCTGAGAAATGAGAAATTACCAGTACTATTTCGTATCCATGAAAGAAATTTCGATCTCAAGTTTATAGAGCAGCAGTTAAGGGATTCTCCACTACCCTGCTGTACATTTAGTTTGGAACAAAGATCTCTAAATTGAAAGTCCAAAAAATACATTATCAGTTATACAGGTACTTGGCAGGATGCACAACCCCAAGTACTCAGTCTGAATTGTATGTACCCTAAGCCGCAGGCGATGGGAAACAGCAGAGGGCATCTGTGGAACTGCAGAGTCCATCTTAGATGCAATGTTTTCATGTTTAATTTTCGTCATGCGGTACTCTGGTGTTGTAAGCAGGAAAGACAACTTCGACCACAACGCGTCTTAGAGACATTCTGTCGAATACATTGTGGGCACATTGTTATTAGGTTGGGCACAGTTTGACACCTGCAAAGTGTGTAGTTTGTTTTGGCACAAGAAGTACTGGGGAAAACCTCTGCCTGCTTAACATTACCTTCCTGATGCGAACGTGTCGAGAACATAGGGTTCAATATACACGCCTTTGTGCGATGCACTTCTGTTTATATAGCGTTAGTTCACACAAAGTATGCATGTTGGTTCGCACAAAGTGTGTGGAGGCCAATATGGAACGAAATTGTACAGAAATTGTCGTTGTTTTATTGAATGTTGTGAAGAGAAAAGCAAAATATTCCAGTTCCTGGGTTACACCCCTTTGAGAGGTCATTGCTGTGATTGTAGGATATTACCAATTTAGCATCCATGTACAGGGGCGGACTGAAAAGTTACAGGGAAACATTGGTAGAGTGGGCCATATTTTTTTCATCCGCTGTGTCTTTTGCTATAAACCAATCCCCCCTCCCCCAAACGTCTGCTCAGGACGCACTGCACCGATCGTGGTTCTGGCTGGTGGGCCCGGGTAGAAATCTGGGACCCCCCCCCCCCTTTCTGAAGATGTAATAAGCATTGCATTTGAGGGGAATATTGGGGTATTTGATGTGTGAAATGACTTGCAGAAATGACAGACAGTAATGAAATTAGTTTTGGTGCTCCCATTTTACTACTGTTCAGACAGAAAACATATAACCAAGTGTACTGTCAAATATACTTTAACGAATCCAATAGAATCCAGTTCGCGTGGGCGACATTTACTATTATACTATTAGAACGTTTCTTTTCATGTTCTATCGGTCGATAGTACCTGAGTTTGTGTGTGTGATTTTTGAAATAAAACATGAAGCTGCTGATGTTTTTTAACAGAAATCACACAAACTCAGGTTCTAACGACAGATTGAACCTGAACAGAAACGTTCTAATTATTTTATTATGTCGAACAAAAAAGATCTTTCATTGTTAAGCGCTAACTGCAACATGCCATCAGTCTTGTAACAATGTTGTTGAATTCAGAAACATGCCTTTAGTGACGTCATTTCGAACGAATAACGTCTCTTTAGGAGTTTCCAGATCACCAAATTCGAAAATGACTTGTTATAAGTGCCGTCGCTTTTGGAGTTTCTATATTACCAAATGTCAGTGTTCACAGCTGCATCATACTGTTCATGTTATATCATTCATTATTAATGCTTGTGTGATACGTGGTATAATGGAATATAAATTCATGCTTCTTGGACGACAGTTGTTAAAATTAAAGGGAGTGAAACAATTTATTTTGAACTTGAGGCGGAGACTCAGTGAGGTAGATGAGCACTAATACTAAAATTGAGGAAATATAATTGATTGAAGTCACATTCATGATTCACTAAAGTGGTGAACACCACACGAGCTTTTAATAGTTCTGATTGTTTTGAATTCATTGTTAGCAGTTAAAATTGAAAACGCACCCACTGAACATGACATAATTGTCGGTACGTTTGTGTCTATCGGTGACAAAAAAGTTAAACAGACACGGCGCCATCGCTTGATGTTGAAGTGGAGCTTACATTTTCTTTGTTCTCGTGTCTCCGGGGAAGAACGTTCCGATAGTACCCGTGTTTTGTCCAAAAAGTCCAGTCCTTTGATGTTTAGAACGGGTCAAATTAACCAATCACGGCTGATGTCACAGACGTGAGGCATAATAAATTATATTATACTCATGACTTTCACTGCCATTGAATGGTCATTTCAGAACATTTGCGTAGTCGAGGGTTCTCAAAATAGTCGCGCACTATTCCCGTGCTCTATATACTTTTTTAAAAACAATCATGTATTATTAAAGGACGTGATATCAGCTGTCAGTGAGTATACCTTTTGTTCAGTGATGTAGATGCAGCTGCAAATGAGAGGCCTGGAGGCCGATGAGAGGGCATAGAAGGCGGGTTAGTAACTTCGATACTCAGGCACATACAGTTAAAACTAGAAGTCCTGTCATGCGCACAAATAGCACGTCGATCTGCGCGTTAATCTACGCGTTATGACCATAGTAAGGCTATTAAATACTGTAAGTAGTAGAAGATGTGGTTTTTGATCCTATTCTGGGGGAGAGGGGCCGACGGGGGTGGATGACGTCATCATAATTAAAATGTTACGTAAGGTAATTAATATTACTTAATGATTTTTTTTTTTTTTTTTTTTAATCACTATAATAATTAATGTAATTAATGACTGTTGCATAATTAATGTAATTAATGTAATTAATGAGTGTAATTAGGGTTGATTATAATAATTAGTATATTAATAAATGAATTAATATTGACGTACTGGACATATGTGCATGCTATCGACTGACTGACCCGCATCACGTGTCTGGGTGTCATTAAATCGATTTTTTCTTTTCAAACGCCAACTACTGACAGATGTTGAAGCAATTAAATCTATTGTCACACTTTAACGACCGGTCATAAATATCGTTAGACTGACGCTTCAACTTTAAGTGCTATTGAAATTGTAAGATACCAATCTGTCACCTTATTGATTTTAAACCCCCACTTTCATTACGCCCACAAATAAATCACACGTCAGTCACGCAGGGCTAAATTTATCATCATTTGTTTTGCAAACGTCTTGTTAGCAAGTCGAGTTTCATTCGGATCGTATCTACCACGTTGTAATTCATCGAAAATGGAAAACGAAGCATTGACCTGTGGAATCTGTGAGAAGGTATTCTCATCAAAGGATCACAAAAAGCGCCACGAGGCTACTATACACGGGGGAGAGGCTGTACATGGCTGTTCTCTCTGCCCCAAGATGTTTAAGAGAAAGGACAAGTTAACGGATCATCTGAAAACCCATCAAGAAGGTACTTTTAACTGTCAGTTTTGTTCGAGGATTTTCGTAACTAAACGCAACAAAGATCGCCACGAACGAAGTGTACATCGTGCAGAAAGTGATGTGAAGGAGTTTCAGTGCACGTTTTGTCTGAAATCCTATACTAGGAAAGATAAATTAGAAAACCATATGGAGAAATGCAATAATTCGACGTTTACATGCGCTGCCTGTGGAGAAGAGTTTGCTCAGCTGATTCAACTTAACCATCATCACGCTACCGCTCATCAAGCACCGAAAAAACGCAAAAGTACTACCGAAGCGACACCCGGACCATCAAAAATTCCACGAGAACCCACGAAGATTTCTGATGTCGATCCTATAGATTTTGAAGAAGCTACCGTACCGGATTTGGAAAGTTCTGCTGTGGAAGAAATATATCGTGACCATTGGGGAGCTATTCGCACACATTTTATTACGGACCGCCCAGTGCAGGATATTTATAATTTCCGGGAAAGTGATATAACCCAACTGGATATTATGAACATTATATTCACGAAACAGCAGACGAAATTCAAAATTAATCTCAGCTTCGGATTTATACTACAACACACAGAAACACAAGATCTTCGTTATTTCCACGCTTCCTCCAACAACGCTCGTGCTCTTGAAGAACCGCACACGATAAAAAACTTACAGGATTTTGACAAATTTACAGAAACAATAAATAATCAAGATTTTCTGGAGTCGGTTCGTCAAAGACGACCGAGTACAAAATGGAGTGTGGAAAGGATTACAAATGTAACATTTTACGTTAATAAAATTATGGACCATCCCATTGGAGCACCTGCAGATTTGCCGGATTATGTTACCAATAACCGTTCAATTATCAATTTGTTGTATTCAGATAACAGCGGACTAGCTTACAAAGATAATTTGTGTTTATTCCGATGTCTGGCTCTGTGGAGTGGTGCCGATGTGAGAAAACTCGAAAAAACCACAGAGGCTTATTATTATCAGTTCCAGGAAGAACCCAAACAAAAATTCAAAGGTGTGAAATTGAGGGAATTACCGCTCATTGAAGATCTATTCAAAGTGAATATTATGGTTTACGAACTGTGTCAGGATGAAACAACAAAAGAAACTAGAGCAAAACTCGTCCAGCGTTCACTGGGTAAATATTCAGACACAATGTACGTGAATTTGTATCACAACCATTTTAGTTACATCAAAGATATCGGATCGTATACACAATCGTATGCGTGTCGGAAATGTAACAAACTGTTTAAAGATTACTGGCAAGTTGACAGACACGAACAACATTGCAAAGCCGAGGTCGTTTGTCATTTTGAAGGCGGATTTTATTACCCGAACAAATCAGTCTTCGAAAAATTGGAAGAAGAAGGAATTATTGTCCCAGAGGAAGATAGATATTATCCGTACAGAGCAGCGTTCGACTTTGAATCTTATTTCGTTCAAGACGACCTACCCGAAAATACGGAAAAAAGACAGTGGGAAGCTCGACATGCCCCACTTAGCGTTTCTGTGTGTAGTAATGTAGAGGGATATACAGATCCGCAGTGCTTTATAACGGACGGTGACTCCAAAAAACTCGTCGAGGAAATGGTTACGTACTTGGAAAAAATTTCATTCGCTGCCCGTATGAAAATGTCAATGAAACATAGTTCGACATACTCACAGCTCGCAGAGCTCATCGATACAGCGCTCGAACTCGAACCCGAGAAAGAGAAAGGAGGAAAACACCCGCTTCAAATTTTACGGGAGGAATTGGACCGCTACAACCAAGAAATGCCAGTACTCGGATTCAATAGCTCCAGATATGACATGAATTTAATCAAGAAAGAACTGACAGGATATTTATTGGATACATCTTCCATTGATTTTGCCATTAAAAACAACAATAGTTTTATGTGTGTCAAAACTCCTTCGTTGAAATTCATGGACATAATGGCCTTTTTAGCCCCAGGCTATAGCTATGACAAATACCTGAAAGCTTATGGAGCGTCGGCTGTCAAAGGATTTTTCCCGTACGAATGGGTGACAGGTTTGAATAAACTCGATGTAAATCATTTACCGGATCACAGCGATTTCTTCAGCAAGTTAAAAAACAAGAATATTTCTGAAGAGGACTACGCTTTTTGTCAGAAAGTATGGGACGACGAAGGTATGTCTACATTTCGTGATTTCACAGTCTGGTACAATAATTTAGATGTTAAACCTTTTCTCGAAGCAGTTGAAAAACAATTTGCATTTTATCAAGAACTGAAGGTTGACATGTTTAAAGACGCAGTGAGTGTACCCGGAATAACTTTAAAATATTTATTCTCTACATTGGAGAAAAATATTACGTTTTCACTTTTCAATGAGAAAAACAGTGACCTCTATCACCTTATTAGAAACAACATAGTCGGCGGCCCATCTCTCGTATTCAGCCGCTACCAAGAAAAGGGCGTCACGTTAATTCGCTCCTCGAAGTACGGCAGTCAAGCCAAAGTCGCCCAGGGCGTGTTGGGATATGATCTTTATGGTATTTATCTTTTCGCCCTGAGTCAAGACATGCCAACAGGTTCATTTATCCGACGTAAACCGGAAGAGGATTTCAAACCAGTCAAATCCTGTACGTTCGGGCGAACAGCATTTGAGTGGTTAGAATTTGTTTCTCACACCCAGAAAATCAACATTTTACATCAATTTAATGGAAAAGAAAAACGATTGGGGAGACGGCGCATCCCCGTGGATGGATGGGATAGTGAAAATAGGACAGTATATCAGTTTCACGGCTGTTATTTTCACGGACACAAGTGTAATTTAAACAGAGACAAAAACGGACAGTTTCTCATTAAAAATCAAACAAATAATAAACTTATGCAGGACCTTTACACTGAAACGCTTGACATCACCAATTATTTCAGAAATACTTTAAATCTAACAGTGGTTGAAATGTGGGAATGTGAGTGGCTTGTCAAAAAGAAAACGGACCCCGAGGCATCACAGTTTGTACAGTCACTACCAAAATTTGTAGTGGATGGGAAAATGTCTCACCAGCAAGTTTTGGATAAAGTAAAAAATGGACAGTTGTTTGGTCTGGTTGAGTGCGACATACACCTGCCAGATAATTTGAAAAATTACTTTGAAGAAATGTGTCCAATTTTTAAAAACGCAAATATTTCAAGAGATGACATAGGTGAGCATATGAAAGCTTTCGCCGAAGAAAATAAAATCATGTCCCAACCGAGAAGATCATTGATCGGCAGTTATAAAGGTGAAAAGATACTTTTGACAACCCCTCTGTTAAAGTGGTATCTCGAGCACGGACTGGTCGAAACAACAATTCATCAAATCATTCAGTATGAACCTAAAAACTGTTTTCAAAAATTTGCAAATTTTGTCTCGGAGGCCCGCCGATCTGGCGACAGTGACCCGGATAAAGCCATAATTGCTGATATGTTTAAGCTGATGGGTAACTCTAGCTATGGGAAGTGCATAACGAACAAACATAAACAGCGGGATGTTAAATACTGTCGTGGTTCAACAGTAGTTAGGCAAATAAATGATAAATCGTTTCGTGCCTTGAACTGTATGGAAGACGATCTCTACGAAGTCGAAAAAAATAAAAAGACCATCAAAATAGATCTTCCACTTCAAATAGGGTTTTTCGTTTATCAGTACGCCAAACTAAGAATGTTGGAATTTTATTACGATTTTTTGGATGTGTATTTGGACAGGCGTGATTTCGAGTACTGCGAAATGGATACCGATTCTGCTTATTTAGCGCTATCGGACTCAAATATTGAACAACTCGTGAGATCGGAAAAGCGAGAAAATTTCTATAAAGAATGGAATGACTGGTTCCCGGCTGAAGCTTGTGAAAAACACCAACATGACTTTGTGACAACAAAATTGAACGGATGTGATTGGCTCCCAGCTGCTTGTTGTAAAACCCAAACTGCTTACGATAAGAGAACCCCCGGACTGTTCAAAATAGAATTCGAGGGAGATGGAATTATTGCTCTTTGTAGCAAGACCTACTTCTGTTTTGGTGCTACAGACAAATGCAGTTGTAAAGGAATAAGTAAGCAACATAATGAAATGAAAAAAGAGAAATATCTTGATGTGTTGAAAACTAAACAGAGTGGGTCTGGTATAAACAAAGGCTTCATGGTGAATCAGCATAACATGTTGACTTATACCCAGACAAAAACTGGACTCTCTTATTTTTATCCCAAGAGGAAAGTGTGTGCAGATGGCGTAAGCACAACTCCACTAGATTTGTGAGTACAAAACAACAAATGTTCTAATAAGGTGATAGGGGGGCGGTATGTCGTTATAAACCACATAGCCGTCGTGGGCCACGATAATTAATAAACATTACTACGAAAATGTCGCAACAATTTCGTAGTGGTGTTTGTTAAATATTGTAACCGACGAAGTAGTTTGAAGGGTGAAGGAGTAAATACTCCCCCACTCCCGAACTGCGTCTGCGGGAAATCCACCTGATGAGTCCCGGGCCGGGACGAAACGGTCTTCATAAAATATTGTTTAACTTAATTTAAAAAAAAATAACCAAGAAATTTTGTTTTGTTTTTTTCTATCTAAATTTTATTATTACAAATAAACACGATAATACAAGCCGTGTAAAAAATGTTACAATGTATTGAGTAAATTTATGAAATGAAAAAAAAAAAACAACAAATTATATAATATCGAAAAAAAACTATACATAAAAAAAAACAATATTGTACATGTCAAACGTATCATGAATACAATTCAAATATTTTCGAATTTAAATTATATTAAAAACCGACCAATCGGTTTTACAATTATGTAAATTCGATCCATCGGTTTTAATCGGATTTAAAACCCGGTCAATCAGTTTTAATAGGATTTAAAACCAGTCGATCGGTTTTAATATGATTTTAAATTCGATGATTCATTAAACAATAAACACTTTTAAATATTCAAAAACTGTCTTTCGACAGACAGGACAATTGTTCAATTGTTTACAACAATTATCGCAGCAGCACAAGTGATTACATGGACGAATCAAAATAGTTGATTGCGCCTCCAGGCATACACAACAGTTCATTTCAGTGTCAGCTTCAAGAGTCTCTTGTTCTGATTGTTCAGCTTCTTCTTCTTCTTCTTCCGGTGGGATTCTATCCACAAACGGGCAGAGGGGTTCAAATCTTCGGTGCTCTTCTTTGACAACATCCGACTCTCCCCACAAGTGAATTTGAACGCCGCAATAAAAACATTTCGTCTTGTCTTCGGTTCCCATGTAGAAAAAACCATACCTCGCCAACTCCCTCGGGCTTTTAACACATTCGCTAGGAAGCATAGATTCGAACGTTTTTAGTCTGTGTGCTTCTAAGGCGTACTTGGGATAAATTGGTGGGAGGTTTATTACTCCACGTAAAATATTCTCCAGTTCAGCTTCGGTCATGTGATTGAATTCGGTTTCAAAAGAGACACTCGGTACTGGTGGCTCTGTTATAAATGCGCTCCGTACCTCCTCTAGGCTTACTGACCTCAGAGCTCCTATTCTCGAGTTTCTTCTTCTCGACTCCATGTCTCGCGTAGAAATGGTGATTGCGTATAAACTTCTTCACAAAAATATCATTTTTTCTCAAGTCGCCCGGGAACATTCCAATTATTGTTGTCATAGTTACGCCTCGACAGCGATTAAGCAAATAGAATAAACAATAATGGCCGCATACTGGTAATAACCCTTGAAGGCGACAGGAATTAAATCGCCAGGCGTTAGAATATTTGTTTAGAAATTTTTTGAATGTCTTGTGTTGAGGGGGTACTCCATTTGAATCAAAATATTCGACCGATTCATGTCCGATGTAAAAAGCCACCCAGTGTTCATCGGGTCTGTAACTGGGATCTGTATTAGCTATGAACATCACTGGGCGGGTGGTAGTTAATTTTCTGGGTAGTCGATTTCTGGCAAAAACTCCCAAATTGACATGTCGGAGGTATTTATCGGAGTTCATGGCTGTCACTAATTGAAGAGTGTTCATGTTGAATAATCGAAAATGATCTGTCTATTTTTATCTACCTCTATTATGTTTTGAAATTCAGCGTAGACAATAACGTTCACTGTTATAGGTAGCGCGTCATCAAAGTGCATTTCCAGTCTCAAATTTCCACGCTTGAGTAAGTTGAAATGATCTCCGTGGCTCAAATCTGGCGAGAGGTCAAATGCGAACAATGTGTATCCTTTGGAATACTCTTCCCGACTGATGTGATTCCCGACGTCTTCAAATATTTGTCCAGTTGCTTGAAACAGACTTCTATAACATCTTACTATTTCTCCGTGTTCGAAACGAGGTTGTAGTGGTTTTGCGGGTATTTGTTGACCATCTAGATACACCGCAATGAAATTAGCATTGTAGTGTTTGAAGTTGAATGGATTCTTTGAATAGCTGCCATTGAAAGCGTCGTTATCGACACAACCTACGACTATTCGCTTTGGGAGCTGACCTAAAAATAAATTTTCCTGCGTTATGCTCAAATTCCCCTTGGGTATGGAAAATACCTTCGTTTGCACCCTATTGATCGGGTATTTAGCGGTTCCCCTTTCTAAAGCTTTAACGTAGGCAAGTCGCACAGCAGGGTTAAGACGTTCTTTCCTGATAAACAGAGAAACTTCGTTAATTTTTATTTTATAATTAGGTGCGTCTCCCATCAATGCGAAAGCATCTTTTGATCTGTTCATTTTCACGTGTACGTTCACTCCATTGAGAAGATAACGATCTTGACAACACATGTCCAAATGTAAACGACCACTCATGTCAATAATTCGACTTGTACTGGCGAATTTTTTTCTCGTAGCCAATCCATTATTTAACGATAAATCATCAAAATGCCCCGCGGTATCTTTGTACCACAGAGAGGCAGTAAGTTGAGATTTTTGGGCTGGGGGACCGTAGCTCAATAAAGTTTCTATGTATGCTCGATAGGGATAAGTATTATTCGATGACGAAATGAGCCTTTCATTGAGGCTGACTTCTATCTGGTTGAATAACGAATGTATGAATAAATTAACGGGTGCGACTTTAGCATCCTGGGTTAATGCGCCACCATCCGTTTGCAATATTTGCGCTTTTACGTGGAGATAGCTCTGCGCTAAATTCAAATAATCGTCGCCGCTCCCAGAAATGAAAAATTCTATCGGTCCGCTGTTTCCAATCGTAGCTAGAGGGCGAAATTCGATCCACTGTCCGGATTCTACGCTCGTCTGAGTGGGAGGAATGGAAAATAGGTCCAGTTCGCTGTTGACACATTCCGTGGATTTGGGGTTAATTAACGACATCGCTAGTCAAAAATATCCTTCTTTATCGTTCGCTTTCGTTTCTTCGGTATGGCGGGTTTCTTTTTGAGACCTACTTTTATACTCCGCGGGCGTCTTGCAGGGGAGCGTTCATTAGGCTGACCAGGGGGGTGTCCCGCAATTCCTTGCACGAGGGCTTCTTTGAATCTATCAACTCCGGCTTTCTTTACATTTTTCCGGAAGCTATGTCCCCTACAAAATCTATACTTTTTTTCAAAAGTTGTTTTCCCACACTCTTGGCGAGTGGAAAGACTGCGTGCTTTATGGTTCCCAATAGGCTTCCTAGACCATGACCCCTCTGCATCTGCGCACCCGTAAAAACGGGCCTTCCGGAACCTACTTGGTCCAGATAATAATCTTCGAATAATTTTGGGTTACAGCAGTACGTCATTGTTTAAAATGAAGTGTCACGGTTAATTTTCCGCGTTCAAATGGAACAGGTTTTCCGGTGTCGTCTCTTATATAGACCTCTATTGTTCCGAAATGCTTCTGAGAAAGGGGGAGGTAATACAAATTTTCAAATGTACGGGATATCGTTCTGCCGTATTCCCCTTCGATGGGAACAATCCGTAAAAGGGGAACTCTAGAATCCCCCACGATTTGATCTCGCACCAAATCGCAATATACGTATAGGGAATAAAAACCTCTATTCACGTCAGTTGCGCGCGTCGCACTGAACCATCCTTGATGAAAAGTATCATTTTCAAACCCAAAAATTTTTTGAAGGCACGGACTCATGGTAATTTGTGCCCCGTGTTTCACGATAATCATAAGTTTTTTGTGAGATTGGACTCCACTCAAATTCTAAACACTTGGGATTAGGTAAATTAAATTCTTTATTGCGTTCGAGTTCTCGGACGATTTGGGTGGCGTCCGTATATCTACCAGCTCTCAAACCAACCGTGTATTCCTTTTCTTTGTATTTTATATTTACGTAACCTTCCAAATCTTTTATGTTAAACCACGTATTTGGGTACTGAATTTCAGTTAGAGCCACTTCCCAATCACCTTCGAGAGTTATGGGCTGAGACAACTGAGTTCGAAACGCAGTGAGAGTGTTATCGGGGAATGTGTCCAGCGAACTGTTACTCGGTAAATGTAAATAAAACATTATTTGTTCTTGATGGTCGGGTTAGGGAGTAAGTAACCGATTGTGCTGCCTAAGAGAGCAGTCCAAAGCTGAGGATTATTCGCGTCCAAGCTTAAATTGACAATACTCGTGATTATTATGGTGTATAAGATTATGACCTGTGCAAAATACGTTATCTCACTTTTCGGTACACGACTACCACATAAAAGCCACGATCTGTTACTTTCCGTGTCTTCCATTATACTGAGCCTTTTTTCGCGACACGCTCGCTTTTATTAAATAATCTGACTTTGTTTGATCCAAGAATTGAACGATTTGGGATAACCGAGCCATTTGACAAACAATTCTTTTCCCTTACCTTTACCTCGCGTTTTTATAACGCTTTCTATTTTATATGCGGTTTTCTCGGCTACCCGTTGAATTTCCTCCGCGTAAAATCCCCCTTCTAGCAAAGCTCCATTATAGTCCCTCAGCCTGTATGTCACTGGATATCCCGGTATTATCTGAGTTATTGTAAAGAGTTCCTCTGTCCAATTAGGCAAATACCCCTTTTCGAATGTTCGTTTAACCTTACTTATTCTAACTCTATCTCCTATTTTGTAACGCTGCCTGGCTTCGGTCGGTTCGCCATACAATCTCTGCCAAATTTGTTCTTGGTCCCTTTTTGTAACCGAGGCCGGGGCCATTCCGATACTGCGATGATAGGTGTTATTATAGGAGTCCGTCAGTGCCTGGATCGGAAAAGTTAATGTGTTGTTTTTGGTAAAATATTTAAACATTTTGGTTTTAAGACTTCGATTGAAGCGCTCAACTACGGAGCATTTCGTTTCAACGTTATAAGTTGTAAAGAATTCAACGTTATTTTGTTTTAAAAATCGCTGAAATTGACTGTTTGTGAATTCTTTACCTCGGTCAGTCTGTAACTTGAAAGGTTTACGACCTTGAGAAAATATTTCTCGAAAAGCCGACACAATAGATGAACCCGACTTGTTTCTCAATGAGATCACCCAAGCGTACTTTGAAAACACGTCTATGCATGTTAAGAGAAATTTAATACCGTCATTGTGTTTGCTTATTGAAGTCAGATCTACGAGATCAGCTTGCCATTGAGCGTCAATACCGCTGACCAGAGTTTTCTTTCTAATGAACTTACGCCGTGCTGGTTTGTGAAGCGTGTAAGTGTCCTGGCTTTGTAGCCAATTTATCACCTCTTTACTTTTGTTTCTTGACACGCGCCGCAGGGCAGTCACTCCCCCAAAGCTGCCCGGAGTCGAAGGTGTGTAATAGAGCTCTGTTAAACTCATAATGACTCACAAATACACATGTCGGAAGTATTTAAAAGGGGACCCAAGGGTGAACACCCCGAGCCTCTCCTTTCGTGGATGATTTAGGGGGTGTGGTTCTCGACCGACGTTTATGAATAAAAGCCCAACGTTCTTTGTTCCCAATGAGTTCTTGAGGAATATCAGCGTCTCGCAGTACCTCGCCCAAAACCTGCCAGCCTTCCGGTTCAAACTTTTTGCGTTGTCTAAGTAAGTCGTTCAACAAATCTGTGATGTTTGACCCTTCAACTGTTTGCTCGTTAATTATAATATGCCCCCTGTCATCCCATTTCAGATTTGGAATGGACTTCAAGCGTTTTAATAATAAACCCGCTTTTCTATGCATGGTTAAAGGTACGGTATCTAAAATTTCACGGTCATCATGTGGAGTGGGCCGATCGGTCTTTTCCATTTTAATCTTGACTGTTGTCGGTTCGAGTGATTTCTCATAGAAAGTCAAATACCGCTGAAGTATTTGATTGTATTTTGTGATTTTTTCGGTTTCACTAAGATCAGACTTGTTTATTATTTCTGTTAATTCTCTATCCAGCGCGGACACTGCGGAATCATTTGGTCGTTTATCGATCCGATCTAACATCCGAGGATCTACTAAGACCATTTTCTTGGCGTGTTCCATTATTATCCCAGTAAACCTTTGGCTAATACTTTTAAAACGGGCCCAATAAGCGAACCCAGAAAACCTCCCGATTGAATGATCTGTCTTCTAACTTTATCCGATGTATTCTTTACTGCTAGCTTCCTGACTTTGTCTTTATGTGGTCGTAGTTTGGCAAAATGATAATTCGAAACGGGTACGTTCCCCAATAAAATATTTTTAGCGCATTCACAAATCGAAAGAATTAGGTCTTTATCGGCACGTTTGACAATATTTTTAATTTCTGAAGGTTTCGCACGACAAAGAACTTTGAGAGTTCCGATGTTGCGTGTTACGCGAGTAGACATAGTTATGAGATAATTACCTCAAACCACCCCCTTTTATACTCTGGCGACATAGACAATTTGAGTTTCACCCGGAAATATGTGAGATCTTAGTCTTAACCCCTCATCCGTTTGCTGTCTCAAATCGATTAGTAAATACCCAAAGGGTGGGGCGGTAGCATCGTCGAAGACTTCCCGTAAAAATTTAACCCTCCCGGGTTACATTTGATTAGCTAGGTGAGAGATCTGTGATCGGTCTCTAGGGTTCTTGAAAAGTATTAAATAGTGGGAGTTTAGGGAAACTGTGCGATGAAATTTATTCTTATCGAATATATTTTGAACAATGTAAACAACACTTAGGTTTTGATGGTGGGATCTCTGAGTAAACAAACGGGCGACACGTTCGTCGGCCTGAAGCATCAAGTCATCGAGAATTACCAGGGAATTGGGCTTGACGTCCTGTGGGACACCTTCCACAAATTCAACCCCCGAAAGTGTGTCGTATAATGGCTGCCATTCTCCGTAACACCAGATGATACGCTCGGGAATAGGGTATATCATAGCCTCTAAATTAGAAATGAATTTGCGGACAAATGTCGACTTGCCGCAAGAAGTCGGACCTGCCAAAACGCATGTACAGGGATGATTCCATCTCGTATCCATCTCGAAAATAAAATGACTACCTAGGGGCTGTTATGCTCTTTATATACCACAAATGTTACATAATGACAATGGGATGGGCTAGTAGGGGGGAGAGGGGTGTTAAACCTCAAAGGATGTTGTACGGCGGGTGTGTAAAGTTTGGTGAGACCTGATTGGTTGGAATAATAATCAAATTCCGGAAATTCGATTGAAACATGTTTGGGTGAAGGGGGATCCGCCCACTGAGGGTTCGTGCGACAGGGGTGGGGTGCAGAGGAGTACAAGTGAGGGGAGATTGGAGGGGTCACCAAGCATGCGTTTGTTCTAAAGCAACTCTTTTATAATAATTTGGTTGGCCCTGAAAAGGGCCGTTTTTTTTTTCCATGTCGTGATTCGTATTCGCTTCTGTCTTTATTTTTTCTTCACCATACCATAGAAATATTTTCTACAACCATTTTCTCTACCGCTTCTCTATCGAAATCGTCGATGTTAATATACTCGTGCGGCATCACAGCGGGTATCATATTACTTATGTTTGCAGCCCAAACATCTTGCAGCTCAGCACGATCAATCTTCTCCAGTGCAGTGAGGAAACATCTCTCGACCTTTTCTTCTGGACTAGCCATTAAACATAGATCGTTATGGGTTTGACCGCCATGATTTACAGTACACCCATAGCACAGTTCACTAACCACCTCAGCTAAATGTTTTTGGATCATAGTTGCGTAAGCTCGGTTCAGCTCTGTTTGGATCCGTATTCTTCTAAGTTCGGTCGTCGGATTCTTTTTTCCATGATTTGAGAACGTTGGAAATTCTCGTTTTCTTTTTCTAAATAATTCTGATTCTTCGCTGGCAATTCTTCTGTCGATTTCTGTGATGGTTTTCTTCAGGTCATTCCACTCGATTACGTCCAAAGCGATTCCAGTTTTAGTCGGTGTCGAAGAGTCTTTCGTGTATCTTCTTACGTGGACCTTTACTTTACCCTGAAATGGTGTCACGTTGATAAAAGTATTTCTTGAACCGACTGGAAATTTATTGGAGCTTGCCATCTCGACTGTTTCAATGAAGTGACGAGTCGATTCATCTCGCAGAACTTAAACGAAAAACGGAAGCCCCGCCCATCGTTTTAAAATTGACTGATTGATTTTTTGAAAACCAGTCAAAACGCAGAATTTGGACCGTTAAAAAATCGATGAAATTTGAAAATTTGAATCTCAGAGTCTGGAAGAAGGTTGCGTGTTGATCATTAATTTAATAAGGTTTTTATTACACCCATAACTTTTGAATAATAGGAAATCGTTATTAAAATCAATAAGGTGACAGATTGGTATCTTACAATTTCAATAGCACTTAAAGTTGAAGCGTCAGTCTAACGATATTTATGACCGGTCGTTAAAGTGTGACAATAGATTTAATTGCTTCAACATCTGTCAGTAGTTGGCGTTTGAAAAGAAAAAATCGATTTAATGACACCCAGACACGTGATGCGGGTCAGTCAGTCGATAGCATGCACATATGTCCAGTACGTCAATATTAATTCATTTATTAATATACTAATTATTATAATCAACCCTAATTACACTCATTAATTACATTAATTACATTAATTATGCAACAGTCATTAATTACATTAATTATTATAGTGATTAAAAAAAAAAAAAAAAATCATTAAGTAATATTAATTACCTTACGTAACATTTTAATTATGATGACGTCATCTACCCCCGTCGGCCCCTCTCCCCCAGAATAGGATCAAAAACCACATCTTCTACTACTACTGTACATATGGCCTGTGCACAAGCAGTGTTTCAGCCAATGGACCTCCGGGTAACCCGGAGGTCCATTGGCAGAAACAATGCTGCCTGTGCTTGCTGTGAGTAACCAGGATAACCTGCCATGCTTTGGATGCCATTCGATATGGTAATTGCGCGCAATACCTACGCGCAATTAAGCCTAGATAAGCGCACAATTCGTGACAGGACTTCTAGTTTTAACTGTATTGCAAATTGAATCGTAGTAGAAGTCGAGGGATTCGAAACATAAACGATGAACTATTTAATGGGTAGACAGGTTCAAGTCCACAACAGCGTCGAATTCCTTCCTGGTGGTTTGAGAGCTTGCCATACAGTTCCCCCAGAGCCTTGTTGACCAGTATTCCCTGCTCTCTCAATGATGGCGCGTGGTTGGACTTCGGGAGACATTCGCGATCATCAGAAATCGTGAAAACAAGAACATTTTAAGTGGGCTGACAATAATATGTTTCAGCTTTTTAATAACTGTTCAACTACATGGAGGAGATATTATCCATTCATGTTTCAAATCAGTCGTCACAGCAGGAACCATTGTGGCCGTTGTGAGAACACTCATTCAGAAGGAAATATCCCAGATACCAAGTTATTCAAATTATTCAAATCGTTAAACTGATTTAGAGCTGTTTCTTTATGCTTCATCCTTCATCTAACAAAAACAAATTTGGTATGAATTATAAGTGAGGGGGGGGGGGGGTAGGTTCTACTAGAAGTCCTGTCATGAAATGCAGACAAATAGCACGTCGATCTGCGCGTTAATCTACGCGTTATGACCATGGTAAGGCTATCAAATTCTGTACATATGGTCTGTGCACAAGCAATATTTCAACTCGGAGACCGGTCCATTAGCAGAAACATTGCCTGTGTTTGATATGAATAACCATGAGAACCTGCCGTGTTTGGATGCCATTTGATATGGCAACTGCGCGTAATTCCTACGCGCAATTAAGCCTAGATAAGCGCACCTTCGTGAGATGCTTCTGGTTTTAACTGTACTTTATTTATTTAACCGACATATTTATTTTCATTCAACCTGAGGTGTACGGAATCCCGTTATTGATACTTCCCCCAATGATATTTCCCTCAGAGGAGTTCGCCGGACACTCCTTCCACACGGACATTTCCTTTTCGTACGTTTTGTACTAAACGTTAATTTTCTACATATTTACGCTGTGTTAAATAAATAGGTGACAACTCAACAGTCCGTTTACTGGTAGAGTGCTAAATTATTTTGGTCCGTCAGAATTTCTTTACACGTCTTTGTCGTGTTGAAATAGGTCCCGCGTCGTTTCGCCCAAATTTCCATCCCCAGGTCGTTTCCCATCAATACTCGTTCACCCTGGGGAATTCGTCCCCGATCCTTTCGTCCCACAGGCAGAGGTGACTGGTTTCCACACCAAATCAGACAAATAGAGAAGGTTTTGGTGGTATGTTGTTGACTGAAAAAAAAACTTAATATGCTATTACACTTACACTGGTATCAGGCGGATTCGGACACTGGAGAATCGGACCTTGGATGATTCGGACCTTGGAGGATTCGGACCCTGGTCCAAATGTATTACAGTGAGGTCATCGGGGAAAGTTCAAAATCAACCCCAGGGCAATATTTCCACGCATGCGTTAACTGTGAATCTTCGACATAAAAAGATGGAATTGCCATCAAAAAGCTTGATCTTGAAAGCTACTGATTATTGATTGAATAAAGAACCCGTGGGTAACATTGTCCACGCTTGCATTTTCACCACTCCTTGGCGACTGTACTGTAGGTTGCCTGGGTAATAAGAAAGAAGAAGACCCCTTCTGAATGGATTAAATGATCGAATGAATTTATAAAAGTTTCAAGTTGATGGCAATCAAAAAAAACTTAAATTCAATCAAGAACAGTTATGATGATGCATCGCGATGATCTTGTTAACTAATCACTCGAGTGTTTGTTTAAATAGATGTGATTAAAAGTGTTATGGAAGCTGAAGCCAATGAAGTGTAAGTTTTAATTTTCTAATTATTCTTCTTTTTGTTGTATGTATTTTATATTACGAAGTGCGCCTGTATTCACACTGTGTATATCGTTATTTTGTATTATTACATCTCCATTGTTAACTACGAATGTATGCATGTAACATTGGTGTGTAATGAGTAAATATTATTTATACCATAGCTGCTTAAAAAAACAATTATTCATATATTATATTCAAATTTATTACACGCTTGTTCTTTGAAATCACCATCTACAGCAACACTAAACCGTGCGGAAAATAAAAATCTGTTCCGCACATGTTTGGAACGGAAATCGTTGACGGACTATTTTTAAAAAGAAGCAAACTTTCACTGGAATGTTCTACAAATCGTGTACCGCAATTACAATTTCAGTTCCTAGCAATAGCTAAAGGTCGTTTCCTGAGTTCCAATGTGTTCTATGTGCCAGTAGGCACGTAGAACACATTGGAACTCAGAGGACGAAAGAGTAACACAGGCTCCCCTCGCAAGTTTGGTTGGCGACAGAATGCCTTCTGTTTTGGTGATAATTAACAAAGGAATTGTTGGTCCTTCTGATAATGGTTTTATAGACGCGAAGGCGTGTAATAAACACAGAACGACACGCATGTGTGAACGGGTCAATCGTTATGGCACTTGTGTCCTCGCAGAAGTATAAAACTCGAGGCCTTCGGTCTCTCGTTCTATCCTTCCGCGCTGTATAGCCTACAATTTATTATATGACACAATTAGAATATTTACCTTTTTCAAGATCAAAAACAAAACTGTCTACTATTTGTTGATTTCCAAGTTTGTTGATGATTACTTGATCTTCTAATGGACATACACAACACAGTCCATTACAATAATCACATAGCGGGACAGTCGGAAAATATACAGAACCACACTTATGTTTGAATGGGTTAACGATTACTGGACTAGAGCGAGTGGCGCAGGGATACCACGAGAGCCGGTAGGCTCGAGTGGTTATCCCAGCGCCACACGCTCGAGTGTGGTTCTGTATTTATTACACACCCAACCATGAAAAAGAATTCACTGTAATTAATCGCTAATTTAATTAAATAGTCGACAATTTGGACGGTTGAAAGAATGTTAGAGAGAAACGGGCAATTTTGTCAGAGAACCAGTCTTAAGTCTTTGACCTTGCCACCTGTTGAATCGCTGTTGATTCATTTTATTCGCAAAAAAATGTCGATCCGAACACTCAAAACTCAAAAGATTGCGTTCAGCATATCAGACGTTACAAATTATGAGGTATCAAATGTGTTTTCAAAAGTGTGTGTGTGCAAGCAACATTATATCTGGAGGATGGAAAATGTACAAAGATTTTAATTTGAGTACGGTGCGAACTGGCCGCTCTGTTTAAATTTCGTGTTTTTTAAACTGAAAATATAAGTTTGAACTCGGCTTGACGATATGCACTACTTCCACTAGGCTATCACATGTGGTCCATTGGACATCGGTCATTTCTGTTCTGCACTGTAACAAAAGTACACACTGTACGAGAAAAGACATTTTGTGCAAAAATTAACCTTCCGGGACATTCATTCGATCGTTTGGAGTAACTGAGCCTGAGGCAGTTTGAGATTCCATTCTGACTTTGAGTGAATTCTGCAGTCTTGGTAAGTTTGCACTTTATTTTTCAACATTATAAAGTTTCTGACTTGACATTTAGCCTTCTTTTCATTTTACCTCAAGTCTTGATAACCTTTGTTTGAAATGGGCTGCACGTACAGTTAAAAGCTTTAGGTTGTCCACATAATACTACTGATATGCAAAGGGAGAAATATATTGCATGATAACTGCAAGAAAATGTCATGTCTTATCTCCACAAGTAATTTAGTTTGTACACCTTTTTTTACAAACCCTCCACCCATTTCTAACCTGACAGCATTGCTCGAAAGCTCACGAAATGAGTATCCAACAGTCTTAGTTAGAGGCTGAAAGAGAAATAAGTGGTGGTGGGGGGATTGTTCTCACCAGTAAGCTCTAACTTATTTTGGTTGATAATATTTTCAAAGATTGATTAATATTTACATTATTTTGTACTAGTAATACTATACTTCACCAGTTTGTTATCTGAACGGTTCTGTCAATATTTTTTTCTTGGTACCTGGTTCAAAACAAAAGTTTTTAAGTGTCTACTCCAATATCTTGTCAATCTTAAATTTGGAATTTGGTATTATGAATTTGCATTTAGTAAGTAGTTTTAAAGAGGGCTGATAGGATGTGGCTAAAATGATAGGCTTTTGGAGAACATTTTCTTGGGGATGGGGGCTGACCAATCAAACTGCCATGAACTTTTGTTTCAAAATCAAAATGCAGGCCCTTGCCTCGAATTTGTCTATGAAAATGCTCTTCCCACTGCCCTGATATTTGCCAAAATTATAAAAATACCCCCTCCCTCTGAACAATCTGTTCTGAAAATACCAGTCCCTTTCAATGAAAACTGCAAAATTGACTGCTTATTGGTGAAGGGGGTGAGAGTGCCTCAACCCCCTCCCCATCTCATACACACATGTAACTAAGTCAGATAGGTGGCATTCGATTTAAGTTTTGTTGTTGAGAATTAAAGCAAAATAATATCCTAATTATCCTTGTATAAAACAGAAATACTAGCACAAATCCTTAATTAGTCATTTAAAAATACACATCAATCTGTGTCTGGAAAATATTATCATAATATCTATGTTTTAAATATACTAATAATTATTTTTGAATTTCATGGAAGTCATCTCATAAACTTGACAATATACTGCATTCATCAGACCACATGAATTTACCACCCCTCCCCTCTTCATGGTCTCATTCCCACCCTACTCAAGACTTTTCAGAATTTCTGTAGTGGGTTGCTGGTAACAGTTTTTAATTTCCCCAGTACAAACTCCCGAAAGTCATATTTTAGCAACACTATAGTCTATATCCCCTAAAAAGGCCCTTCCCCCTGCCCCCACAAAAAATTAAATAAAATAAACCTCTTGCCCCAACACACACTAGCACGTAAAAAAACTTTGGTTCCACAAATGAAAACTACCGAGTTTTTCTTATAAAACTAGGCTTTTCATTCTTCCGAATTTATTTTCTTTATTCAGCTTGGGTGGGGCGGGGGAGGGGGTGGGGGGGGGTGGTCATCTAACTCGTAAGGGTGGAATTGGAGATAGTTAATTAGTAACTGCATGTACTAGCTGTCAAACATTTTCTGGCGCTGTCTGCGTGTCGCCGTCTGTTTTTCCGCTTCATGGTAACTAGTATTCAAGATTCATTTAGTCTTGCTTCCTGAGAAATACTTCAACTTAACAATAACATGCTCTTCAAAGTATGTTTGTGTTGGCAAACGTGCTGCTTCATTGCCGAACTGTGAATCGAATAGGATTACAGTTACACAGTAGGCCTCGTGTCGACTCGTCGGTAGCACGCAGCGGTGAGGGCAACATTGTAACAAAGTTTTATAGGAACTCTTCTAGTGGCTGGCTGCTATATCGAACCCAATTGGACTTTTTGACCTAAAATTAATTAAGTTTTCCTCGATTTTCAATAACGAAAGCAAAGGTTGAGTTTCACTGTACACTTTCTTGGCAGAGATCATGTGTCTTTCGTGACTTTCAACAGTTTTTAGCATAGTTGTGCATCAAACATTTTGTAATGAGTATCGGTAATTCCGACAGATAAATATAGCCGATGGTTCTCATTGGTTATATTCAACTGAACGCTGCAAACTATAAGAACCAGCCTAACGAGAGAACTTGTGCACGCGAAGGGTACTTTTTATCGGATTGCACTAGAGCTTTCTGGTTACCGCATGCCCCTAAAATTCATGTGATCGTGACAAATACAGTTACGGGTGTGTAATAAAAATATTTATGACGCGCCTGTTCTATGAAATCCCTATCTACAGCAACACTAAACCGCGCGGACAAATAAAAATCTGTTCCGCACATATGTGCAGAACGGAAATCGTTGACGGACTATTTGTAAATAGAAGCGAAATTTCACTGGAATTTTCTACAAATCGTGTACCGCAATTGCAATTTCAATCCCTAGCGATAGCTAAAAGTCGTCCCCTGAGTTCCAATGTGTTCCATATGCCAGTAGGCACATCGAACTCATTGGAACTCAGAGGAAGAAAGGGTAGCACAGGTTCCCCTCGAAAGTTTGGTTGGCGACAAAATGTGTTCTTTTGAGTGATAATTCTCAAATGAATTGTTGAGTGTCCTTCTAATAATTGTTTTATAGACGCGAAGGCGTGTAATAAACACAGAACGACACGCGTGTGTGAATGGGTTAATCGATATGGCATTTGTGCCATCGCGGAAGGATAAAACTCGAGGCCCGTGGCCTCTCGTTCTATCCTTCCGCGCTCGCACTCGTGCCATATCGATTAACCCATTCACACACGCGCGTCGTTCTGTGTATTTTGTGGATGATGTTTACATTGCATCAGCATTGCTAATTAATTGTAATCATGACAATTTTTTGTAAGTTTGAGTCATTCATGTTCATGCTAGCAAGACAAGAATCGGTTTTTGTTCTTTTGCACTTTTGTAATGATAATAATACATTCATTCAATGCCACATATAGTTGAATTTAAACTCCGGCCGTTGTTAAATTGTTTTTAAGTTGGTAAGTAGTATGTTATGTCCCTATTAGTTATATGCATTTTAATATAAAATTGACGGTTAAAAGTAGTTTAAAACCATTAAAAAAAATTAAATAAAATCATCGTTATTTCGCCCTTTATACCTAGGTCGCGATCGTTTCGGCACAACCTAGGGGCGAAACGACCCAGGACGAATTGACCCGGGGCGAACGGAAATTGGGACGAAACGACCTGACACTGTTGAGATATATGGGAGAATGCGCATAGGCACTCCCACAATAATTTTAACAAGGCTAATCCATGCATACTAAATAATTTCTCGCCGAAGACTTGAGTAATTTGAGATCGCAAAGAGAATCTCGAGAAATCATTCAACGGCCCACGTCGTTTCAGCGGCAAGATGAGATGTGAATATGGACCCATAAAAATGTTAATGGCCTCATTAATGTGGTTTGTGGTCCTGATAGTTCCCAGAAAATGGCCGACGCCATAGTTGAGATCCTAGTGGAGACAGAAAAATAAAGTGCAGGAAAGATTTGGGTGGCAACACGGGAACTTGGGTACAGAGTGAACGTAGATCTGAAAAGGGGGGGGGGGGGGGGCAACGGGGACATGGTAGCGACGGAAGAGTGCCAACAAGCACGCAATAAAGTAAATAAGATTAAAAACGATAATTGGAGAGTGCGAAATAGCAGTCTTATTAGGACGATAAGAATGACTTGGGGGTCGAGTTCGAACGTATTTTGGAAAGAGGTGAATAAAAGTTACAAATGAAGTAACCCACAGCGTATTGAAGTAGACAGCAGAGATACAGACGATCAAGAACAAATCTCATCAGAACTAGTCAAGCACTGGAGAAAGGTAAACAATAAGCATTGGGACACGGGGAACCCACCGAAGTGTCCGAACCGGGGCGAGGAAAATCTATCGAACTTCGCGTGTAGAGAAATTAAAACCGAGGAAGTACGAAAGGTGATCTCAAAATTAAGAAATGGAAAAGCGGGAGGGGTGGACGAAATTCCTAACGAGTTTCTCAAGAAAGAATTAGGAACCACACAAAGGATGTTCGCATTGTGACACTGCATGTTATTTGGTGTAACATAATCATTGTTTGTGTTAGCAACATTTCTTTGACCTGACAATTGGACAATCGTATTTAATACAACTCCGCTGTGTATGAGCTGAGAGCACAGTGCTTTTTGAGTACTCTTGTTTGTTTTTGTGACATAATGTGCCATGTTTTTCACAATTTGGCTGGGTTTGTGTTCGCCAACTTTACTTTACACCGAAATTCAGCTTTGTATTTCCTGTTGTGTTTAATTTTGATATAAAAGAGGAATTCACTGTTCCGTGTTCATGGAGAACGGTTGGAACGCATGTTGATAACTGCAGCAGCATGAAAGTATAAATAAAAGTTGAGTGGCCTCAGTGATCCCCAGACACTGGAAAACATTTTGTACACACACATCATGATGTTTATAAATTTATTTTACAATTCTCAACGGTAATAATTTGACTAACCCTTTACCTAACGAATCGTTAGCATCATCCTCCGTAATGTACAAATTAGCAAGTTGAAAAAACATATTTCCCCCAAACTGCAACAAAACCACATCTTGAAACCATCATTGTAAGGAGATCGACAGAGTCACATGATATTGTTTTGTTGAAATTTTTGGAAAATTCTTTTCACAAAAGAATATTAAAACACTAAATTGTGAAACTGTGAGAGTTGAGTAAAGTATTAACTAGGATTTTAATTTCAGATTTCATTTTCAGACCCATGTCTGTCATTTCCGCTGAAACTGTAAGCGGCTGCCTTGACCTTTTGCGATCCTCGGATAACTTAATTGAGTACGTTCATGTTCAACATTCGGTAATGTCTATGCACTTGAATAGTGATTTAGATACAAAAACATAAACACAATGTGATTCCATAATTTAACCCTTTACCTAACATGAAAAGCAGACGACACTAGCAAAAATAAAACTTGAATAATTATTTTTTTTCATTTTTTGTCTCAAAAACATAGGTTATGACCCCTCGTTGGAACGAGCTCGACGAGCTCGTTCCAACGAGGGGTCATAACCTATGTTTTGAGACAAAAAATGAAAATATTTTGAAAATTAATTGGCGATTTTTGAGAATAGCTCTGGCCGGTTTTGGCCGTTACGTTGGGTAAAGGGTTAAAACTAATACTTTTGAGAAGTGTTTTTATCTCTCTCTTTCATAAGCAAATACGTACAAGATCATTCACAAACACGTTTCGAGAGTTTGTGATGTTTTATAAATAGTGACACAAACAAATCGTTACTAAGCACGCGATTGTATTATGCAGTTGCATGATAGAGACTTTGCATTATGGCCCCCGATACACGCTGTAATCAAATAATTACGGCTCTTGTACATTCTTATTGTAAACTAAAAGTGGAATTGGTCTATGGTCCTATGTTTGAACACATGGGTCTCAGTTAATGGAAGACCCGTGATGATACAACTGCTTGAATTAAATTTTATATCGCCTATGTCAAGCAGGAATTCCAACATGAATTGTGCTGAGTCCAAACTGAAAACTCTAAAGTTCCTCGTGGGTTTGCCCCGACGGGAGTTAACCCCGGATCTACGGCACCCAAATGTAATGAAATATGAAAGTGGAATAGCCTGTCGTTTCTGAGGTTGAACTGTCATAAACAGGGAAGGGTATGCAGGATATATTTTGAAACCTGAAAATGATGTAAAGACGTCAAAATGAAATTTTCTCATTATAGGTGAGCGAGAGTACCCTAAAATAAAACACCAAAAACATTACTATTGTTGTGAAGCATTATCACTTCGCTGACTGACTTAATTAGACTTAAATGAGGTTGCAATTATAAGATAACTATAAACACTACCAAATTCGCATCGCTGCAATCGTGAGGGTCCTGCGAAGCTTCGAGATTCGATTCAATTTCGAATCTTAGATTTCTATACAGGTCGATTCGAAATCGGCTCCTCAATTCGTTTCCTATCGAATATTTTCAAGCGAATATAGCTAGGGCTCAGTCATATCACAAACATAGAGTAGAGATGAAAATTGTACGTAAATAATGCTTAAAGTAAAGACCAGGTGAAATTTCTGCTTCATTAAAATAAATAGCAACTGCACCCGGTCAGCGCCCATGCTAATTCCAGCCTTACTAGTCGCAACCACTGCTGAACACAAATGCAACGTTTCCAAACAATGTCGACGGCGAGCTGTTGCAAGCTGCTTATCCGGTGCGGTGACTTGTACTTTGCGCACCCGCTCCTGTTTTTGAACCATAATCCTTTATTGGTAATATTCCAACTACATCACCAAGACATTCCTTTGGAGAAGGCATGCCTAGATAGTGTAGCTAGAATATTTTATGAGTCGGAACTTGAGCAAAGACAGTCGGAAGTAATTAGACTTTCAGCACACATCCCCCCACGGTCTGTAATCTTCAAGACGCCCCTGATGAAGGTTCGATTAGATTTCGAATAATAGAAACGATTCGATTCGAAATTTGATTCGAATCGAAAATGTGTGATTTACAGTGCCCTGTTTGAGTATATTAGATGTCACGTGACTTTCCCGCGTTCTGATTGGTTGAACAGAAACACCCTATTTTTCAATAGTTCGTCAGCGAAATCGCACAGACCTACTATCATTTTTGAAAAAAGAATAGTGCACGGTAATAGTGCACGGTTATAAATAGTAACATTCGAATTCGCTTAGAAAATTCCATTGAAGCGTAAATACTTTACAAGACATCTCGTTCCGTATACATTATTACATTTCGTCTGGAGAAATAAAAATATGTGTATCGAAAGTGATGTTTGTAGTAGTGTTGGGGGCGGGGAGGGGGTTAATGGAATAATGGTATTGTGTTTCTTGGAATTTTGGTTCTCTACCTCTCTATCCCAGAACTATGAGTGGCAGAATTAACTTAGTTTACCTGTTTAAACCCTGAACCATTTTCTTTTCTCTTTGGCTGTGAATAATAATATTATCTTGCATATATGACCGACGAAGACCCCCCCCCCTACCCCCCCCCCCCCCCCACACACACACACTTCTAATATAATAAATATAGCATGACTTTTCGTTGACTATGCCAAAATAGTGGTTCTCGGGGAGAGAATAGTCCCTCCGCTACGCGTCGGGACTATCCTCTCCTCGAGGACCACTATTTTGGCATAGTCAACTCAAAGCCATGCCATATTTATTAAATAGTAACACCACAGAGAGTGCGTCGCCAAGGTACCACCATGGTCCAGGCAGTATACAGAGGATACATATAGGTTATTCTCACTGTATGAGTTTCCGAGATAACGTATATATATTCTTTATACACAGGCACTATATGGAGGATACATATATGTTATTACTAACATATGGGTTTCCGAGATAACCAACATATATTCTCTATACACAGGCAATATGTAGAGGATACATATCGGTCCTTAGTACTGCGTGGGTTTCGGAGAAAACCTATATATACTTTCTATACACAGGCATTATATGGAGAATACATATGTATAGGTTATTACTAATGCATGGGTTTCCGAGATAACCTATATATACTCTCTATACACGGACAATATATAGAGGATACATATTGGTCCTTAGTACTGCGTGGGTTTCCGAGAACTCAAAGCCATGCTATATTTATTAAATAGTAACACCACAGAGAGTGCGTCGCCAAGGTACCACCATGGTCCAGGCAGTATACAGAGGATACATATAGGTTATTCTCACTGTATGAGTTTCCGAGATAACCTATTTTTACTCTCTATACACAGGCATTATATGGAGGATACATATAGGTTATTACTAATGCATAGGTTTCCGAGATAACCTATATATATTCTCTATACACGGGCACTATATAGAGGATACATATTGGTCCTTAGTACTGCGTAGGTTTCGGAGAAAACCTATATATGTATAGGTTATTACTAATGCATGGGTTTCCGAGATAACCTATATATACTCTCTATACACGGACAATATATAGAGGATACATATTGGTCCTTAGTACTGCGTGGGTTTCCGAGAAAACCTATGTATACTCTCAATACACATGCATTATATGGAGGATACATATAGGTTGTTACTAATGTATGGGTTTTCGAGATAACCTATATATATTCCCTACACACAGGCAATATATGGAGGATTCTAATCGGTGATTACTACAATGTAGCTTTCTGAGATGGTATATTGAAGTCGAGACCTCGCCTCTGGGCATATATTAACTCTTTACCTAACCTGAAAAGCAGACGACACTTGCAAAAATAATTCTAGAATAACTAATTTTTTTTCATTTTTTGTCTCAAAAACATAGGTTATGACCCCTCGTTGGTACGAGCTCGTCCCAACGAGGGGTCATAACCTATGTTTTTGAGACAAAAAATGAAAAAAATAATGAAAATTAATTGGCGATTTTTGAGAATCGCGCTGGCCGGTTTTGGCGGTTACGTTAGGTAAAGGGTTAATGAATCTCTTAGGACGGGTCGATATGTTACCCAGAATTGAGGACAAGACTTCGATATACCATCTCAGACACTCACATGGTGGTAAAAAACAGTATATATTACACTATTCCTCCCTTTCGTGACATGTTCGCATAATGAGGGGATTGGGAATAGCTTTTTATGGGGTCTGTTTTGACAATCATCATTAGCGTAATTCTTGCTGTATGAGCATAAATACAGCTTTACCACAATATTAGTAGCACATTGTTTTTTACAAAATAAATTACACATGTTTGGAAGAATATTTTCACAAATATTCACATGTAGTAAAGAATTTTGACAAATGAGTGCAACAGATGTTAAACAAATCTAACTGCTAGCATTGCTGCAGTGCTCAGTGCCGGTATGTGTTCACAACTTTGGGTTTTTGATGGAATAGAGTGACCCGGCTAACACTTTGACCAGTGGTGGTATCTTTCATGCCAGTTAAATTGCAGAAACTGGGAGAGTCCATATCTATTATTTGGGGTAGAGCAATTAATATTTTCAACGTGCAGCCATCAGACTGTACATTGAAAATATTAATTGTTCTACCACATACGTTCACTTAGTATCCATCCTACTTTATAAAATTATGACGTATGGGGTTCCTTGGTCGGAAAAGCGGCCTGCACATGTATCATATTGAAAGAATTTAAATTAACTCTTACATTACATTCCCGTCCAGTTCTAGCGAATCCTACTCTTTTGTTTTTGCCAAAGTTCAGTGTTACACTTCCTCTGTACGCGTCATTCCGTTCTTCGGAAAAATGCAAAATAACCCCATGAGGATTAACTGCGCACGGTAAATGATGAATTGAATGCAGGACAAATAGAGTTACCTCCCGTAGAAAGCCTCCTTCAGACAGCATTTCCGTTATTTGGTTTTGAACATGGCCATGTAATCTAGACACGAGATTTAAATAACTGAAAGTTGCAAGCACACACAATGGCGACAAGCTTTTAAAATTTCATTCAGTTACATCGCAATGGTAAGAAATAGAAAACATGATTCAAGAAACATTTATTTTATATCATGATTGCTGGGTGGATTGAACATTGCGCGATACATTACAGACGTTGTGAAATATGCTATGTACACCACCAGTGGAATCCAGGCTGTGCAAAAGAGCGTCTTGACAGAATGCATCTGACTACAGGTCTGAATGACGTTCTAACAGAATAGAAGTGCTTCGACACAAAAACATTGTCAAGCAAAAACGTTATCTGACCGCCGAAGGAATTATTTGTCTTTAAATAAATTCAGCTTCTATCCCGAAATTTGACCCCATTCCTACATAAATCATCTGGGGATATACAAATTTTGAATATGTTTGCCAGCGTCGGACACTGACGGTCAGGCGGAAATAAATAAACTCGTCGAAATGAAAAAGAGGGATCGTTAAATGGTAGATGAATATACGACCGCAAAGCTAATTACCAGATATCATTCGACAATCCAGGATCAGCGATGATTTGCCCTATTACAAGGAAGTAGCAGCTGTGCAGATCATGTGTCCACTGGCTTCAGCAAGAGCGATCCACTAAGAATGTCTACATATTAGAGATGGACGGTTAAGACATTTGCCGTTAGGTTTTCAATTTCGTTTTTTTTTTTGTTGTTTTTTTGGGGTGGGCGAGGAACGGAACTCGAATTACGGTTCGGTTATAGTTTTTCCTAAACTCCAGTTATTGTCTACAGGCTCCCCAGCAATAGATGTGGGAAGTTGCAGACGGTTTATAACCTGCACATTTTACCTAAAAAACGTAGACATTTCGGCGATGCGTTGGGAAACTTGTCTCGTAACTTTTGACCATGGGAGCGCGGTGGCTCAGTAGGTAGAGATGCAGGTTGCAAGCAGAGAGGTCCTCGGTTCGAATCCCACCTACACCAACAGCGTTGGGCAAGAAACTTTATCCCCAGTGTTCACTTGGGGGCACGATGACGTTGTTTTAAGGCATACTGCACGTCTATGATGCTAACCCTGCTTGGGTGGAGTTAGTACGTTGAAAAGTCTGACAGTTACTAGCCGTTTCTCTGTGGTTGTCTTCTGTATTCAGGCTTCCTCCACCAGTAAAAATGTCCGACATGAGGTGACCCTGACTGTCGAACGTGTCGTTAAACCTGAATAAATAAATAAATAACTGGTGAAAATCTGATTGTATTTTGGTAATTAACCCTTTACCCAACGTAACGGCCAAAACCGGCCAGCGCTATTCTCAAATATCGCCAATTAATTTTCAAAATATTTTCATTTTTTGTCTCAAAAACATAGGTTATGACCCCTCGTTGGAACGAGCTCGTCGAGCTCGTTCCAACGAGGGGTCATAACCTATGTTTTTGAGACAAGAAAATGAAAAAAATTAGTTATTCAAGAATTTGTTTTGCAAGTGTCGTCTGCTTTTTATGTTAGGTAAAGGGTTAACAATCGAATAACATAATGCTAAGTCATATTCACTTCAAACCAATATTTTTTGCATGAAGCATTTTCTTGTAAGCCTGTACAGTTTCAGTTCGTGCATTCCCGATGGCATGCGTGCCCGATACAGATTTTATAGCGTTAGAGGTTTAACCCTTTACCTAGCGTAACGGCCAAAACCGACCAGCGCTATTCTCAAAAATCGCCAGTTACTTATCATTATTTTTTTCATTTTTTGTCTCAAAAACATACGTTATGACCCCTCGTTGGAACGAGCTCGTCGATCTCGTTCCAACGAGGGGTCATAACCTATGTTTTTGAGACAAAAAATGAAAAAATTAGTTATTCAAGAATTATTTTTGCCAGTGTCGTCTGCTTTTCAGGTTAGGTAAAGAGTTAACCATTTATCGCTCTATCCGCCCTCGTAATTTGCAAATTGAGCAGTTGCAAATAAACACATTTTTTAAACTTTTTCAACAAAAAAGCATATCATGTGACCCCCGTCATTGGAACGAGCTCATCGAACTCGTTCCAATGAGGGGTCACGTGTTATGGTTTTGTTGAAATTTCGAGAAACATTTAAAAGAGAGCAATTGAAATAATAAATGTAGATATTCTATACTTTGACAAAGGGTTAAGGTGTAAGTATTACATTTTGGTGAATTACTCATTAATGAAAAGAGGAAGCTCAGTTTGAGACCGCTAGTTGTCACTTTATTGGAAACGATATCGAAACGGCGAGGGGTGCCCGTACTCATATGTATGTGTCCATTGTCTCCAATGAACAAATCATTAATATTCATCAATTTAAAGTTTATAATCTTGCAGTTTGGTATTGACAAATACTTTTAACAACATGTCTGCAGGTTTATTGGATGAAAGAATAAATAAAGCAAACATTCATTATTGTGGTTTTATTCAAACTATACTATACACTTGAAAACATGAAATATATACATAAACATAGTATGCTTTCCCTTAATTCAACGTATTCCGCAATTTCCAACTTCGGAGTAAGTGTAAGTCAGGCCCTAAAATGTCCAGCTAAATCATCTCCTTTTAAAAGTTAGCCTTGCAGAGAGGTCTCCTGAGGGACCAAAAGAGGGAACAAACAACGGAGAAGGAAGCGGAGAACGAAACGTCCCAGGTCAAAACGTTTCTAGACCGAAACATCTCAGGGCCTCAAAATGGAGCGTTTCGGCATTTGAAGGTGGCGAAGACCGAAACACCATGCCATGTAAGAAAATGGCCCACTCTGCATAACAGTATTAATATTCATGAACAATAATTATTGAAACTAAAAACCATAAAAAGTCATAAATTACGCTGCAATTAAAAAACATGTTACGTATATCTGTAATTCCTATCGTGCCTCAGCTGTACATATCTTGTGATTTTAAATCATAATAATATAATATTAAACTACGTAATTCAAAATATTACATTACTTCAAAACCTCGCAGCTGCAACCGGCCCATGCAGTGAGCTTTGAGCAAGCATTGTTATGAATCTGAAAATGAAATATCATATTGAAATGCTAGTTAACCCTTTTTGTCAACACACATAATATCACAATTTAGTAGTTTAATAATTTTTTGTAAAAAATAACATCCAAAATAATCAGACAAACCATCTCATGTGCCCCCCTCATGGGATCGAGCTCGTCGGGCTCGTTCAGAACGAGGGGTCACATGGTATGTTTTTGTTGAATTTCGTTGAAAAATAATGTTTTTTTTTTAACAGCTCAGTTTATATATTACGTGGAAGGATGTTCTAGATACGTTAGATAAAGTCTTTATTCAGAGTATTACATTTGAGAATTGCAACATAAATCTGTCATCACTACTATGTTTATGTAGACACTGTTGTATCAGAGTCTCGCTTTGGTTTTTGAGACTATATCGCAACTCGTAGAGCTATGGCCTTAAATGCAAGAGATTCACTCTGACACAACAGTTTGTACATAAACATAATCGTGATAATATATATGTATTTGAGTGTCAATAAAATGTTCGGTGGTGTCACATTCCTTTAATATACTTCAAAATAAAGGAACACATGTGGTTAAAGTTTTGACTGCAATAAAATTATCCAGAATGCTGATTCCTTTTGCTTTGCTTTGCTTCAGGTGACAGCCTCGGAAGACACAATGAGTATGGATTCTCCACCAAAGACAAGGATAACGATATAGCTGATGGAATTAACTGCGCATCCTTCTTCATGGGTGGTTGGTGGTATGCAAATTGCTATTATTCGAATCTGAACGGACTTTATCTTGGAGGCAAGCACACATCGTACGCTAACGGAATCCACTGGAAGTATTGGATGGGAGATAACTATTCTCTGAAAACAACGGTGATGAAGTGTAGACCAACCAGGAATTAGATAATCTTCAACAGTGTGCTTTGTTTTCAATTAATACATGTAAGACATACACATAAGCAAAACATTAAAACAAAAAAAATCAGAGATTATTTGTTATTTATTCCAACTTAGTGTATCATGGAGAAACAAGTACTCTCTCCCAGCTTCCAAAATAAAACCTTTCTGTCAAATGTCAATCGTCTTTCCTCCCTTCTCCCACCAAGGAGTTATGGAATTTATGTGAGCTCCCTGATGCCCTAGAACTTTCTCCAGTCCAGTCATCGTTATTTATCATGGAATATGAAAGCCAACTGGCCATCCCTGACTGGCCTGCCCATTTCTACACATTTTACTGATTCCCATGTAGGTGTCTTTATAAGGTTTACTGTCACTACCACAAATAGAGTCTACCTATTCATACTCCCATGTTTCTCCCACCATTCAAATAGTGTTTTTATCCATAGTATCATACTTAATACTGTTCAGTTATAAAATAGGGACCGATGTGCTTGCGCAGGTTGTATGCGTGCATGCGTGAATGTGCGTGTGTATTTGAGGGCGCGTATATGTACCTGTTTTGTTTTACGCCTGTTTTTGGTCCCTTGTGTCTAAACGCCAAAGCTGCCTAAATGTAAACTTAATGAAATGTCATCATGGAAACAACCTCGCATAAGCTTGAAGCTTGTTGCTGAATCCATTTTCTCCTGTGTCTATTGTTATGTAAGCTATACTTGTATTTTCTTGTCTTTTTGTATCTAGCTACTTCGGAAATAAATACTGTTTAAACATTTTGAAAATCAGATGCCAGATATCGGAGATATGATGTAAAAAACGTCGGCGGTGCTAGGCTTAAGTTTTTGTGCATGTTTACTTTCTGTTTTAGCATCCTTTTAGTATTTGCCTTTCGCGAAATTTGAAAAATATAACAGAGGGTACCAGGCTTGGCCGTACTCTTAGCGTTTGTCTCCAAAATAGCGTTTACTGCCCACCTAGCGTTGGCCTCGATTTTATGCAGTCTAGACGTACAAAGATTTTATGCAGTCTAGACGTAGATAGGGGAATTCCCCATCCTTTAAGGATTAGCAAAACTTAAAAGAAAATCATTCACTTCCTTCATGAACTCTTCAATTGCTTCCGAGCTTCGACAAGTCTTAATGGATAGCGAATCTAAGAAAATACAGATGCGTAAGATATTCAATGTCTGGTTCCGTTCGTTTTTTTTCGGTATAACCATGGTTCGCTATCGGTTCAGTTTTTCGGATTCATCGTGATATCGGAATCGGTTCGTTTTTTGGTATGTTGCCCATCTCGACAATTCAACATAACATCTTTCAAAAACCGGGTTTGTGTGTTGTCGATTTCTCTCTGTTGCTAGTTTTCTGTCCTGTACTAAACTCGTTAATGTCTTCCGTTTCTGTTAAGGGCACTATACCCACACGGTGTTGCTTCCGGGACCGCGATAACGCGTTCACTATTCCTGCTGTACTATTACTCCCCTCAGCGACATCCCGGGAAAATAATGCTCTCAACAAAGAAAACCTTTCTGGTCCATATAGCCTCGTCGTGTGTAAAACGAATTAAATATTCTCTGTCGGGTATTGATGTTAGCTCTTTGCCCGTGAGTGCTATCGCATTGCCAACATCTTTCAGTAAAGAACAAGGAAAAGATGTGTGCTGTTGTAATCTTAACGGAACCCGAGTCACATCAAATCAGTAGGTACTATCCATCTTCAAAGGCGAAAATCTACAAAATAATGATTTACATCTGGCCTCAATTGCATTCAAGTAAACACATGATCAAATTAACATGTCCGCATTTTAATAAACTACACACTCTCGCAAACATATTATACATGCTTTGTGGTTGTAAGCAGGCCATTATGCCAAAAAACCCATAGACATTGCATATGCGTTGTTGGCAGCATCACATTCAATCAGGTTTTGTCTTTACACAGCGATTCTGAGTGCACAAAGTGTGAACGTACAATATATATATAAACACAGCACCTATAACCCTACCCGTTGCGGTGAATAGTATTGTCATTTGATGTTCTTTGTTGAGAGCATTATTTTCCCGGGATGTCGCTGAGGGGAGTAATAGTACAGCAGGAATAGTGAACGCGTTATCGCGGTCCCGAAGCAACACCGTGTGGGTATAGTGCCCTTAACAGAAACGGAAGACATTAACGAGTTTAGTACAGGACAGAAAACTAGCAACAGAGAGAAATCGACAACACACAAACCCGGTTTTTGAAAGATGTTATGTTGAATTGTCGAGATGGGCAACATACCAAAAAACGAACCGATTCCGATATCACGATGAATCCGAAAAACTGAACCGATAGCGAACCATGGTTATACCGAAAAAAAACGAACGGAACCAGACACTGAATATCTTACGCATCTGTATTTTCTTAGATTCGCTATCCATTAAGACTTGTCGAAGCTCGGAAGCAATTGAAGAGTTCATGAAGGAAGTGAATGATTTTCTTTTAAGTTTTGTTAATCCTTAAAGGATGGGGAATTCCCCTATCTACGTCTAGACTGCATAAAATCTTTGTACGTCTAGACTGCATAAAATCGAGGCCAACGCCAGGTGGGCAGTAAACGCTATTTTGGAGACAAACGCTAAGAGTACGGCCAAGCCTGGTACCCTCTGTTATATTTTTCAAATTTCGCGAAAGGCAAATACTAAAAGGATGCTAAAACAGAAAGTAAACATGCACAAAAACTTAAGCCTAGCACCGCCGACGTTTTTTACATCATATCTCCGATATCTGGCATCTGATTTTCAAAATGTTTTCAACTTTGTATTTGGGCCATGAGTACAAAAATGTCCTAAGATTGCGACTTCGTGCAGGGAAGTTGGATTTTGACGTTGTCATCCCTCGATAGGCATTCACGCCCTAGCGTCAACAATTTTGGGCAATGTGGATGAAAATTGGCCATATTTGACTTCCGTTATTCCTCTGGTAGCTATGTTTTTGTAGTATCGGGGTAGGGCTTCTAGCGTTTGGGGGAGTGCACCCCGACGTGTTTTACGGTATATCTCGGGTATCTGACGTCGTATTTTCAAACGTCTTTTCAACTTTGTGTTTGGGGCCATGGATGCTGAAAGATCACGTGGTCAAACTTTCCGCAAGCGGAATTTAAATTTTACGTATTTGGCACATCTAACTTGTGTTCCGTCTGCTGCGTCACTGAGCATGAATTGTGCCAAAATATCACTCCAACTATCCCTTGCGCCGTATGTTTAGTTTCTATGGAGTGCGACAAAATTGGACGGAGGGAGGTGGTGTAGAAATATAAAGTGATGTAAAAACGTCGACAATCATGTTAAATACAAACATCCCACAATAGCTATCTTTGCAATTTTTCGAGCTCTACAGCATACTCAATTTTCACCTGAATCGGACAAACTTTAATTTTTCCGACGTTGACACTCTACCGTCATCCCAAACGAATTGTTCTTGAGCTGAAAACTGATTGCCTTTTGATACATTGTTTGTATTGGAGGGTACATTTCCAAAATTTCGACAATGAGTGTTCATCAAGCGGGCAGATAATAAACGTTCACGAAAAAAGTCAAATTGACGTTACTTTGGATAAAGGTTTAAATTTGAAACTGTAACAAATGTATTTAATAGAGCCAACATGAAAGTAAAGGTGTGTGAATATCATAGCTGTGTGTATTGTTTTATGTGCGTTACTGACAACCAGAGTTTTCAACGAGTTATTAGTATGCAAAATTACTCCTAAACCAGAAGTGACGTTTAAAGGAGAAAAAAAAGAAAAAAAAAAAACAAACAAAAGAACTGCCATCTCCTATTTTTTTCAGATCTATAACATACTAAAATTAAAAAAAAGTCCGATACATTTTAATTTTCAATTTTTGACCTCATGATCCCTTATGACGTCAACTGAGACTTCGAACATAACGGTTGGGAATTTCCCAGGACGGCTGCATATTTAAGGTACCGTTTATAAAAGAAGTTATATGCCCAGCATTTCTAAAGGTAGAAGCTCAGAATGAAGGAGAATGTAAAAAAGCAAGACACAAAAATTAAAATTGTCATCGCTGACATTGGGGCGAACATTGAAAAAGTAAAAACCAATCGCCTAAATGGTCTATTGTGGTTATTATCTACAAGTATGCCAAATTTCATGGGACTGGTTAAAGGGAAAGTACAAAACATCGTTAAAATGAAAAAGACAAAGCGGCCAACAATCCCGACAAGTCATTTCCTTAGTTGAATGACTTAATGAACGTATATTGAACACTAGGTCCAGGCACTGCTCGATGCCAGCATTTCTACACTGAATACCTTGGGTGCTACAGTACAGCCGCCGTGGAATGGACCAAGTCCACGGGTGGATCAAGGGCGCTTTTGTCAACCAATAATCGATAGTTTTCAGCAAATGTTCTAATAAAGAAGCAATGGGTCGAACCTGCGGCTTCATTCAATTAAAGTTTGAGGTCGATTCCGTTGTTTTATGTCCGAGATCCACTGTTAACGCATGCGTGGAAATATTGCGCGCGCGTGGATTTTGACCTTTCCAAGACGACCGTACTGTATATGAATAAACTACTCAGAAACAAGCAGTAATGGCATCTACTTGAATAAACTAGTCAATCATTCAGAAACAAGCGGTTATGGCATCTACTTGAATAAACTAGTCAATCAGCCAGAAACAAGCGGTAATGACATCTACTTGAATAAACTAGTCAATCATTCAGAAACAAGCGGTAATGGCATATACTTGAATAAAGTAGTCAATCATTCAGAAACAAGCGGTAATGGATTCTACTTGAATAAACTAGTCAATCATTCAGAAACAAGAGGGAATGACATCTACTTGAATAAACTAGTCAATCATTCAGAAACAAGCGGTAATGGATTCTACTTGAATAAACTAGTTAATCAATCAGAAACAAGCGGTAATGGCATATACTTGAATAAACTTGTCAGCCATTCAGAAACAAGCGGCAATGGCATATACTTGAATAAACTTGGAATCATTCAGAAACAAGCGGTAACGGATTCTACTTGAATAAACTAGTCAATCATTCAGAAACAAGCGGTAATGAATTCTACTTGAATAAACTAGTTAATCATTCAGGAACAAGAGGTAATGGATTCTACTTGAAGAAACTAGTCAATCATTCAGAAACAAGCGGTAATGGCACATACTTGAATAAACTAGCCAATCATTCAGAAACAAGCGGTAATGGCATATACTTGAATAAATTAGTCATTCATTCAGAAACAAGCGGTAATGGATTCCACTTGAATACACAAGTCAATCAATCAGAAACAGGCGATGATGGATTCGACTTGAATAAACTAGTCAATCATTCAGAAACAAGCGGTAATGGAATATACTTGAATAAACTAGTCAATCATTCAGAAACAAGCGGTAATGGCATCTACTTGAATAAACTAGTCCATCATTCAGAAACAAGCGGTAATGGCATATACTTGAATAAACTAGTCAATCATTCAGAAACAAGCCGCAATGGCGTCTACTTGAAAAAACTTGTCAATCATTCAGAAACAAGCGCCGATGGATTCTACTTGAATAAACTAGTCCATCATTCAGAAACAAGCGGTAATGGATCGTACTTGAATAAACTAGTCTATCATTCAGAAACAAGCGGTAATGGATTCTACTTGAATAAACTAGTCAATCGTTCAGAAACAAGTCATAATGGCATATACTTGAATAAACTAGTTAATCATTCAGAAAAAAGCGGTGAGGGCATCTACTTGAATAAACTAGTCTATCATTCAGAAACAAGCGGTAATGACATCTACTTGAATAAGCTAGTCAATCATTCAGAAACAAGCGTAATGGCATCACTTGAATAAACTAGTCAATCATTCAGAAACAAGTGGTAATGGCATATACTTGAATAAACTAGTCAATCATTCAGAAACAAGCGGTAATGGCATATACTTGAAAAAACTCGTCAGTCATTCAGAAACAAGCGTTAATGACATATACTTGAATAAACTAGTCAATCATTTTGTAACAAGCGGTAGTGTCATATACTTGAATAAACTAGTCAATCGTTCAGAAACAAGCGGTAATGGCATCTACTTGAATAAACTTTTCAATCATTCAGATACAAGCAGTACTGACATCTCCTTGATATAAACTAGTCAATCATTCAGAAACAAGCGGTAATGGCATCTTCTTGAATAAACTAGTCAATCATTCAGAAACAAGCGGTAATGGCATCTACTTGAATAAACTAGTCAATCATTCAGAAACAAGCGGTAATGGCATCTACTTGAATAAACTCGTCAATCATTCAGAAACAAGCGGTAATGTCATCTACTTGAATAAACTAGTGAATCATTGAGAAAAAAGCAGTAATGGATTCTACTCAATCATTGAGAAACAAGCGGTAATGGCATCTATCCTGGTGTTCCGTTGTATAACGGTAGTTAATGAAATCTGTTGGACAATCAGAAGATAAAACAAAAATGAAACCCAATTCTAACACAATACCATTTAGAATTTGTCGACTTACCTTCCGTGAAAACAAACATCGTTTATTTCATTCGGTTTTAATTTTATGCAATGAACACACCGGTAGGTTGGACGTAACTTTTCTCCCGGGCACGAAAATAACTTACCATTGTGTCGCGGCAATGGCGTTTGCGTCATGTATGGTGTGCTGTTCGTGTAAAAATAAAGTAATAATATGCCAGGTAATCCGGAAATTGCGTAATTTATATAGGCCTACTCGAAATAACAAAAAAATTCTGAAAATTTTAAAATGCTTAAACATATTTACAGTTTTGTGGATTGTCTAGCATATTACTCGTTTTTTTACATAATGTGGACATTTGAATACGCTGTCACGTCTCAGCGTTTTCAGATCTGTGCAGAAGGTGAGATGAGTCCAGTGAGGGCAGTAGTCACATTTCCCCCACTTTGTGATGCTTCAGCAACCCCTCAAATGCTCCGGCTGCCACTGGTCACACACGCAACATGTTGCATCGTCATCTGTGAGGTCATTTTCTGAATCAAAATCCTCTGAAGCTCTATACTTGCACTTGCGTTTCGACGGTGTGAAATAATCTATTGCACGTATATTTACTGAGTTCACATGGGAGATATATAAAGCGCGATTACGGCGATAGTAAGGGAGTGCAGTGATTCAGTGGTTACGGCACTGAATGTCAAATAGAAAAGTCCATGGTTGGATCCCCGCCTGCGGTAAGTGTGTTGTGGTTGTGGGCAAGGCACGTACTTCAGAATGTCCACGTGGGGCACGACGGAGTTGTGTACTAATGCGTATTGCACGCCTGTGGTGCACTTGTCGTCAACCAATGCTAACCCTGCTTATGCGGAGTTGGTACGTTGGGAAGTCTGACAGTTGCTCGTCGTTGCTCGGTGGTTCTCTCCAGGTACTCCAGCTTCCCCCACCCGTAAAACTGTTCGACAATAGTCGACCCTGGCTGTCGAAAGGGTCGTTAAACACAAATAAATATAGAAATACGGCGATCGTAGAATCATACAACCAATTCGATTTGATTCTTCATTCACTTTCGAATCTTTTTTTGGATTCGAGCGCAAAATGGTGATTCAATGGGCCCTAGGTGGACTAGATTGGTTCCAGGCCATAGCACGTCAAATTTGTTTCGTAATTTGACTGATGGTTCGAACGCGGAATACAAACTGGGCTCGATGTCGTCAAAATCGTACTGTTCACACCAGAGAGTGTTCAGGACTCTCAAAATTGACAACCGCAGTCGACTGTCACTATATCTGTGATCAAATAGTAATGGAACATTAACTCTTTCAGCACGATATAATTTAATCATAAGAACTTCTTCTAAAAAGCTAGATCCCAGCCATCGTTTTAGATGATGTCCAATGATCTAGTGGTCTAGTGGTTTAGGTGTTGGTCTCCTGATTTCCAGGCGGGATTGAATGAGGAACCAACACGGTAAATGAGTACAGATAGTGGTTCCAAGCAAGTTGAGATCACCATTCTAAAGAAGAACATAATTTCACATACCGCCCGTGAGACTATTTACGCATTTATATGTGAAGTTTGTTTGATACAAAAAACTGATGTTGATATATTGATATACTGATTTATCATACGACACGTCCGTTTTGTTCACTTTAAAACATTTGATATTTTGTTTTCATATTAATCAGTGATAAATAAAGCCTTCCGTCAATTTCATTGGTCAATTTCAAAACTAGACAATTTGATTGGCTGAACAAAATACAACTGGGCCACATTTTCATAATTTGCATAATTAGAGTTGGGAGCTTTCATTGGTCAATTTCAAAACTGGACAATTTGATTGGCTAAACAAAATATAACTGGGTCACATTTTTATAATTTGAGTAAGGAGAATTTTCGTTATCTGTCCTATTTAGGGTGGATTATATTGTATTACTTTTTTAGAAGGGAACAGATATGACAAGGATTTTAAGGTAAAAGTAAATAAATTTGTCCAAGATAACAACTCAATTTTCAATGAACCGAACTTCGACCAAAGGCATAAAGACGGGGACGACCATGAATTAACAGAACGAATAAGCATGGAAGAGGTCATGGGTATAATCAGAAAATGCAAGACATCTTCGTTCCCAGGAGAAGACGAAGTCGCTTACAAAATAATGAAACAGTGCCCCAGCATCTTCTACTGCAGACTTACTAAACTCCTAAACTGCTGTCTTTCCTGTGGGTACTTCCCAAAATGTTGGAAAGTGGCCACAGGAGTCATGATACTTAAACCCGACAAAGACCTTACCAACCCTTCTAACTACCGCCCAATCGGCTGGTTTAGCTGTGTTGGAAAAATATTTGAGCGGATTCGCACTACGAGACTTCGCAGCTATCTCGAATCAATCAACTTTTTCAACAAATGGCAAAAAGCGTATAGGAGTCAGAAAGAGTGAATCGAACAAGTATATAGACTGGTTGATTATATGAAAAAAGCATTTAGTCAAAACGAAATCGGAACAGCGCTTTTCTTGGATGTAGAAAAAGCGTTCGACTCGGTATGGCACAATGGCGTGAGATATAAACTAGCGAAAATGGGATTACCCACTAAAATTTTGAGGCTCATATCATCATTTCTAACTGACCGAAAAATCAAGGTGAGGGTTAATCGCGAGGTGTCAGAGGAAGTAATACTCGAAGCGGGAACACAACAAGGGTCGGTTCTAAGTCCGCTTCTTTTCGTAATATATGTGAATGATATAGAAAAAGTAGGGAAAAACTGTGTTGAACTATCGCAGTTCTCAGACGACAAAGGCATTTGGACGACCAGCAAGTCCAGAAACATAATTAAAAATCGTCTACAGGATACTATTCGCGATCTTGAGAGCTGGTGCGCCCTGTGGCGCATCAAACGCAATGCCGCCAACACTCAAAAAGTTACGTTTTTCAAAAAGCAAAGGAAAAAACCAGTCCCCAATATCGATCTCCAGTTATACGATCACAAACTAGAAGCAAACAAAGAGGCCAGATTTTTGGGATTTATCCTAGATAGGAATCTCAGTCTAAACAGTCACGTAAACTCCATTACGGTTAGAGCTATTAAACGTATCAATTTTCTGAAGATGATCAGAGGTAGAAATTGGGGAGCAAACAAAGATGTGCTTCTCAAGCTCTACAAAACATTTATACGTCCTGGTTCTAGAATACGGTGCCATAATAACAAGTGACCTGAGCAAAACCAACATTCAGAAGCTACACAGGGTTCAAAATTATGCCCTGCGAGTGGCACTATGCAAACCGAAATGTACACCGATAAAGGAACTTCACGGGCTAGAAAAAATAGAAACTATTGATACGCGATTAAAAGACCTACAGAACAAATCCCTCAACAGACTCCAAGATAGTGAATTAATGGTTGAGCTGAAGGAACACCGATCCCTTAACAGAAAAACAAAATAAGTTTCCGGGAAAAAAAAACAATAAAATAAAATAAAATGAAAATTATACAATATAACTAAATCGCGTGGAGTCAGTGAGGATCGCCTCGCTACTCATTGAGAACTTTAGGATAGAGTCTGTGAGGATTGCCTCGCAACTCTGCGTATGGGGAGTGGGCTCCGAAGAAACACACCCCTTGCCCCATCCATAGCAACAATCACACAACAGGCACAATATACAATAGCAGATACCTATCTTTCTCTCTACCTATAACTTTTCTAATTGAACATTCTCAAATTTTCTTGCAACACTCTTATAAAGAAGACGCATGGAAATGGTAGACAAAGTGTAGGAGGAATTGGTGCAACCTACCTTTCTGCAACATACACAAGAAACCACCAAACAATAGGCAAGGATTGAAATAAGCTTGTCTGGCTGGGGACGAGGGGAAATTTTATATAAATAAACGTTTGAATAAAGATTTAACAGCCCTTTTAAGGGCTTGATGGTGTGTGTCTGTGAGAGGGTTTGTTTTTAGGGTGGGGCCGGGGGAGGAGGAGGTCATTTGTAATTCCCGAAGGATAACCAGATACCTCATAATCACATACGGCATCCTATCTCCCAGAAGGCTTGATGGATGACTCCCGGTTTTTCAAAACCAAACTGTTGGAGCTTTCTCCACTCCTTTTTTGTAACCCCTATGTTCATATACCGGGGCCGCTACCAAACCGGCATTGCTGTTTGGTTTTCTTTTCTCGTCTTCCCTTAAATTTGCCATCGCACAACATTACATTCTGGCTCGCCACCATGGTGGGAATCAAACCTCTACCATCGCCGAGCTGGAACCGAATAAAGCCCACTCTCTAATAGTTTTAATGGCGTTGAGGGATTGAGTATTGACAATCTAACACTCCAGCGTAAACTGCCGGAATTCTAACCGCGTGCATACCCCCCTCAGACCCCATTTGAGGCAATAAGAAAGCTAGGCCTGTGTGATCCAATTGAAATAAAATAAGGTTAACCGGATCGCAAGGGATTTGTAAATCCCACATCGTCCCTGCGCGCCTTCGACACGCTAAAACCTTTCATTCGTCTTAATCTTTTACCTACAAGAAAAAACGCCATTCATTTTTTTTATATTTTCACGGTTTGCTTTCAAAACATAGGTTATGACCCCTCGATGGAACGAGCTCGTTCCAATGAGGGGTCACAACCTATGTTTTGGAAGCAAAAATTGAATTTTTTTTAGTTATACGAGAATGTTTTTTCCAAGTGCCATCTGCAACTCAAGTTAGGTGATGGGTTAAAAAGTCATACTAAGTGGCTAATTTGTGTGTGTGTGTGTCATATGATAAATAGAATATGAAATGAGTGTTTTTTCTCATATAATATGTATGAAACTCGTCCGAATTTTCCGTTTGGGCTCTCCAGAGGCTCGCCAAAACGGAAAATGCTTTGACTCGTTTCATACAATATAAATATTATATGAGAAAAACACTCATTCCATATCTTCTATATATATTTCATTCAGAAGTATACAAAATTAAAACACAATCTCCACGGAATACAAATCACAATATATACGTCAAACCATTAAGTTATTATAACACAATCTACACGGAATGTACAAATCACAATATATATGTCAATCCATTAAGTAATTATAACTCAATCTACATGAATGAATGAAAGATTTCAGCACGCCGAAGGCGTGCAGGGACGATGTGGGATTTACAAATCCCTTGCGACCCGGTTAACCTTATTTTATTTCACTTGGATCACACAGGCCAAGTTTTACTGTTGCCTCAAATGGGGTCTGCCGGGGTATGCACGCGGTTAGAATTCCTGGCAGTTTACGTTGGCGTGATAGATTGTCAATAATCAATCCCTCAACGCTGACTGTTTCCATAAAAGATTAGTTACTGTCGCTATTCAAACGCTTGTATAATGCAGATAAACACTGTTTGTACTTGATACTCATATCTGCTATTGTCATCGACGATTCTTTGTGATCTTGTGTAGGTGGAAACGGCCTTGTATAAGCTTTCAGCTTACTGCCGAATTCACATTAATGTTGGCAATTTATTTGTTATCGTTTGTTTGTTTTTTTTGCAATAAATATTGTTTAAACTAATCCCTCAACGCCATTAAGACTGTTAGAGAGTGGGCTCTATTCGGTTCTAGCTTGGCGATGGTAGAGGTTAGAGTCCCACCATGGTGGCGAGCCAGAATATAATGTTTATATATAATTTAAGGGAAGAAGAGAAAAGAAAACCAAACAGCAACGCCGGTTTGGTAGCGGCCCCGGTATTGTGGCATAGCAGGGCTAAGTACCCCAGAAAAATGATCGTCTAGTGGATTTGGGTTAGGACTTCAATTGTGGCAAATGGCCACAGGACAATTCAAATGTTCAATCAAGAAGGCAACCAGCTTCTGTGGAGTCTGCAACAGTTCTTGATACTGCAGCCGTAGCAAAAGGGTGAATTCAAAAACACATAAAATGTACTTACAGTTTTCTACACTTTTATTTAAACCCTAAGTATAGTTCCTACAAGTTAAACTTTAAATAAATTCTCTCTCTGGTAAATTAGGAAAAATATCAGATACGAAATGAGACTAAGTCGAAACTATTGCATCGGTCTCATCACGTCCTGTGTCTGAAACTGTTGTCTGGCCTGGCAGCGTTCGGCAGCGTTCTTCCACGAAATTAGGAGAGCGACTTCTATGTACACGAAGGCAGAGCAGAGATAAGTTAAATGTTCGGGTCTTTCCGTCGGCTTATATTCAGTTTGGGGCGTGACTTTTCGTGCATATTCGTGCATATCTTATTCCAATTGACGTCATAAAACACCACAGAACACCACCTATACCCCAAGATGGCAGAGACGTATTTCTTAACCCCTCACTTCCATTCTGGGGGTAGTGGGGGCATCCTGTGCTAACAGTATGCGTTCTCGCGTTCAAAAGGACACTGGCATGTTGTTGGTTTATAATTGAATCACCCCTATTGACGTCAATTGAACATGCTATCTTGCACAATTCTCAGAGCTGAAAGTTATACTGGGTGTGTTGAGGTTAGACCGGGTCAGTATACAATGCTAAATTCTGTCAAAAGCATTCTGATGGGGTTATTATAGGTTAGGCTTATACTAGCTAATTATGCCAATCATAATATCAAATTCTGTCGAAAACACCTTAGCGAGGTTACTATAGGTCAGACTATTGTCTAGTTTTCGTGGCTCGTGTTCTACTTCTGCACCAAGTGTGCCGAGAACCTGTAGGACAATTGCACTGATGTTATGCAATTCGAATTAGACTAGGAATATTAATATAATACCACGATTACATCACCGTGCCTTTAAGAGAATCCTCATAGTGTTATTATTGAATGTTGTAAAATATTTCGAAGTATAGCTGCCCCTTTAACAAGAATTCTAGAACAGCGTTTATACTATTATTAAAGTTTACTCAACAGAGTATTATTACCAAGTAGGACTTGGCCACTCTGCTTAATACTTAGGGAACCGAAACTCCCAAGTGCAATGATATTAACCTGATGCGTTCCATAGAGGGCATTTTGTTACAATCCTCCCAACCAAGACGTGAGGTCCGGTAAATTTATCGAAGCTCGAGTCTGGATCGGATGAACTCAATAATCCATGATAATCATGTGACCAGGATGACCCATGTGATCAGGATGACCAATCACATGTGGTGACCAGGATGTGTAAACAACAACATGGTCGGAACATCGTGACGGGGATCCATGACCAGGATCGGACACTACCGGTTTAAGGGATAAGAAATGCGCTACATGGATTCTATTTATTAACAATTGACAATACCGGAACGACTCCAGACAACAGAAATCACCTTGTTCTCTAAGGAATTATAATATAAATCTGGAACTGATAATTAAACAAAAATCTGAAAATCTTATGTTCTTACATTCTCACATTATTCGATTGTTGGGGAAGAATTGGTAATAAAAGGCCATATAATCAAAGCTATGCTTCTTCAAAGGGGTTCCCCATAGGAGGCCAAAGCGGCACAGAGGACAACTTTGCTTTTGCTGCATCCAAGTTAACCCACAGTGGATATGCACTATCTGAGTACAGCGAGGACAACGATATGCTGCATGGGGCCCAACGATGTCCAACAAGCATATCGCGCATTGTCTCTCATCTCCATCAACTAAATTTTGTCTGGCTTGAAATATTCTAAGGCTTGCATATAATTCAAGCGTGGATTGTAAGACTCGATAACTATATTGTGCACTTTCCCATTCATAAGTATGTTCCACCTGCACATGATGGAATGTTTCACCAATTATCATATGATATTCGCGGGGTAGTTCGGGTAGGGAGATTTGACTATATTCACTAGGTCAAAATGGACAGACCGGAGTAGATGTGATGAATGTATCAATCCCATCCTCCATTTCATAAGGGATTCGTTGGTCATAATACGTTCCGTCCCACCGTTGGTCATTCCAATAACGAATGACACTTGTACGGCTTGATCGTGCTGCCTCCAGAGGGGTTGCCAATCGCGCATCATGTTCGATTACCACTATGTGAGGCATCACTAGTTCTCGTCCTACTTCCGTGGTGTGGAGACAATACCGGTACAAGACTTGAGTTCTAATCAATTCCAGGTGACTGGTGACTTCATTTAACTGTACCACATCCCATACACGGATTTTACGCTGAAAAGCTGAAGTTCCATGTTGAAAGATCATGGGGACAGGGATGCGGAGTCTCTGTGTCCAGTACTCTAATTGCTCCAGAAGAAAATCTTCTGGAGTTGGGTTAACTATACGGTATGCAGATGCAGAGGCCATTTTCGTTTTATTCAAAGTCTTTAATACTTTAATACTATACTTATTATTACTTCTACTGCTAAAAAGTTTATCAATTATGAAAAACTGTAACGTACGTAAAACTATATCACTAAAAGTTTGAGTGCAATATGTAAATTCAAAAATAAGAAACGTGACTGATTATATGCAACTGCAACTGATTATACTCAAATAAAAATAAAAAAAAAATATTTTACACTATGCTACAGCTGTACCGTATGAACAATTCTACTTTCCCCGTTAAAGGTTCTTCGTTAGTTTTTATTCTGTTGTCGATAGTGACGAAACTAGGAGTCACGTCTAGAATGTCACTATGTAATTTTGAATTAACATTTCTTTTAATTTAAGTACTTTCTTCGGTCTGAGAAGGAAGAAAATTATATACGAGGACGTCCAAAGATGACAACAGTGCCCGACGGCGCACAGCTGTAGGGAGTCGTATTCTCAAATTCTGTAATTAAAACCGATGAGGATCCATTTCAGGTGGTACGGGAAGCTTAGGCTCATTGCCAATGCCCCACTTCATGGGTGCATGGCAGTGCGGGAAAGCAGCTTGCTCATGTGCACCGGCTTTCGACCTGGCCCATGCAATACCACAGGAGTAGTGGACTTGCTGTTTGCACTGGCCACACATAAATAAATCCTGCCAAGTTTGGGAAATTTCCATTAAACAAATACAGCAAGGGTCTCCAAGACCCTGATAATGAGTTTGTACCTCCCTCAATTCATTATACTTGATAATCTGATTCCGTATACTGAATTGTTGTAATCGTCTTCCCTCATGTCGGATAAGAGCTTCACAAAGGAGACGATATTGTTTTTGTTGTTTCTCTAAATTATAAGTTGTTCGGACATTACCTGGGGAAAAGAATCGTGCAGGTTTGCTAATGTGCTGGTAAAATGCATGTGAATCATCTGTATCTTCGCTAGTGTCATATGTAGTTCCATGGAAAATTTCATGACTTCTGAACGGTCGAACCAATCCAGGATTGGGTATCAGGTTCAGTTCAGCGTCCAGTTGATTCTGTCGATGGTCATAATAGCGGCCATTCCAACAGGGGCCATTAAAATAATGAATGTCCTCGTCAGGACCGGGACCACTGACCTCATGGGGTTCAACCATCCTTGGTAACTCCGGGAGATACAGAAGATGGGGAAAACTTACCTTTCTCTCCTCTGAGAGATAAAAACAATAGCAAAGCTGATGTTGTATTATCTCAGTTTGACCAGTGGCAGGATTGTAATGTTTCATTTCCCATAGACGAATGAACCTTACGCGGCGACGACTCCATAAATCTTTTGGGAAAAATAAACGAAAGGCATTGCTAGCTTCTACTGCATGCTGGAACGCTTATGAGATTCATACATTGCATGTTCTTCCTCAAATTCCTCAAATTCTAATGTATTGACTGAAGCCATTCCAACAAGCAAATTAATCAATAAAATATAAAAATGATAATACTCAAGAGAAACCACTATATGAAAATAGAATTATGTTACACTAAAATTTATACTCAAATAATACGCTCCCCTGGGTTTGTCTGCAACTTGGTGCACTCGATTCACTTTCTTTCCACCAACTTTCAAAACTGTATGCCTTGATTATTGGAGTCCTGTGTGCAACTTATCTAATGCACTCCAGGAACTCCGAATTTATAATAAATTTGTTACACTGTTATAACAGAATTACTAACTCTTGTAAGAATTTTGACTAATAATCAAGACAAACACAGACGACCTGTGATCGTCATGTATCAGGTTTCCAATCAAGGGTTATACATATATTGGGAAACCAGATCCATGAAAATCTTATGTACATATATACACTATGTGTATAGTCTGTTTAGACTTTTCTGCTCATAATAATAAAAAAACTCCTCGGTCGTCCATCTGAGTGATATCGTGCTCGTTTTTGATGACTAAAGTCACGATATCTTGCACAGAAGGGAGTAAATTCTGCTACATTTCCTGGCATGTGAAATCTATGATGTACACTGCTGGTAGTAGCCACCCGGTGACTATAATACCACAGAGGTTCACATATCTCACCCTGCTCATTTATTTTTGGATATTGTAAATCAGGGCAATTGCATATCACTAAATATCTAGACCTATTTGCAAAAGTTAAATGAGTTTCAATAGCACTGTCGTATAATATATTAACTCTCGCTCAACCTCTATATATAGTATATTCAAATCAAAATCAAAATATTGACATCCAAATTCATCCTCAATGCCTAAGAGATCTGTATCCTTCATAAAATCTTGTTCATATGTATTGGGTCGTATGATATCTCGATCAAATTCATGAGGAGAGGCCAATGGGCGAGGTGTTCCGAAAAACTCACCCCTTGCCCATTCCCACGGTCTTGGTCGAATATCAACTATAGGCTCTGAGACAATATTAGTGGGTAGCGGCGTAAATTGTCTTGCTTCTACATCACTTAAAGAAATAGTGTGTACCTCTAATCCGAGATCAGTTCGCACAAGTTTGTTCTGTATCACACTGATACCGGACTCTGCTGTGTCAGAGTCCAGAACAGTGGTAGAATCACTAGGCCTAGAATCACTTGTGGGTGTGGTCATACTGGAAGAAGTATGTGATCCTACTGTAATGTCATAAACAAACCCACCGAGTCCATCCCGGTTCTCGGGGTCTCAATGAATAATTGCATCATGGGTTCTAACAGGTAACCTTGGAGGAAGAACTAGTGTTTCCACGCTATCCGTAGGTGAATAGGGTGGAAGTCGTTCAGGTGAATATAGTAAAATAGAATCAGTAGGGGTTTGAACACTACTTGGAGGGGTCGACAAAAAGGTCGGAAGATGCGATAGAAGGTGATGGTGATGCTTCTATTGATGCCAATACAGATACACAATTATCAGATGAATTGCTATTTATATTTATATCCATACTAGATGAATTAGTGTCTTGAAAAAGTTCTCGTGAAATGGTACTATTACTGTCTGTTCCAGTACTAACAGTACTTGAAGTTTCATCATATAAATTGTCACGATCATTATAATAACTCTGGTAATCAGGGAAATCATCTATCCCACAGTCAACACTAGAATCTGACTCTGCCATTTGTACACTGAAACAAAAACACACAGTGTGTGAACTACTGTTTTTCAGTTTCTTTGCCTATATCGAACATAGTTATGTGGACACTGGCAGAATCCACATCATGTTGTACACGGGGATATATTGATTTCCTATTAGGTTGAGGAGAAGGTCTAAAGTTTTGAACAACTTTTCTCATTATGTCTCTGATACTCTTAGGAGGTTGTTGTGGTTGTTGTTGTTGTGCTCCAGTTGGATTAGCAGGAGCTGAAGGCTGTGGTCTAGGTCCCATACTAGTATAGATTTCATCATCAGCAAATGCAAAATTAGACATTTCACTATCATCAACAGCAGAAAAAGTCAGTTTACTTTTACGTTTTCTTGACCACTTGTATATCTGTTTGTGTCTATCGGTTCGATGGCACTTCCAAAGCAGATATAATCCTATTATTAATGCAACAGTCGCGAGAGCATAAGCCCACTTAGGGACTTCAAATGATTCTGTCATTTGTAAATTTAGCGAGTCAAGTTCATGAATTAAGTCATCCATGGGTAAGTCATCTAAGTGTTCTATTCCTTTCGGTATCGTAAAAGTCGATATATTCACTCTCTCTATGACAGATTTCCACATCTGTCATTGTAACAACGAGAAATTTGGTAAAACCGTCTTTGTAACAATCCAAAAAGTAGAATTATCCCTTTTATGGAAATAACTAGGTAACATTAATTGACTGCTCGATGCCATACATAACGGTTTTAATTCCAAAATTCCAATTGGCAGAAGAATCCATTTTGGTTTCGGATTTCTTCGTTTCGGACACGTAATTGAGAATCGTAGTGGGACATCTGTCGTGATGTACCACATTCCTTCATCGATTGTAGTACTGAATGGGAGGTCGATATTCAATCAAACTTCCGGTTGACATAATTTCAGAATCTCTGATTTCATATTCAGAAACAAGGCTAACATACAACTTGTTGTCGTATGTATCGTTCGTACGGCACCTACTAAAGGACAAAACAACTTATTGTTATCTACACATTGGTCATGCCCTATTTCTGGGACATACTTTGTCCTTTCTTCATTAATAATTAATATGTCAGATTCAAGGGTATATATTGCTACTAATTTATTTGCGACTTGCGACGCGTTCTTGGTTACATTGACAAAGGGTACAGGCAAAGCCTGCACCTTGAACACTTCAAATTGCAAGTTTGAATTATGTAAGGGGATCTTCATAAAGATCACCAACTTATCATCATCATAAATGGCAGCCGTCGTGAGCAAATGATAGTATTGCCATAGTTCTGTTGTCAGATCTAGTGGCAACATTGATTTATCATCTAATTGAACTTTAATACTCATCAATACTGAGGTCAATAGTGAAGGATCCACTATTTTTGGAGATAATTTCTTATCGGCTAAGATATCCATTTGGTCGTGTAATCCCCGCAGAGTTGTTTCTGTGGCAATTATCATTGATTCCAATCGACTCATTACAAACTCAAGCTGATGATAAGCATGAGTGAAATGTTCAAGATATAATATTCTATCTTCATGATTCTGAACTACTTGATTTACTTGGCCTTGAAATAACATTAGTTCACGCGATATATTTAACATAAATTCCCTATTTTTCAGAATCGCTTCATGATTCATCTTAATGAAGGTTAAGCTTTGTCTTTGAATATGTTGAATCATTGCTTGCTTAGTACTTAGACGTCTTAAATTATCTGCTATCCAATTTAAATCTGACTGGGACACAGTTCCGAAGAGAAAACTCAATCCTTCCCCTACAAAGTCGAACAAACCTCATTTCTTCCGAGACGAGATGATTGTATGCCCATGTAATCTGCAGTAATCGTTCAGATCCTCTTGTACTCATGTAACACGATTATCTAGGTATCTGATCTCCTGGTGTATATCCATTATAATCGATCTTAATGCAATGGCAAGAGTAGAGTTTTCACCCTTTATTTCTACAAAAGTTTGTTGGAAAGTTGTGGTTGTAGCAGAATACAAACCATTGGTATATTTCATACTTTGATCAAGTCTGTGCACATATTGTATAAATGGTTGGAGCTCATAAACAAACATTGTACTCCAGTCACTAGTTACCATATTTACTTCTTTCACTTTCTTAAAAATCACATTGTTTCTAATAATAGTATGTCCATCTATTTTTGTAGTCAAAGTCAAAAGGCCAACTAATAACATCCAACGCAACATCTTGCTCCTACAATGAGAAAAGAAGCAAGAGTTAGCACAATGAGTAATACACACTTCAATTACTGTCACTCTGACAATTTACTTCTCGGGTGTAAAAGGTCAGAAAGTTAATCTAACTACAAGAAATCTCAGTCAGTTCGCGAGGCTGACAAGGACAAGACTTATAGTTTCGTTCCGAACAAATCAATACAATTTTGTTACACAATTACACTTTCTCCCATCTTTCTCAAATTTAAGAAGAGGTATCTGCCATTATGTGTTTACGTATCGTTATCATTAGTCTTGTGGTAACGTTTAATCACTAGTACTCCAGATAGTAGGAGGTATCATAACTGCTCCTAATTCTAATTTTCACCTGGTTCTTGAATCTTGTTATGATTTCTTAACACAGCTTGTATGCAAGAGATCATCTCAGTTATATCTTTACTTGGTTGTTTTAGTTGAGGCTCACCATTTTGGCCTTTTTCTTTAGTGATTTGTAATTGATCAACTTCCATCGTTGAATCATTTAATCGATTGTTTCGATCGTCAGCAATGAAACGTGATGGTTGTTGATCAGCTGAAGGAGCTTGTAGCTCTTTCATACATTTCTTGTAATCTCATACCTGTTGTACTTGTTGTCTTAATTCTGCTAGTGGAACACCATCTTCTTCTGAAGAAGAATGTTCTCGTCTTTGTCGTTTATTCTTAATCAGTGACATCAAGGGGTGTTTTCCTTGAATCCCTTGCATATCGTCACTTTCATTACTGTCACTACTGCTACTGTCTTCAGTAGTTGACTGTTCTAACGGGGCAGCGTAATGTTGTATTCGTCGCGCTCTGACAGGTTGAACAGGCTGAGGTACCTCCCATTCTTGAGGCGCTTTACAAAGTCTTTCTCCATGACATTTTATTATTCTGCGAGTTAATTGATCTTGTATCTTGTAACTCACTGGACCTGTTCTCTCAATGACTCGAAATGGGTAGTCCCATTTCGATTCTAATTTTCCTTTAGATTTACCTGAGGAGTATAAAACAGGATCACCTACTTCAAAGGTGATATCCTTTGCTGTAACACCACGCAATCTTTGTTGCTTTAATACTCATTTCTTTTGTGCAGCTTGTTGTTTTCTAAATGCTTTATGTTGTTCCTGAATGGCTATCTTATGAGGTTCTTCACCTACATATTTTCTCGAGGTTTAAGTATATTGTCGAGTGGTAAAACCACATCTCTGCCATAGACGAGATAAAATGGAGAGAATCCAGAAGATTTGCTACCATTAAACCTGATGGCTGCCATAGCTTGGTTTAGGAATAAATCCCATGTTTCTAATTCTTCTCGAGCTAGTTTCGCTAAGATGTCATTCAGCATTCTATGTAGCCTCTCCACCTTCCCATTAGATTGTGGATGGAAGTAGGAGGTGGTCACATGATGTATCTTGATATAATCAGTTAAATATTTCATTACTGCATTTAAATTTTCAGAACCATTGTCTGTTAATATTTCTAAAGGACATCCAAATCTTGGAAAAATTTGGTCTATTATCAAGTTAGCAATTGTTTCCGCCTTTTTATCAGGCACTGGAAACGCTTCAGGCCAGCCAGAATAAATATCTATGAAGGTCACAATGTATTTGTTTCCTGATAAAGTCTCAGGGTGTGGACCACTCATATCCAATGCTATTTTAGCAAAAGGGTATGGAGGTCTATCAGTCTCTTGCAATGGCAAAGTGTGAGCTCTGGTGTTATGAGCTCAACACACAAGACAATTCTCTACATGTTTATAAATATGTTTATATAAATCTTTCCAATAATATTTTCTACTGATATTATTGTATACTTTGTCTATGCCAAGGTGACCTAAGTCGTCATGGTATTGTTTCAACACATCTGCATGTAATTGTTCAGGTATGCACAAGTGTACTCGCGGATTATCATCAACTGTACTGATGTAATATAATACTCCCTCAAGCATGCGGTATCTACTACTAATGTGTGCAGGAGTATTGTTACCTTGATACTTCTTAATGATTTCTACAATTTTTTCATCCTTCTGTTGCTCTACCTTCATATCCAAGTCTTTGTAATTAATTGCTTGTGGTTCGGGCGGAACATGAGGTTCATCTGTGATGACATGTACATATCTTTGAGGATCAATTTTTTTACTATTTATAGTTCCAATTTGTAATGCTTTCTGATTTTCTACATTATCCATCTCGTACCCAGAGTCAGCTTTCGCGATTCCCTCAGGTAAACGAGAAAGTAGGTCAGCACATGTATTCTTTCTACCTGGTAAATATTCAATCTTACAATTGTAGCTAGCTATCTTCAATGCCCAGTGTTGTACTTTGCCATTGTTTTGTGGACTTTTCAACAAGTACTGCAAGGGGGCATGGTCTGTCTTAATAACAAACTCTGCTCCCTGTAAGTAGCTATTGAATTTATCCAAAGCATAAGAGATAGCAAAAGCTTCTTTCTCAAATGTCGACCATTTCTGTTGGGTTTCTCCCAATTTATGAGATAGGAAGACAATGGGTTTCTCATCAGGTACTTCAGGTAGTTGACCTGTTTCGTCATCACATGGCTGTGCCAAAACCACTCCGACAAAGTGGCCACTGGCATCTGTGTAAAGCACATAAGGCTTTCTGGGATTTGGATATGACAAATGAGCAACTTGAGTTAAACGATCTTTCAACTCTTGAAAGGCTTTTTGATGTGTGTCACGCCAATGAAATCTGGCATATTTCTTTGATAGTTCTAATAGTGGTTGAGCAATTTCGCTGAACCGAGGAATAAATCTACAATAGTATGAGGTCATGCCCATGAAAGATCTCACTTCAGTTACCGTTTTCGTCAGACTTCATTTTCAAATGACCTCGACCTTGGAAGTCTCAGGTTTAATTCCATGTTTACTAATTACAAAACCAAGATAAGATGTTTCAGATTGAAAGAAGGAACACTTATTAGCTTTTAGCTTCAATTTATGTTTTCGTAGTCGACCAAATACTTGTTTAATGTGGTCAATATGAGATTTTACGTCACAGCTGAAGATCAAAATATCGTCAAGGTAGGCCAGAGAAAAATCCTCTAGGCCCTCCAAGACGCTTGTCATGAGTGATTGATACACAGAGGGTGCATTAATGAGACCAAAGGCCATCACATTGAACTCATAAAGGCCCTTGTGGCAAACAAAGGCCGTTTTAGGTCTGTCTTCTTCATCCATCTTGACTTGCCAGTAACCTCACTTCATGTCAAGGGTGGTGAAGTATTGACATCCATTCAATAAGGTAAAGATGTCAGCAATCATTGGAAGCAGCCAGTTTGTAACTTTTGTGACTTCATTGAGCTTGTGGAAATCAATGCAGAAGCGTTTCGAGCCGTCTTTCTTGTCCATAAGCAAGCACTGAAAACTCCATGCACTATTTGATCTTCGAATAATTCCAGATTGAAGCATTTCTTCAAGTGCTTTGTGTCCATAATTTTTCTCTTAAGTAATGGAACTCTATATGCTCTACTTTTTATTGGTGGCGCATCACCTGTGTCAATGCGCATCTTAACTGTATCTGTCTGAGTTAATTCTTTATCAGTTTTTGCAAACAAGTCTCTATTATTATTGATGACTGGCATCAACAGGTGCCGTTTGTCTTCAGGCACCTGTATGTCAGCATCTGTGATCTGGTCTTCAGGTGTATTTTGAGTTAAGATCTGATTAACTTCTAAGACTTTTTCTTCCTGTTCTATTGGCTCAAGTTTTCCAATCAAACATCCCCTCTTTAAGGTGTAATGTTTGTTGGTACTGTTTACCAACAGTACAGGTATGGTTTCATTTCCATTAGTTACTATACTATTACTAACTAGGAGGCCAGGCTGTTCAGCCACGTGACCTTTAGTCAATCCATGATGTTCTAAGTATTTTGTGTCAAAGACAGATTTTGCACTGGAAGCTTTTGCTGTACACAAACAAGTGGACTGTGGTTTAAGTTCAACCTGATTAATCAGTCGAGTAAGACAACTCACCTGTATATCTTGAACATTGGGTACATAGTGACCATCTAATCTCAATTTATGAAATTCCCAATATAAATTAACTCGATTGCCCCTAATCCAGTCCATTCCTAATAACATGTTTCGATTCAATTCATTTATCACTAAGAACTCATGCACCTGATAAATTCCTTGAATATAAAATTCAAGTCTAACTTTTCCTCGAGGGAGAGTGTCATTCCGAGTAATACCTGCAATGCGAGGCAAAGAATTTTTATCACCAACTAATTTCGGTTGGTGTTTAAGATTTTTCCAAAATTTTGTACTAATACAACTTGTCTGTGCCCCTGTATCTAATAAGGCACGTACTCGTTGTCCTTTGATGTTCACTAAGACACTATTCAAAGAAGCAGCCCCATAATTTATAGTTAAGGTTTCCAGTTGAGAATTTCTAAGTTTTTGTTGCTGTTGTTCCCCATTTGGGTAATCATCATTGTTTACTAAGTTATTTCCCTTGGTTTCCATAGAGTGTTTCACTTCCTGTTGACATGGGTTTTTCCAATTACTTCCCTTTGGGTTTTTCCTGTTTTGTGGTTTGGGGTTTTTCCCAAGTGATTTCTCTTGGCTCCTTATTCTTGGATTCCTATTTCCTGATTCAATTACTTCCTGTTTCTGCTGATTTATTTCAATACAACCCTGCTTACCTGGTTGATTATCATAAGTCTTTTTCATGGTTTGATTTTCATAAGCATTTTTCATATAAATCAGAATGTCAGGGTCTACATCTACAATGTGTATCTCTTTTAATTGTTTAGGAGTAAAGTTTTGTAGAACTCTCACATAAACATCTGCACACTTCTGAATAGGTACACCATATATCCCGCTAGTAATCAGTGGGATAGCTATGTTTACAAAATTTTTGTTGTCACATACCTGCAATACTTTCTGTACAGTACTGTATAAAACGTTGAGACATTTATTTTTATCACTGTAATCATTCCAGCGTGGTCCCACAGCATGTATCACTTTTAAACATGGCAACCTTCCACACGTAGTAGTCATATTCTCACCCACCGGAAGATCTCCATGCTGTTTAATATATTGTTGACATTCTTGTTCAAGGGAAGGACCAGCTCCAAAAGCTATAGCTCTGGCAACACCTCCACCATGGGTCAATTGGCTATTAGCCGCATTCACCATAGCGTCAGTAGCTACCTGAGTTATACCAGTCCTGTATACTTTTACTTTCAGACCACTGGTGGTCTGATAGCTGAAACAATTTTGTGAAGTAAATTTTGCATACTGACTGTCCTTTGCAGGGCAGCCATTTTGTGAGTTGGCCTTGAGTTTCCTAGGCCTACCAGTCAGAAGAATGGTTGTGAATTTTACTGTACATTTTTTCCTATTATGTGTGGTCTGACCTCACCTTGTGCATTGAATGGTTTTACTTTTCACTGGAGGAGAATCATTTTTGGTTCTCCTTGTTTGAGACTGAGTACTTGGCTTTATATTACATATTTTATTACCCGTATTTCCACCTGTCTTATTATTTACAATTTTAGTTTTACACATATTCATACATTCATTTTGTACATTAATTTTCACATCTCCCTGGTGATTTCCATTTTCACTTCTGTTGGGAGCATGTGACTTCTCATTAACTCTGCTCATTGCCCCATATGGGCAGAGTTCCCTTCGTTTAAATTTACTCGGCAATCGCGAGCGAAGTGGTTTGGCTTCCCACAGTGAAAGCAGCGAAAGGTCGCCCCTGGTGACCTCTCACCTGCTGGCTGAATATCAAGTGTTCTCACTTGCTTGGTCAAGTTTACGTGGCAATCACGTTTCATGTGACCAACGCAGTTACAGCGATTGCAAACCGGTCGTGAAAATCGAGTCGGTTTCAGATATCCGTTGTAATTTTGACCTCCCCTATTTCGGTATTGATTGTTATACTGATTTTTGTTCTGATTCTGATATGGAGGTCGTGCATAACCTCCACTGTAGTTTTTCATTAATATATTAACCTTATGGCGTCGGCGCACCACACCTATGTCCATGGGAGTCTCATCTCTCGTCTCCAAAGGGAAATCTACAGGTTCTTCCTGTTCATCTACAGGATCACGAAATACAGGATCCCGATAGCGCTCATATTCTTCATATTGTCGGTCAAAAGCCTTTCCAAAGGGCGCTTTTCCTTTGGAAGCCTCAGAGCGGGCGCGGAATTTGATTTTCGCGGCGTTTTTGAATAATGCCTGACTAACGGCGTTTTCTAGCGTCTTGGGCATGCGGCAGATCAATTTCATCTGAACATCGGAGTCATACAATCCGTCACAAAAATAATCTGAGAGGTTTTTCTGGATGGTGGGGTTGTCAATCTCCTGATCAAAGGCGTCTTTTGCAAGATCAAGCAGTTGCTCAGCATATGAGACAAGAGTTTGATTTTTCCCTTGTCACATATGGCGCAACTGATTGGTGGCCATGGAGTTATCCATTGTGGCGCTATAGTGACTTTTCAGTTCACCATACAGTTCGGACCAAGGCATTTCAGGATTTTTCTTCATTGTTCTTAAAATAAATTCGGCAACTACAAAGTCACTGGTTTGAGCGGCGATGTTAGGTCGTCGCTTCTCTTCTACGTCATTTGTCTCACAGAAAAAGTCAAGAGATTTTATCCAACCCCCGAAAATTCAGGGGGTTCCCATCAAATTTCTTAATATGGGAATGAATGGACTGAGCCTGGGTGGCATTAGCAGTCTTTGCATTGCTCTTTTCACTTTGGCGCACAGTTTCATGCAGGTCGATAATGGCAGAAGACGTGGGGTCCTTGGCTTTCTTTTCAGCTTCTGCCAATTTTCTTTGTGCTCTCTGCAGTTTTGTTTGAGCACTAGCTTTCTCAGTAGCTAATTGTAAATCTAAATCAGCTGTCTGCTGTATCAGTTCCGCCTTAACTTGGGAGAGGGCTGTCTGCGTTTGTTGAAGTGTTTGTTGTGAGGCAGCATGCTGCTGCGACAAGCTCTGAGCTTGGTTGCTCAGTTCAGCAAGTTGCAGTTCATACTGACCCACAAGACCTTCCCTTTCCTGTTTCGCTTGAGTAACTTCATCCATCAACCGCAGCTCTCTATCTGTTGGCGGCGTGGTCATTTTCAATTATTCAGTGAATTTTATTACTATAAAGTAATTTACAATTTAATTTTTCCGCTGTTAACGAACGTAAAATGAAGAAAATTGCACCTACCTTGCTAGCACTATAACTGTTGCACTATAATTGTTGAAACACACGCGGTTGTCTTGTCAGAATTTCCTGGAATTCCTCGAGATTTTTCACGGCTGTTTGAGTTTCCGTTTTTCTCTGCTGTTCAGTCAAAAGTTCAATATATCTGATGAGCAATGCTCGGTGCGACCAATCGAGCGTGGTTTGGATGTGATAGCAATTGGTGGCTGGCTTCAATGTAAATAATGGCACGTTGGACATGCAACCAGTTCCACTATAGAGTTGTACCAGTATTGGATTAAGAGGGCACTGTCTGCGTCTGCTGCCTTATAAATACCTGCTGCCAGGCGTTCAATTTACCAGTAAATCAAGGGATGTCTGTCCCCCATAAATATTATCAAAAAGTTCTCACAAATTCACTGTGCTCCCCAGCGGCAACGTTTTGAGTCAATGTCGGCTTCACTGGGTCCGTTAGGGTTAATAGATGTTGCTAGAATATTCACCCGATCGTCTCAAGACAGTTAGAAGTCAGAGTCCACATCCTGACGAATGGCACCATATAAACTGGCCTGTGGCATAGCAGGGTTAAGTACCCCGGAAAAAGGATCGTCTTTTCGATTTGGGTTAGGACTTCAATCATGGCAAATGGCCACAGGACAATTCAAATGTTCAATCAAGAAGGCAACCAGCTTCTGTGGAGTCTGCAACAGTTCTTGATACTGCAACCGCAGTGAAAGGGTAAATTCAAAAACACATAAAATGTACTTACAGTTTTCTACACTTTTATTTAAACCCTAAGTATAGTTCCTACAAGTTAAACTTTAAATAAATTCTCTCTCTGGTAAATTAGGAAAAATATCAGATATGAAATGAGACTAAGTCGAAACTATCGCATTGCTCTCATCGCGTCCTGTGTATGGAACTGTTGTCTGGCCTGGCAGTGTTCGGCAACGTTCTTCCACGAAATTAGGAGAGCGACTTCTATGTACACGAAGGCAGAGCAGAGAGAAGTGAAATGTTCGGGTCTTTCCGTCGGCTTATATTCAGTTTGGAGCGTGACTTTTCGTGCATATTCGTGCATATCTTATTCCAATTGACATCATAAAACACCACAGAACACCACCTATACCCCAAGATGGCGGAGAGGTATTTCTTAACCCCTCACTTCCATTCTGGGCTAGTGGGGGCATCCTGTGCTAACAGTATGCGTTCTCGCGTTCAAAAGGACACTGGCATGTTGTTGGTTTATAATTGAATCACCCCTATTGACGTCAATTGAACGTACTATCTTGCACAATTCTCAGAGCTGAAAGTTATACTGGGTATGTTGAGGTTAGGCCGGGTCAGTATACAATGCTAAATTCTGTCAAAAGCATTCTGATGGGGTTATTATAGGTTAGGCTTATACTAGCTAATTATGCCAATCATAATATCAAATTCTGTCGAAAACATCTTAGCGAGGTTACTATAGGTCAGACTATTGTCTAGTTTTCGTGTCTCGTGTTCTACTTCTGCACCAATTGTGCCGAGAACTTGTAGGACAATTGCACTGATGTTATGCAATTCGAATTAGACTAGGAATATTAATATAATACCACGATTACATAACCGTGCCTTTAAGAGAATCCTCATAGTGTTATTATTGAATGTTGTAAAATAGTTCGAAGTATAGCTGCCCCTTTAACAAGAATTCTAGAACAGCGTTTATACTATTATTAAAGTTTACTCAACAGAGTATTATTACCAAGTAGGATTTGGCCACTCTGATTAGCACTTAGGGAACCAAGACTCACAAGTGCAATGATATTAACCTGACGCGTTCCATGGAGGGCATTTCGTTATAGTATATGACCATAGCGGTTAAAGAAAGGAATGGAGAAAGCTCTAACATTTAGTTTGAAAAACCGGGAGTCATTCATCAAGCCTTCTGGGAGATAGGATGCCGTATGTGATAATGAGGTATCTGGTTATCCTTTGGGAATTCCAAATAACCTCCCCCCTCCCCCAAAAAAAACAAAACAAAAAAAACACCCTCTCACAGACACACACCCTCAAGCCCTTAAAAGGGCTGTTAAATCTTTTTTTAAATGCCTATTTATATAAAATGTACATTCGTCCCCAGCCAGACAAGCTTGTTTCAATCCTTGACTGGTGTTTGGTGGTTTCTTGTGTATGTTAACAGAAAGGTAGGTTTCACCAATTCCTCCTACACTTTGTCTACCATTTCCATGCGTCTTCTTTATAAGAGTGGTGCAAGAAAATTTGAGAATGTTATTAGAAAAGTTATAGTTAGAGAAAAAGATAGGAGGTCCGCTATTGTGTATTATGACTATTGCGTGATTGTTGCTATGGATGGGGTAATGGGTGTGTTTCTTCGGAGCCCACTCCCCACACACAGAGTTGAGAGGCAGTCCTCAAAGACTCAGTCCTAAAGATCTCAATGAGTAGCGAGGCAATCCTCACTGACTCCATGCAGTTTAATTCTATTGAGTAATTTTAATTTACTGTGGCTTATTTTGTTTTTCTGTTAAGAGTTCGGTGTTCGTTCAGTTTCACCATTGATTCACTATCCTGGAGTATGTAGAGGGTTTTGTTATATAGGTCTTATTAAAAGTATTTCTGTCGCGCCTCAGCAGAGTTGCGAGGCAGTCCTCGCAGACTCTATCCTAAAGTTCTCAATGAGTAGCGAGGCAATCCTTACTGACTCCACGCAATTTAGTTATATTGTATAATTTCTTTCTTTTTTTCTTTTTTTATTTTCTGGAAACTTATTTTGTTTTTTTGTTAAGGGATCGGTGTTCGTTCAGTTCAACCATTAATTCACTATCTTGGAGTCTGTTGTGAGTTTTGATTTATAGGTCTTTTAATCGCGTGTCGATAGTTTCTATTTTTGCTAGCTCGTGAAGTTCCTTTATAGGTGACCATTTGGGTTTGCATAGTGCCACACGCAGGGCATAATTTTGAACCCGTTGTAGTTTTTCAATGTTGGCTTTATTCAGGTCACTCGTTATTATGGCACCACACTCTAGTACTGGGCGTATATATGATTTGTAAAGCTTGAGGAGAACTTCTTTATTGGCTCCCCAATTTTTACCTCTAATCATTTTCAGGAAATTGATGCGTTTAGTGGCTTTGACAGTGCCTGAGTTTACGTGATTGTTAAGACTGAGACTGCTATCCAGGGTGAATCCCAGAAACTTTGCCTCATTACTAGCTTCAAGTTTGTGGTCGTAAAGCTTAAGCTCAGTATTAGGGACAGCTTTTTTCCTTTGCTTTTTATAGAATTTGATTCTTTGTGTTTTCGTGGCATTTAACATGATGCGCACCAGTCTTGCAGGTCGCGGATGGTATCCTGCAGGCGGTTTTGTATTATGTTTCGAGACTTACAGGCCGTCCACATTCCTTTGTTGTCTGAGAATCGAGATAGTTCAACATGGTTCTTCCCTACTTTGTCAATGTCATTCACATATATTATAAATAGAAGCGAGCTGAGGACCGAACCCTGTGGAGTGCCCGCTTCGAGTTTTACCTCGTCTGACCCTCACTTTGATTTTTCGATCAAATAAAAATGATGATATGATCCTTAGAATTTTTGGTAGGTAGCCCCATTTTAGCTAGTTTGTATCTCATGCCATTGTGCCAGACAGAGTCTTTCACGTCGAGTAATAGCGCGGTTCCTATTTCATTTTGACTGAACGTCGTTTTCATATAATCTACCAGTCTATAAACATGCTCGATTCCCTCTCTTTGGCTTATGTATGCCCTTTGCCACTTATTGAAAAAGCTGATTGATTCGAGATGGCTGCGGAGTCTAGTCGTGAGAATGCGTTCGAATTGTTTTCCAATACAGTTGAGTAGGCTGAGTGGGCGGTAATTAGTTGGGTTGCTCAAGTCCTTGTCGGGTTTGGGTATCATAACTCCTGTACCTACTTTCCAACACTTTGGGAAGTATCCACTAGAGAGACAGCAGTTTAGGAGGTTAGTGAGTCTATCGAAATAAAGTATTGGGATATTGTTTCAGGATTTTGTATAAGACCTCGTCCCCTCCTGGGGAAGAAAAAGACTTACATTTTTTAATTGTGTTAGCCACTTCTTCTTGGCTTATCGGTTCCGTGAGTTCATGGCCATCTCCGTCCACGGGCGTTTGACTGAAGTTGGCATCGTTAAACGTTGTCTTGTTGTCTTGAACAAATTTGTTTACTTTTTCTTTGAACTCGTCATCAAACCTATCGCTCTCATGTGGGCGATGATATTTCTTAAGGAGCTCAGCGAAGGCGCCAACCTTCGCCTTGTCATGCGGGGCCATAGTTTCATCGCTGATCTTAAGAGCCTTACTGTTGGCGTCTTTACGTTTTTGCCCAGTAAGGGTTTTAAAAGTATCCCAAAACTTTTTAGGCTCCCTGAGTTCATTTAGATTTTCCGTTGCCTTTTCCCATCTCACGCGATAGTCGTTTGCTATTGCTTTTTTTAACTTCGCCGTGGAGGCGATTATACACGGCTTTAAGTTCGACCTTTTTAGTGGGAAGTTTTTCTGATTTGTATGCACGGAAGGCCTTTCTTTTTTGTTTTATTATTTGAAGTGTGGTTTCAGTTATTCTGTTGGCCCGTGGTTTAATCGTCTGTTTGGGACAAATCTCATCAATAGTGTTGTTAATGACTTCACTGAGATTGGTACATGCTTGCTCGAGCTCGCAGGTATTTATTGGGTCGTTTTTGTTTTGTTTCACCTGAATTGTTTTTCTGAAGAGGTCCCAGTCAATTTTGGATAGATTCCTCCTCCTTATTGTGGGGTATATTGTGGGTCCGCTGCAGCCGTGTTATATAGCATGAACAGGCAGGTGGTCGCAACCTAAATCATCGACCCCACAAATATGTCTTGCATTTGATTAGTTAGTGATTTACTGGTTATAATTAGGTTAAGGATGTCGGATTGGTGGAGTGTGTTGTTACTGACGTGGGTAATGTCGTGGTCGTTATTTAATACAAAAAGATCAAATTGTTCGATGATATTGACGAGGGCGTCGCCACTGGGCTCCGTTTTATTGCATCCGAAAACCTGATGTTTGGCATTGAAATCACCTAAGAAAATACAATGTTTGTGATTTTTCACAAAGAATTCAAAGACTTTGCTGTCAACTGTTTTTTCGGTTCATTATAGTATGAGATTACGGCAACTTTTTTATGATCTGGTTCAATCTCAGCGGCAATCACCTCTGCGTTGAGATGATCGCTTGATATCGTTTTATATTTTAAGTCCTGCCTTATGAGGAGAGCGACTCCGCCTCCACGTTGTGTGGGACGGCCTCGTCTAATGATGTTGAATCCACTTAGCAAAAATCTCTTACTTGGCTTTAACCATGTTTCGCTGATACCAATTATACATCTACGTTTGTGAAGTAATCGGACATCTGTGAGCCTTTGCAGTTAACGCTTCGAGCGTTCCACTGAATTATTTTCAACTTATCCATAAGTGTTCAGTACCTGACGTAATTTTACTAGTTAACGTGTTATGTGTGTGATTTATATTTTATTTATGGCGGCTTCTATTAGCGAGGAAGAGATTTGAGTTCGATATAGCTTGGATGCTGTTTTCCCAACTTCTTTACATATGTCGGAAAGACTGACGTCGAAGTGTTTGTTCATTATATTAAAAATTGAACCAGCCCTTAGGCTGCACATCGAATGTGGAGAGGTTGAGTTTTTTACGCTGTTGACATTAATAGCTTTGAGTTCTATGTCGGTTTTAACTTTTTTTGTAGTGGGGACACCCCCGATAATTGCTTGGGTGTTGCCCGTTACAATTTGGGCATTTCAGTGTTGAAACCTTGCATGACTTTGTTATATGTTTTTCGCCGCATTTCATGCGAAGCAACTCTCCTTTGCATCTGTTCGACATATGGCCAAATTTCTGGCATTTATGACACTGTGTGGGCTGAGGCAAAACACGATACTCCTCAGTCTCATATTTTTGACCGTTTATACAAACACCTTTGTTAATGAAGTTTAGTTTTGTGGCCCTATTGGGGCATTTTACTTTAATTTTCCACGTAGGGCTGCCTGTAGTTTTAGATATTAGTCTGTCCCGCGAGTATCCCGACAGGGCTTCATCAATAACCCCGTCATTGATCTTTGTGGGAACCCTTGTGACGACTGCGCAAGGGTTTTGCAGCGGTTGATGCTGTTGTTTATTCGTCTGGTGTTTGGCCGTATTATCCTTATGAGGTTGTTTAGAAAGGGCTCTTACCTTGTCGGCGAACGATAGATCACTGTCAGTGGTGAAAGTTGGCGTCGCCGGTATCGTCGCCGGTCTCGTTTCCGTTGCGTTACTGTCTGCCGATTTCCCATCATTATGGATATCCGCACTGGTTGTTACTATTGTAACATCCATGGTGTCTGAGGTCTCAACGACAACAACACCCGGGTTATCGGTGTGTGTCTACGCTTTCCGGGTTTTCTTGGCCGCCGTTTCAGTTTCCAGGGGCTTACCATTTTCCTGGAAGTCTGTATCCAATTTCCTTTTCGGTCGCGGCGTAAACTGATTGACCACATAACAGCTGGGAACAGTAGTTGCCTCTTGCTCTATGAGCGAACACAGCCAGTTGTCTTGACTGGCGGTAACGAGTTCCGAGCCCTTATATGGTGGTACTTCCAAAGAGATGGCGTGCATAGGTCTACCCATCTCAGCGGTATTATCTATAAAGGGCGAAACAGGTGTAAGATTAATTTTGCCCACCATCCCCTTGCTGGGATTAGTTTTCGAAAACTGCTGAGTTGTATCAACTGGTTTAGAAGAACTAGCGATATCCGTAACTTTGTTCGTTTTAGGGCCCAACGAGTTGGATTCCACACCCTTGCCGTTTTGTTTAGAGTTTCCGTTGCTGGAGCACGAACCTAAACCTGAATTATTTCTACTTTTTCCCTTTTGTCCAGATGCCGACTTATTTTCCTTTTCTGATTCCGTCGAAGCTTTTATTAATTCGATTTTTTCTTTCTCGAACTGTTCTTTTTGAGCCCTAAGATCCGAGTGCAAACCCTCTATAGTGTCGTTCAATCTGGCAATCTCTTTTTGAAAACCAGATATCATCGATGTTAAATCTACTCCCGAAGTGGGTTCAGAGGTGGAGTTAGTTGCCATATCATTCTGTTCAGTTATCGGTTATTGTCTAAGTTATCAGCAAATTATTGGTAAAATATTTAGTTAAAGTATATTTAGTTTTAACAGAGAAAAGCAGACAGGAAATAGATAGAGTTAAAGATAAAAAGTTACAAAATTACACTAAAGTGCACAGAAGTGGTACAGAGAACAATAGGCTTTGTTAATATCCAAGCTGTGAGATGAGAAAATGTTAACTAACCAAGACTTGAAAAAGGCCAGACCCTGACGGTCCTTATAACATGCTTGAACTGTTGGTTAATTGTTCCCTCCACATCAGATCAGATAAGATATAGAGACGACCCCCGTTGTACTATCATGTTTATTCCTACATTTGAGTGATGGGTATCCATATCAATTTTTGATCAAATCCCTCCCCATTGAGCTCAATTTGTGCCCTACGTCCTTTGCCTGTCTTTTATCCTCCTATCTCTGTATCAGCTTAATCAACATTTTGTACAAAAAATATAAACATCTGTGAGGTGGCGTCTCCGGGACGCATGTGGGTGCGTGTGTGTTGCTTTCTGCGATCTACCTCGCGATCTTCAAGAATAAACTGCCCGACTACTGTGTCATAGATCACAGAGTGTTGCCCACACGTTCGCGGGTGCATCTTGGGATCGCCACCTCCCCATCGACCGTAACCTCCACGTTGTGTAAATCCACATTTGTGTCAGGGAGACGTCTCCAAAAAGCTTCTAGCTTACTGTCGAATCCCTTCTGTATATTTTGTACCTTCTTTTTTCTGTTACCGTGTATACCAGAAATGTTTGATTTAGTTTGGATGCTAAGCTTTCTTGTTCCATATGATGTATACATATAACATGATTTTTCAAATAAATATTGTTTAAATTAAGCTGTGAGATGTGTTCAGTCAGGAGCTTTAACAGACACGTCCGATCAGTATGATTGTCAAGTTAAAAAAAAACAAAAAAAAAAAAATCTACATGGAATGTACAAATCACAATATATAAGTCAATCCATTAAGTTATTAAAACACAATCTACACGGAATGTATAAATATCAATATATATGTCAAACCAATAAGTTATTATAACACAATGTACACGGAATGTATATATATGTCAAACCATTAAGTTATTATAACACAATCTACACTGAATGTTCAAATCACAATATATATGTCAAACCATTCAGTTATTATAACACATTCTGCACGGAATATACAAATCACAATATATATGTCAAACCATTAAGTTATTATAACACAATCTACACGGAATGTACAAATCTCAATAGATATGTCAAACCATTAGGTTATTATAACACAATCTGCACGGAATGTACAAATCACAATATATATGTCAAACCATTAAGTTTGAAATAAACTAGTTTACTTACATGTACGTATACCAGCAGGGAAGGCATAGTCAGATTGACTGTTTTCCTGCTTCCCCCTAAGTAAGGGAGAACAGAGGAACAGGTGGATATATAGGAACTTCCCCTAACTAAGGAGAAAAAGAGGAACAAGTGGATGTATGGGAACATCCCCTAACTAAGGAGAAAAAGAGGAACAGGTGGATATATAGGAATGTCCCCTAAGTAAGAGAGAAAAAGGGGAACAGGTGGATATATAGGAACAGGAATGTAGATGAAAAGAGTAAGAACGCATAGGAAAGAATATCTTGATTGAAAAGGGGAGATATAAAACATCATCAGGTCCCGTTATTGTCTTTGAGATCGATTGACTATTGCATTTGTGTGTGGGATAGGAACTTGTTTGAACTGGACTAGTCTGGCACGACCCTACCCATTACATTTAATACCTTCAGGTGTCAGAGCAAAACGTTAACTGGTCAGACACCGCAAATTTATCAAATGCAAGGACTGGTTGGAACCCGAAGGCCATCCGGGACGAGATTATCAGTCAAAGTTACACTAAAAATTAGTTATCTGAGTACAATTGAGACACGCCAAGGCACCTTCGAACCCGAAAGTACTTGGACGATGGCCGCCAAAATGGCTGTCGAGTACAGGAAAAACGTGAAAATCCGTAGAGACCACACAAGCTGCCAAACACCGTCAGGATATCCAGCTTATAGTAGTTTCAGAAGAATTATGACATTCACCTTTAATATCAATGATTTTGTCCGAAAAAATCGGAAATGGCCCTCAAAATGGTTGTAGTTTGAAGGGCAGCCAAAGTTGAGGAATCGACATCTTTCAGATTCTTCGGAATTCTGACAGGCGTCACCCCCTACATTCTCCACAGGCTGTCACTCATTTCAGAATATGCTTGCGAAAGAAACAAGTATTGGGCCTGCATGTATTTCTGCTTTTCATATGCAACGCACGAAAGTAGGAAGCTTAATTGGAGCGGCTTCTTTATCAGTCACCACAGAGACAAGTGTTGTATTTTGGAACTTCAAACCCAGTCCGTCGGTTCTGAACCATCAGTGGGCAACGAATACTGGCGGATAATCTGCAGATGGACATGCAGACAATGGAAATCTGTCACTTTTTCTGTTGGGCGCACTTTTGTGATTGTACAGGGCCTTGACAAGAGGACACCATCTCCATGAACTTGACGTAAAGGAGCCTGCCAAGTGATTCCCTAGCATTCGCTCAATACAAAATTTGGAAGAAACTGAGATCCGCTGTACTTACTTGTTTGGGGGCGGAGGGAACATCACTTGCTTTGAATGCTAACTATCTGATTTTGCAGACCCTTCTATCGTCTTGAGGAGATTTGTTTTTCTCTGCCTGAAAGCTGCCAAGGTGATGTCACAACAGCTTCTTGCATGGTTAAAAGTGTAATTTTACAACTTCCCCACTTGAGGGAACAACAATTTTGTAGTGGTGTCCCCAACCAGATCTACCTACCTCTGATCGGAAATACATATCCGCCATATCGATTCTCCAATGGAGTAACGGAAGTACCAGATTATCTGTCACCGGCAACAACGACAACGCTTGTTCAATCCAAAGTTATTTCGATAGCCTGGGTTACAATACTCGTATCGTCATCGCCGGTACTAATGCAGGTACTATGACTCTTTTCGAGAGAAGAGAGGCATATATCGGCACTTGTTTTCCCAGATCTTTTTCGATGTTCGGGGTCTTTTATCGATGGTCAGCCCTCATACACATCAAAGACGATACAGCACTTCATATCTCCATCGAACATAGGTGGTGTTGTGGCAAATCACACCCTCGTATGAACCTTTCTTCATCCACATCACCCTGTGGCGAAGAGTTCCACCATCGAGGACAGTAGTAATGTTACTTGGAGGGTCTGTTGTCTCAACGACATTGGTTATCACATTTGCTTGTTGAGCTTTCGTGGGTTTTCGCATTGCTTCATCCTTAAATAAAGACGTTGGACGCTTCTATTACAAAAAACTGTTCCGTATTCCCGTCCCTCTGAGCGATGACGATCAACGCAAAAAAGAGGATCATCGAACATGTCAAAACTTTCTGGTTGTCGACCTTAATAACATGATCGAGACTATCCAATGCACTGACATCCATGCTTCGTTTGATTGTTTTCAAGAAGTTCTGAGAATCAAGAATTTTATAACTACGATGTTCCACATAGACGGTTTCATGACAATTTATTTGGTCACTGTCTTCGGCAACCAGCCCACGAGGAGTGACTGTAATCGATTATCATTTAAACCGAAGGGTTCTTGCACATGAAACCATTCAACAATACTCCAAAGAGTGTCTGAATAACCCCCTTTGATTCGGGTGGTACTCACATCAACTTGTTGTTGACTAACACCATATTTCACGTTTGTGATTGTGGACATTGCATTGTGAATTTCAGCAAAGCCACGAATACTGAGAACCCGCTGAAGACGGACATAATGCGACAAATCCCCACCCGAATTCACAGCGTCTTGACTCTTAATAGAACGCCTGACGATCTGTGGAAAGACGAGTCAATGGCCGACTAGTTCGTCAGACGGATGTAGTAGGGGGTGTGGAAAGCGTCCCCGGTTGGCCGGATCCCGGCCCGGACCCCGGAAGTAACGTCATGTCACATGACCTGGTGGCGCCATGTTGTGTTGTTATGATAACCCGCGTGAGCGGCCCTCTTGTGACATCATCCCGATAGTGATACGTGATGGGAGTGCGCATGCGCAGTGCGTGTTGTTAAGGCCATACGTGTTTCCGTCGGCTATTTTGTGCACTGGAGGGCGGTATCTTGGTTTCTACGGTAGCACATGGCTGCTACGTGACCCAAATGCTTATAGTAGGACAGGGGTATGTTCGGAGGGTGTGTTCGATTGAATAGGAGTATCATGAACTATCACAAACAACCCGACAATCCCTCCAAATCACCAAAAAACTACTTTATTTACTACAGATTTCCCATTTTATCGGCTTAGCACGTAGAGCCATGGCACCGAGGGGCACAGTTGGTGAGTTCGATTGAATAGGAGTATACTCCAGTAGAGTAGAGGAGCCTATCAACTGGAACAGCTTTGCTTATTGTTACTATATTTATCAATTTCTGGCCGTTTCTTGTTAGTTCTGACCATATTCCGTGTACTCTTGCTGTTTCCTTTATCTAGGTCACCCAATCTGCTCATTTTCCTGGCGCTAACTAACCAATCAAATTGCTTCATCCCCCCGTAATCTTTAGATAGCATTATTTCCCCTTATTACATCGAAGTCCTATACGATTCTCATCACCTCTATATCCAATGGACACGTCACATGGAATCCCTTTCTTTTGAAACGTCTCTGGTTATGGAATCCTTTTTTGTCGTGTGAGACAATGAGGGCCATGAGAAAGCCCTCAATGAGGCCTCATTTACTATCCCTCTTAGCCTCATTTCTTTTAAGGTCATGAGAGCCATGAAACAAATCCAAGAGTGAGGTATAATTTACTATCCATCTCGGTATTTAACAGCCATATCCCATGGAATCCCATTTTTGGAAATTGCCTGTGGCTATGGAATCCCCTTCTTGTCGTATGAGGCCCTGAAGGTCATGAGAAAGCCCTCAATGGGCCTCATTTACTATCACTCTTAGAAATCCGTTTTTGTCGTATGAGACCATGAGGGCCATGAGAAAGCCCTCAGTGAGGTCTCATTTACAATCCTTCTTAGCCTCATCTTGGTATTTAACAGCCATATTCCATGGAACCCCATTTTGGGGAAACGCCTGTGGCTATGGAGTCCCTTTTTTGTCGTATGAGGCCATGGGGGCTATGTGAAAAATCCTCATTGAAGCCTCTTTTACTATCCCACATAGCCCCATTTCTTTTGAGGGCATGAGGGCCATGGGAAAAGCCCTCAGTGAGGTATACTTTACTATCCCCCTTAACCTCAGCTCGGTATTTAACAGCCATATCCCCAGGCACCTTAATTCCGGCACTCCTTTGTGGAAAACGTCTGGCCTTCGGCACCCCTTTTTATCGTATGAGACCACGAGGGCCATGTGAAAAGCCCTCGTTGAGGCCCCATTTACTATCCCTCATAGCCTTATTGCTTTTGAGAGCATGAGGGCCATTAAAAAAACTCCCGCAATGAGGCCTCATTTACTATCCTTCTTAGCCTCATTTCGGTATTGAGGAAACTTATGGCCTGGTATTGTATTATTTGAGGATACCTATCGAGGTTATCTTTTGGAGAATCCCTTTTTTGTCGTATGAGGCGACGAGAGCCATGATAAATCCCTCAATGAGGTGTAATGTAGTCTTACCAACGGCTTCCATCGGATCTCCAAAGCTCCAAGGCCACTACTTGTCTATGGTCTATCTGCCTCTCATTAGTTTCTACAGCAATCTTGTTCCATTGCGGCCTTGTACCAGTTTTATTGCCTGAACTATCATCCATTAATATTGACTTTTATCACTACTTCCTAGCTATACCTTCTCTCAGGCCTTCAAAATGTTCAATCAAATTTCCCCTGAAAACATATAAACGGGCTATATAAGGCATTCCGTAATTGAGATTCCTAGCCGATTCCGTAAAGTTGAATTCCGTTATTTGACATCAACACTCGAGGGTATTCTCCTTCCCTTTTGGAAGAATTCTGTTCAATGGGTTGTAGTTCAAAAATTCATTCAGTCCAGAAAAGTTCACAAGTTTTAATTATATGTAGTATATATATATACTACTCAAAGTTTGCTAAGCACCAAGTACATCCAACTACCTGTTTTACGTTTTAGTTGAAATATTGTAATGGAAATTGTATATATTTTTTATTTAATTATATCTTTAATGATTTAAGTACATAAATTAAGATTGTATTTGTGTTTGACATTATTTTTTAGCTTTTGCATACGATAACCATGGAAAATGGATATTATTGATAAAAGAGGAAACTTTTCAATGTGCCAAAAAGTTGACGGAGCGAACTGGTATGGCTTCAATATCGAGTATGAAACCCATTACTGTTAATTACAGCTTGACAACGCCTTCTCGTGCTCCCAATCAGGTTCCTGGTGGTCCTTTATGGGATGTTGTTCCATTCTTGGGCCAGCATGGCACCAAGCTCCTGGACACTTCTTGGCTGGACTGGACGGGCTGAAATTGCAATATCCGACTCATTCCAGACATGTTCGATTGGATTGAGGTCAGGAAATCTTGCTGGCCAATCTATGCGCTCAATTCTCTCCATCTGTCGGTACTTCCCGGCGGCATGGGCAACATGAGGACGGACACTATCGTCCAATAGAATGAATCTATTTTCCACTGCACCTGCACACAATCTGACGTGGAAATCCAGGATCTCATCAATATACCGTTGTGCAGTCAATGTACCACGTTAAAGGACATAGAGCTCTGTTCATCCATCCCAGCTGATGCCGCCACAAACCATGATTGACCATCCACCATAACGGTCAAGCTCAGCAATGTTGACTGCATGGAATCGCTCTGCTGGCCTTCTACATACCCTAGAACGCATATCTGTGTTGTCTAAGCAGTACCTTGACTCATATCTATAAAGGACAGGTCGCCAATCTTCTCTGGTCCATCCAACGTAGTCCATGGCAAATTCATATCCTGCCTGGCGGTGGTTCTGGGACAGCGGAATACGAATACATGATCTTCTCGATCGGAGACCACATTCGTGCAACCTTGCCCGGATAGTCTGCGTCGAAACATTTACCCCGGATGCATTCTGAAGGTAACTGCGCAGCTGGGTTGCTGTGACAAAGCGGTTCCTATGGGCCTGAATGATCAAAAACCGGTCTTCAGCTGCAGATATTGCCCTGTCTTTGCCACTACGATGCCGTCTTACTGGTGTGCCATACTGCTGAAATCTTGCCCAGGCTCTGGTGATCACCGTATGGTGCACATCAAGGGCTTCACCGACCTGACGATGGATAACCCCTTGCTCCACCATCACTACAGCCCGCCACATTTCTGCTTCAGACAAATGTCTTCTTACATTTGCATTTTCCATATTCAATCATTAAATTACAAGGGTGTTTGTTGAAATGAAGATTGAATACCCTACACATGGTATATACACGTAGACATGTACCCCTCACGAAAATCGAGGGGTACATGCTTTCCATGACTGTCACGAAAAGTCTGTCTGTCAAGAGAGCTAATGTAAACACTGCGGACCATCTCAATACATTCCTTAATCATATCCACCAAACATATCGCAGATATGTCACAAGCAAATTCCACAATGATGTGTATAGTTGATTCAGTTCAAAATAGTTTAAAGGGGTTCCCACTGTGTGGTATTTGCATTAACGTTATAGTTAATAACTTTATTGAATTTAAAGGGTTAACATTGGGTTATATTTCGGGTTACAGTTCAAAACAACTTTGTTGGATTCAGTCACTTAAACTTTTGTTCCGTTCAAGAGGGTTAACATTGGTTTATATTTAGGGTTATATTTCAAAGCTTTGTTCACTTTGTTCTGTTCACTTCGACCTTGGTTGTGTTCGATCTTCTTCACTGCGACTTCAGTCGAACAGTTCAACTGTAGTTGTGTTGGATCTGTTCACAATTCACTTGTTTTCTGTTCACTTCGATCTTGGTTGTGTTGGATCTTCGTTCACTTTTGTACCTCTGTTGTTTAGAGATGGTTGGTTGTCAGTTGTATCCGTTCAGGTTCTTATAATAATAATTGGGTGTTATCAATCCCTTTCCATACCCTCGAGTGTTGATGTCAAAATCATGGAATCCAACTTTACGGAATCGACTAGGAATCTCCATCACGGAATGCCTTATATAGTCCTTTTATATGTATACAGGGGAAATATGATTGAACATTTTGAAGGCCTGGGCGAAGGTATAGCTAGGAAGTAGCGATACAAGTCAATATTAGTGGATGATAGGTTAGTCAATAGTACTGGTACAAGGCCGCAATGGAACAAGACTGCTGCAGAAGCTAATGATAGGACAAATAGACCATAGACAAGTAGTGGCCCTGGAGCTTTGGACATAAAATGGAAGCCTTTGGTAAGACTACATTACACGTCACTGAGGGATTTCTCCTGACCACCGTGGCCCCATACGAGAAAAAGGATTTTCCCAAAGGTATCCTCAAATAATACAATACCATGCCATAGGTATCCTCAAATACCGAAATGAGGCTAAGAGGGATAGTAAATGAGTCCTCGTTGAGGGCTTTTCTCATGCCCCTCATGCCCTCAAAAGAAATGAGGCTACGAGGGATAGTAAATGGGCCCTCATTGAGGGCTTTTTCACATACCCCTCATGGCCTCGTGCGACAAAAAAGGGGTGCCGAAGGTCAGACGTTTTCCAAAAAGAGGTGCCGAAATTGAGGTGCCTGAGGATATGGCTGTTAAATACCGATATTAGGCTATGAGGGATAGTAAATTATACCTCATTGAGGGCTTTTCTCATGCCCCCCCCCCCCCACCATGCCCACAAAAGAAATGAGTCTATGAGGGATAGTAAATGAGGCATCATTGAGGGCTTTTCACATAGCCCTCATGGCCTCATACGACAAAAGAAAAATGGATTCCATAGCCACGGGCGTTTCCACAAAATGGGGCTCCATGGGATATGGTTGTTATATACCGAGATCAGGCTAAGAGTGATAGTAAATTATGCCTCACTGAGGGATTTTTTCATGGCCCTCATGACCTCACAAGAAACGTGGCTAAGAGTGATACTAAATGAGGCCCCATTGAGGGCTTTGTCATGGCCTTCAGGGCCTCATACGACAAAACGGGGGATTCCATAGACACAGGCAAAATGGGATTCCATGGGATATGGCTGTTAAATACCGAGATAAGGCTAAGATGGATAGTAAATTATACCTCACTCTTGAATTTTTTCATGGCCCTCATGACCTTAAACGGAATGAAGCTAAGAGTGATAGTAAATGAGGCCTCATTGAGGGCTTTCTCATGGATCTCATTGTCTCATACGACAAAAAAGATTTCATAACCAGAAACGTTTCACAAAAAGGGATTCCATGTGACGTGGCCATTGGACATAGAGATGATGAGAATCGTATAGGACTTCGTTGTAATAAGGGGAGATAACGATATATAAAGATTACGGGGGATGAAGCAATTTAATTGGTTAGTTAACGCCAGGAGAGCGAACTGTTTGGGTGATCTAGATAAATGAAACAACAAGAGTACTCGGAATAGGGTCAGAGCTAACAAGAAAAGACCAGAAATTGCTAAATATAGTAACAATAAACAAAGCTGCTCCAGTTGATAGGCTCTTCTACCTCCTGGAGTGTACTTAGATTCAATCGAACTCACCCCATGTGCCCCTCGGTACCATAACATTACGTTCTAAGCCGATGAAATGGGGAATCTGAAGTAAATAAAGTAGGTTTTGGTGATCTGGAGGGATTGTCGGGTTGTTTGTGGTAAATCGTGATTCTCCTGGTCAATCGAACATACCCTCCGAACATACCCCTCTCCTATTATAAGCATTTGGGTCACATAACAACCACATGCTACCATAGAAACTAAGATGGCGGCCTCCAGTATACAAAATTGCCGACGGAAACACGTATCACCCTAACACGCACGCGATGCGCATGCGCACTCACATCACGTATCACTATGGGGATGACTTCATTAGATGGCCGCTCAAGCGGGTTCCCATGACAACACAACATGGCGCCACCAGATCACGTAGCATGACGTCACTTCGAGTGTCCGGGCCGGAGTCGGCCAACCGGGGACGATTTCCACATCTTCTACTATCGACGGAGTACTTTCGATAGTCGGAGAAACATTAATAGGGCCATGGATGCTTCCCGGGCAATTTGAGTATTATTTTGATGTACAAGAGAACGCTCTTTGCCAAACTGATGTGATCTGTTCCTGCAAACAGATTCAACATTCTGCTCAACGATATGATATAGAGGTTGCAATCAATTAATCGTTCTGCTCTGATGAAGTTCTCCGGGAGGTGAACATACAGGTAGAGGAATCTTCGTAGATAGAGATTTCTGCACTAACCCGAATAATGACTGCGGTAGACATTCTTCTTATTTCACAAGTTCACCAGATTCTGCAATATCTGGAAGAGTAGATGATTTGCTTTTGACTCCACCACAGAGATTTTACAATTCAATGACACCGGTCGGTTTCAATTGATCCAGCTAGAAACATTGATACACGCAAACATTTCCGTTGAGGGCCGTCTGCTGTGTCAACACGTGGATCAATAAAGGAATTATCGTCCAAATGACAGCAACTAGACGCTGATGCCTACAATTTTACTCAGACAAGGTTCATCCTCATTAGTCACAAGCATTTTTGGCGACACTTCGTCAGCAGATTCGGCACTTTCTATGACGTTGGACTCTTGTTTCAAATCTGTGAAATCCCTGCTGCACTTAGAACGGAACAGGAATAATTCTCGCAACTCATTTCTATAATTCAGAAACTGTACAATATCCGATCGCCTTCGTGTTTTCGCAAACTTTATCAACATCGCGACTCCCTTCTCTTTTACCCACAATGGTTTGTCATTTCATTACAAATGACACACCATTTCTCTTTTTGAACACTTTCTACTAAACGTGGTTCAGCCATCATCAACAGAGTTGGGATGGGAAAAGAGGAGATAGAAGGTGTGTTACAATTCCGCACTGCATTCGTTGGCACCGTAAGGTGTCAGCAGGATGTGGATGCAACAAAAGGGACACAACGTGAGAAGATCAGGGTAAATGACCTAAAATGACAATTTTCGAAGCCATCAAACTTCGAATAAAGCACAAGGCATCAGCGGTAAACAGAAGACAAGCGACAACTGAGTGGCAAGTTATTCAGAACATAAAGATCGTTCAGAAACGATTGACGTATAGTGATGTCAGTGATCAACTCCGTTTCATTGTTCGTTTTTTTGCGTGTCAATGCGATTATTTTGTCAACCCTCTTTATTAACTGAATTTCGCGGTTAATTTTCATGAAATGGTGGGTGCTATATTTACGTTCACAGGTGTGATCCATGAAGATGCTTACTTCGCAGATTTATTCAGAAAAAATGCAAACTGACCCGTGGAAATAATATTTGCAAATGCTGAGCGAAAAAGAGCGGTCCGATCTAAAGCGCTATTAAAACTGTATTTTAGCGGGTTTTGGTATATTATAGAAGGAAGATTGTTGTTTCTAATGAAGTAAAAAGAACTCCTCCTCCTGTTGCGAAGTGAGCTCAGAGGAGGTTAACTACACTTGTCAGCTCGGGTAAGAGCTCGAGCTCTTGGGGTCTTTGTTGGGGAATTCATTAGACTCGAGTTTATTTAACTTTTACGCTGATTTTCATAGTTTTGGAACAGCATTAAACAATATAATGACATTACATGGAATTGTATAAACTGGCGAACAGAGTACAGATGTACTCTGTGGGTACACGCCAGATGTTCTGTTGGCAATATCAGGCATACCTTTGAGAGCCAGTATCGTCAACAAAGCAGTAACATTCGAGGATTTGTCGACAGATGGGACAATAACATTCGGCAGTATTACTGGGATGTTGGTGTTCGAACTGTCTAACAAATCCTAACTTGTACCTGGTGAAACTCCCGATTGAACTGGGGACACTGACTTGCATTTTTGCGTCAGTCACCGGGACATTCCGCCGGTTAACTGGCGCCCGGCGGAATACTATTTTAGAGTCAAAATTCCATGGACTGCATGCAGACTGACCGGCAGTCTGCATGGCAGTATAAGAGTCTACAAAATGGCGACTGCCACGTCAGGGGACTTTCTCTCAGTTTCCCTTGGTTAGGGAGAAACTGCTGACGGTCGTCACGTACCCCAAGTATTGCATCAGAAATCTGGTGAATATAAGCACCAATGTCTGACTGCTTAGACAAGTTGTCTCCTGGCTCCTGAAGGACACTGACTGCTCCACCAGAAGAAACCTAGATGCCGTCACAGTGTGCAAGGTATGAACTTTGATTGTTTGTATCATTGCTTTCTCATGCCAGAGACAACGACTGTTTAGTCGCGATGAATTATCTTTAATTAACTTAAATAAAATAATAGATAACTTGGAACTGGTCTTCCGTTGTATTATACACGACAAGTTCGTGAAGTTGCTGAACCCAGAATCTGGAGCCTGTTTCTGATATCGCCTGGTTAGGAAACTCAAATGCTACGGGTTGGTGGATCCTCACAGAACCCCCAGTAAACACAACGTGGAAAAATCAAACTTGACGATCATAGATCGATAAACTTTTCATTCTATTCCGCAACACTCCCCCCTAAAAAAAATTACTTTATCGACTGCACTAATACTTGAACCATTTCATGTTTTTCTCACATCCTTGTCTCAAGTTGTCATACGATCGTGATTTCACAAAATCGCGATTAGGTTTTTTTGTTTTTGTTTATTATTATTATTATTATTATTATTATTATTATTATTATTATTATTATTATCATCATTATTATTATTTAGACGATACCGTCCTGCATTATAGTAGTTAACAGTTCCATATATTTTTATAATCCTTTAACCTTTTAAAATAAAAGACAAGACTTACCCAAGAATTCTTAAACAACTAAACATTTAGATTTTAGCCTCAAAAAGATATCTTATAACCCCTTATTGGAACAAACTCAACGAGCTCGTTTTACTGAGGGGACATAAGTTATGTTTTCGAGGCATTAAATTAAAAAATAAGAAAACTTGAATGCGAGTTTGTGAATAGCGCTCGTCCGTTATAGCTGTTAGGTAAGGTAAGGGAAAGGTAGAAAATACTTTTTTTAGAAATATACCTTACAAGTAGTCTATGTTTTCTCAGTGCCTCCAGATTTACCAGCTTGTTCCACTTAGTGGGCAACGAGTTGTGTGTTGAAAGTTTGTTTACAAAAAAAAAAAAAAAATAAAAAAAATAAAAAAATAAGCAACTTATTAAATTGATTTATTTATTGGTGTTTAAGGTCGCACATTTCTGTATAATGGCTAATCATGACAACGACAACGACCGTTTTAAGAGTGGACGAAGCCGGTGTACCCGGACTGATCCACCATGCAACGGCGAGCAACTGTCAGCTCCCCAAATTACTAACTCCACACAAACAGGGTTAGCGCTGGTTGAAGACATGTGCCCCATCGACGTGCTTCAAGTGCACAACGTCACCGTGCCTCCACGTGGGCAATTGGTGGGTGAAGTGTCTTGCCAGGGACACAAAGCGCGGAAAGAATTCGAACCAAAGACCTTTAGGCTCGTAGCCTGCACCTATAACAACTGGGCTACCATGCCGCCAACCAAATTATTACATTGTCCGGTCCATTGAAAATGACCTTAACCAAAGGTCATTACTCAAGTTCGAGATCGCAAAATGTTCGTAGATTCTAACGTCATCCGGTTTCATAAATATATTCAATACACAGACCTTGTCCATACTTTACACAATCTTGTTCGTGACTTGAGTCTGTGTCATGACTCAAAGTCATAACTCAAAGGTCAATGACACATTACATGCATAGGCAGGTCCCGGGAGGGGAAGATCGCGTTCAGGGTTAATACTAAGACTGGCGCCTTTAAATTATTTATTTATTTATTTATTTATTTATTAGGGCTTCAGGTCACATACCTATGCACAATGGCAATCGTGACCGTGACAGTTTCACGAGTGGAGGAAGCCGGAGTACCCGGAGAGAACCACCTAGCAACGACGAACAACTGTCAGCTCCTCAACATTCGAACTGTGTTCAAGCTCCGCACAGGCAGGGTTACAGCGGTTGAAGACATGTGCACCACCGACGTGCAATACGCCTTATTGTACGGCGTCATCGTGCCTCCATGTAGGCAACCGGGATAAAGTGCCTTGCCCAAGGACACAATGCGGGTCGTCCCGGACGGTGATCGAACTCGGGACCTCTAGCATAGAAGTCCAACAGTCTACCACTGAGCCACCGCGCTCTCGGCCCATTTCAAAAGTGTCGGGATACTGATGCAGATGCCAAAGGCACGAGCGATGATAGGAGGGGGTATGGGGTTCTCCCCAAGAAAATGTTGAAATCAGTTAGTAAATGTGGACTTCTAGTGGTGTTTGGGATAAAAAAAAATACACGCTTTATTTTGTCCAACAAAATGAAAGGTTTTGGAAAAATTTTCAAATTTCCAATGTCATTAGTGAGGATCCAGAGACCTATGGTTACAGCTTTTAACAGCAAATTCTTGAAGTGATAACATATTTTACATTAGTAGTACCTCTCACACGTTTCAGGGTTAGTTTGGGAGAGGGAAAAGGTGAGGCGCAAGTGACGTTATAGCCACGTGATCAGGTGGCACCATGTTTTGATTGGCATGGTAACCCTCGTGAGGGGCCATGTTGTGACGTAATTACCATATTGATACCTAGTGTTAGTGGACATACGAAGCCCGTGAAGTAAAAGTGATACGTGTTTCCGTCGTCCATTTTGTGTACTGGAGGCTATCATCTTAGTTTCTATGGTAGCACGTGGTTGGGACAGGGGTATGATAGGAGGATATGTTCGTTTGAAAAAGAGTCTAATTACCACACACAACCCGCCAATCGTTTCAAATCATCAAAAACGTCTTTAGTCGCTTCGGATTTCCTCTGAACCCTGCTTTATTCCAATAATTATCGCGTTCCACTGTGTAATAGTTTATTGCTACTATATTTAGCTTTTCTGACCTGCACTGGGTAGTACTGAACCTATTCTAGGTATTCCTGTTCTTGATCTGAACACCTTAAGATATGTTTCTTCTGCACGTATCGTCCATGCAGATCACTTTACTTTACCACCAGCTCAAGTGCAGAGCACCATTCACGAGGGTTATCATGGCAACCAAACATGATGCCGTTAGGTCACGTGAATATGGCGTAACTTCCGCCTCCCCCATTCCCTCCCCCCAAACTATTCCTGAAACGTAGAGACATACTACGAGACATACTACTTACATCAAGTTGATTTAATAAAGTTATTACTTCAAGAAAATTGCAGTCCAAAATTACAAACTTTGGTCAAGTGCAGAACACCATACATGGTACAGCCCAACTCTTAGCAGTTAGTACAAGAGTCTAAATCTTGGAAGGGGGGGGGGGGGGGGGTAGTCCGAACTTTGTCCAAAAGCCCGTATTTTAATTTTTTGGTTTGGTTTGTTCTTTGGAAGGTCGTCTCAAACCAAATAATTAAGTTACAGTGTTGGAGCCATGTTTGGAGGCGTTTGTGTGTGGGTGTGTGGGTGGGGTTGTAGGGGGGGGGGGTACCAAATAATCTTGGACTCCAAGGCCGAACCCGGTCCTCTAAAGTTTCGAGCCTGGGGGTTATTATCCCATCCCCGGCTCTGTACGTCGGCCGTAACTTTGTCTTGTTCAAAGTTCATTTTTTCACATAAGGCTCACTCACGGTGGCTTGGACTTTCAGCCTTGTACACAATCTACTTTCACTGAAATGTAAACAACTACATTTATTTGAATAAGTTTCTCTTCGTTGTCTCTTTGGGGCTTATATATAAATGATATTGTGGAAGCATCCGTCAGATTTGTTGGTTCTTTTTGGGTGAAGATAGTTAGAAAGATTTAAATCGAGTAAAGAACAATGTTCCACTCAACATTGTGCAGCTGATGGTGCATTTAATAGTTTGGTTGTTGAAGGTAGTTTCGAACCGGGATAATTAGGTAACAAGCTCATGTTGGTACTATTCGAAGCAATCAACAGATCCAAACCCCAAAGCAATCTGTTTTAGGGTAACTTTTCATTCAAGATAGAGTCGAAGATCGCTGCCAGTTTCCCAATATCGCACATCGATGCCCTAATTGACAAGTGGACGCAAGATTATCCTACACAGTATATTCAATTCATGTTTTGAATGTTTCAATAATCTATCTGATGCCAAAGATGGCCATATTAATCTAAAATGGCCACCAAAAGCATGACTTTCATGGTATGAGTGATTCCAGATTCGCTGATCCTCAAGTCATAGTTTCTTCATCCGAGCTCAACAGTTCCAAGATGTTTCCAAATCACAACCCTCAGATGAACACCCATGCTGTGCAATTATGATGCTCCCTGCTTCGGTGGACGCCTTTTATTTCTGTCTTAAACGATGAAACCATTTCCATAAGCATTGCACAGCTCAAGTTGAACAAGGTATGCACGGGTTCGCCAGAGAAAAACACAAGGAGTTGTGTTTTTCGCTCTCATTCGTTCTCCTTTGATGTGACGCTTTTAATATCTACACGGGTTCGCGTCTGATTCTATTCTGAAGCCTCGATCTAAACAGGTTAATTCTTTCCTGCCCGTATGCCAAATCTCACTCACTCTAGGCATACATGAATACGAGGTTAGACGTTTTCTGTGCTGCAGCACCGCTACCTTCTGAACAAGATCGGCAATTTCCCACGTCTTACCACATTTGTGTAAGTGAGTAATCAAGTCTTGAAATACATATCGGACAAAGCATGAATACGATGACATACCATGAGCTGATACGGTGTGTATCCCTCTTACTAAGCCCCGAAATGAGGTGAAGAAAAAGCCCTCCGTCTCAGATTCATGCCGTAAAAACAAATGGAGTTGTTTTGGCTGTTACGAGCAGGATCCTTTTATTAAAGACAATGAACATAGCACCAGAGTTTATAAGACTGTGTCGATATACATGTGGTTGAAGTATTGGAAGTGCACTGCTTTCCTCGCGAATGGGAGGAATAAGGATCAATTAAAATTTCTGAGCCATCTGTCGAGATCTGATACCCATGTAATTTATAACTATCCCGGTGATGCCGCTTGGTCCATCGTGCACTCGCTTTATCATTTAAGAATTGAATGCAATTTTTTATAATCTTTATTGGAGTATGAACGTGTGGGAATGGGTACAAATTATGTATGAATCCTTAATTTGTACCCATTCCCACACGTTCAAACTCCAATAAAGATTATAAAAAATGCATTCAATTCTTATAATTACATTCCGTAACTGTTTAAACTACTTTTTACCAAACAACAAAGCAGAAAGACGAAATAAAACATGTACGAACGAGACGAAAAACCACCCTAACACAAAAGACAAGGCGCACAACTCTGATTTTTAATCTTCACAACTTTAGAAATGGAAACGAGCATTTTAGTAACGAGCTTTATGTCACAGTTGAGAAGTGTCACCAAAGAAACAGCAGCGGAGTTGATCACTGCGAGAGGCGCTAAAAGTTAAAAAGCCGCTCAAACACCACCCGAATTACATTCTGTCAACTGCGCTCTACCGTAAATGCGGGTCAAATGAATTATATTTGGTCATGACGTTTTCACCCAGCTGACCAATGGAAATTGAGTATTTGGTCCCAAAATGTATAACCACATTAACAATGTAATTATTCGATAATCAAAAGATGTTGAAGCAGTAATTGGTCCCGGTGTGAACTTACTTCTCATGTAGCAGGATATTTTGGCAGCCTGGTAGTTCGTCTATAGGTTGTGGTCTGGAAACGTTCTAGAGTTGTAAAACTTGATCCATCCAACTGACAATACAGACTCAATGTGTCGAAATTTGCTTCCATCATAGCCGACTCGGAAACATACTGAGTATCACTGAAGAAAATATTTGAGTTACCTGCTTTGAAATGACTTCAGAAGCCTGAATGTGATTTAAAAACTATCATGTCAACATCACAATAGGTTTGTTTTGTATCAACACCAATTAATATATGAATTATATCACATTTTTTGATGAAAAAGGCCATACTGTGGGCCACATTCAAGGCTATATTTTGCCACATCAGCAGGTTGCGGAAAATGTGATATCAGTTGTTTGGATAAAATGGTATTGTTCATTGATATTAGTGAATTATGTCACTGCAAACCCAATTTTTGAAACAAAACTGACATTCATATTGTTTTTTTTTGTGGGGGGGGGGGGGGGGGGACACTTTCTCTTGCTGCAAGATTAAAACAAAGTATTATGTCCTGATGCATAGTTTAGTGTTATTGTGGGGGATTAGTGTAGTTTCCAAAGAAAGCTGTGCGTTGTTATCCTCCCAGCTTACTCTTGAGGTAATAAAGTAGAAACATGTGTTGGAGGCAATACCAGCTTTTGAGCCCATTTAACAGAGGTTGGACAGTTTACTTTAAAAGAAATAATATCCCGTGCTTTTGACTCAACAGAATTGAATTTTAATGTAGAAATGAATTTTTTATCACATAAAGTAGGTAAAATGTATCTTTGGCCGGGTTGGAGCTGATTATTGGTATCACTAAAGTAAATATTTCGATTAGAGTTACCCGCCTTGAAACGATTCAATCTCCAAAAATAAACAGCCTTGGGGCAAGACTATTATGTTTCGACTAGAGTAAAATCCGCGCCCTCTGAATGGATGAGAGTTGGCGTAATTGCTTTTATGTTTAAGGCTCCAGTAGCAAATATTACCTTCTGACGTCAACACGCGAAATATTTGAAATGACGTTGCTCGTTCATAATTGCTTCATCAACGGAGTGACCAGCAAGCCACTTCCCTTTTTACGGGATTTTTCACATGTGCAGCCGGCGGTGTTCCGGATGAAGTGGTGTGTTTAGTTTAAACAATATTTATTTCCATTAAACTTGTATAGTTTTCATGTCGGTACAATATATTGGAACAGGCAGTAAACTTTAAGCTTTTTCGATGCCGTTTCCAGATAGAATAAAAGTGGTGTTTAAATTACAAACCAATTTACGATTTGAACTGAGATGTAATGAGTTTATCTGGTTTATTGATTATTTATCCGGTGATGGGGTTCACGAGTGGTATTTTTACTAAACCTGGCAGTGTGATCGTTAAAAGTTGCCTTGAACAAGGCAACTTTTAAAAATCACAAGTTTAGTAAATAAGACTTTCTTGGCTCAGGATGTAGGTTTTGGGCTATGGGTAGTGTATTATTGGAACATATACATTATTGTGATGAGGTGACGGTAACATAGTCAGCGTTTTGCGGATCGGAGCGTATGTTCATGAACATAAGCTCCGAGCCGCAAACCTCAGAGACCATTCGCGTCTCGGTTGAACATAAGCTCCGAGCCGCAAACCTCAGACCATGTTACCGTCACCTCATCACAATACTTTATAATGTTCCAATAAGAGTAAAATCATCGCCCTCTGATTGGATGAGAGCTGGCGTAGTTTCTTTTATGTTTACGGCTCCAGAAGCAAATGTTACCGTCTGACGTCACAATGCGAAATATTTGATATGACGTCGCTCGTTTCGTAAACGGAGTGACTAGCAAGCCGCTTCATTTTACTGACTTTTTTACACGTGCAGCAAATGGTGTTCCGGATGAAGTGTTGCTTAAATTAGAAACCGATTTACGATTTGAACAGAGATGGAATGAGTTTATCTGGTTTATTGTTTATTTATCCAGTGCCGTCGTGGGGTGCATGAGAGGTTTATTTACTAAACCTCTGATCGTTAAAAGTTGCCTTGAACAAGTTTAGTAAATAAGCCTCTCGTGTTTCCCGATGTAGGTTTGGGGCTATGGGTAGGGCTTATTAGAACATATATGTTATTGTGGTGAGTTGACGGTAACATGGTCTGAGGTTTGCGGCTCGGGGCGTGTGTTCAACCGAGACGCGAATGGTCTCTGAGGTTTGTGGCTCGGAGCGTATGTTCGCGTCTCGGTGACTAAAATTCTCCTTCTCTCGCTTAGTATATTCTGTGCTTACGGCTCAAGTTACAAATGTTACCGTCTGACGTTACCACGAGAAATATTTGAAATGACGTCGCCCGTTTCGTAATTGCTTTAACGACGGAGTGACTAGCAAGCCGCTTCATTTTTTCTGGAGTGTTCACTCGTGCAGCAGACGGTGTTCCGGATGAAGTGTTGTTTAAATTACAAACCGATTTACGATTTGAAATGAGATGGAATAAGTTTTTCTGGTTTATTGATTATTTATGCAGTGCCGTCGGTGGATACACGAGAGGTTTATTTACTAAACTTGCGATCGTTAAAGGTTGCTTTGAACAAGGCAACTTTTTACGGTTACATGTTTAGTAAATAAACTACTCTTGTTTCACGACGTATGTTTGAGCTGTTGGTAGTGTCTTACTGCAACATACACGTTATTGTGATGAATTGATGGTAACATGGCCTGAGGCAATCATTAAAACATTCTTCTGACATCTTGCATTGTTGTTGAATATTGCAGATAAATAAAGAGGATGATTTGATGACGTTTTGGACCCGAAAATACAATAGACTGTTGGTGTGTTTTATTGGGAATTTCCCTGAAAAATATGTGCACGTGACCGGTACATTCTTCCTGTCAGTTTGTCTCTCTTATTGGTTGCATGACCCCCTTTTTCAGGTCAAAAAAGTTGTCTGAAGTGCTGTGCTTGTCAAAAATATTTGAATGCCAAAATTAACCCTTTGATACTTGTGTACGTTTTATTACGTACGAAATCAAACAGCGCGTAGATACATTTGTACGTCTTTTGACGTACGAAATCAAACAGCACGTTGATACTCTGTGGTCATTTGTTTTGTTATTATTTTTCGATTTTTTAAAGTTTTAACCTCAAATTGCTATTTTCTCCCAAACAGTGCTCAGTGACAACCGTTGAACCAAATGTTATCGCAGCTTAAAATAATAATGTAATTCTGATGTCAGGACTTCTCAACTGATTGAGTGCTAGAAACCACTATCAGGGCTTTTAAAAAATGAGGATACCAAAGCAAAAGCCAACACCTTTATTGCTTATATTTCATATTCACTCAAACACAAATAATACTTTGTTTATATAAGTTTGATTTATTACAAATTATTGGAAATTGGAGAGTGCCTCTGGGCACTCTCCAATATTTTGTAATAAAACAAGTTTTGAATAAATTCAGTCCACCAACAATAATCTAGCCATCAACCAGATAATCGCTGTGAAAAATATAGAGGATATTCACGAAAATTTGATGAATACCGAAAATATCTCGTGAGTGGCTACAAAGAAATATGAGGATCTTCACGAGCGACGCAATTTTCGTGAATTTTCTTTTTATTTGATGCTCTACGACTACAAACTCTCCAATTTGTGGCCTTTTTTGCCATTAAGACGCAAAATTTATGTGCCGAACCGGCGTCCATACAAAAATTACAACGACCAAACTCCAACCATTGGAATGTGTGAATATCCGCACAAAAAGTAGTCCCGTCTTATTTCTCCCCTAACTTTACGATTTACCAAGGCTGGCGAATTGAAATAATCGCAATGTGTTTCGAAGAAATAGAACAATAACAAAAAACACCACTTTCTTATTTTCAATAACAAGACACGTCATTTTATTTTTTTTGAACTCAATGCACTGAAGACGTGTGAAGTTGAACTGAAGAAATTTGAAAGTGATTTCGGCTTTTCGCTGGAAGGTGAATGAGAAAGTCAAACTTTGAAACCGCTGATTTAATGAATTGATTTAGTCACTGTCACTATCAATTATTCGAATTCGTTTGTATTTGGGACTCTGGAATTCATTACTGATGTGCTGACTCGTTTAAAGTACATGTGATTCGTCATCCGAACCTACGATGAAATATCGATTTCTAAATATCATTTTGATATTTCGTTTTGCCGACCGACAGGGGAATATGACTTAATTTTTCAGCGTGAATTGATGCCTGAGCATTAAATAAATATTGGTATTTGTACTTTCCGACGTTTGACGTCGCATTTTGAAAAAAACGTTCAAGAAACTGAATTTCCAGTGACGTTTGAACGTCAGGATAATTAAAGTCTCGAAGGGTTAAAGTGATGCGATCATATTTTCTTTCGCCTGAACGTAAAAGTGTCTGCATATGTGAAAATAGTTAATTCTGTGGTGCCTATAGGAAATACCCGATTTAATAATTATTTTTAGAGGTTATTTCACATTTAAATGTTCATTGAGGGACCATTACCTTACAATACTGTTTTATTGTTTTGCAAAGTATATTGTTGTCACGGTCAGCAATGCAGGTTATATACTGACACAAAAGACTGTTGATGCAAGCCAATTCACATCGTGAGCAAGTGTTGCCTCGGGAGCACACTATAACCTCTGGCAAATGCCAAATAACAGCAGAACTTACCCTATTTATTTAAACCATGATTCTCCCTCATAGAACTAGGGACAGAGAGGGGTCCAATCTTCCAACTCCCTCCAAAATCACCATTCAAAAACACAGCCAAAGAACCTATATTGCACTTTTTTCACTGGTATTTAACAGTTGTTCTCCTTATGTTTGGTAATGAGCTTTGATATTTTATATCAGTGGGACCTGGGGGCGCGGCGGCGTTGCGGTAACTGGTTCTCGTCAGATCACCTAAGTTAAGCAACGCCGAGCCCAGTTAGTTCTTGGATGGGTGACCATCTGAGCGATCGACTCGGACTCCCGCGTTGTGTCCTTGGGCGACGCTCTTAACCTCGGCTGTCCACATGAGGGCACGATGACGCCGTGTACTACAGAGTACTGCACATCTGTGGTGCGCATGTCTTCAACCAGTCTAACCCTGCCTGTCATCCTGGTAGCTGCTCGACCTTGCTATTTGGTTCTCTCCGGGTACTCCGGCTTCCAACACCCGTAAAACTGCCACGGTCATGATTAACCATTGTGCATAAGTATGTGACCTTAAACGGCAATAAATAAATAAATAAATTTCAGAAGGTCCAGACAGTAAATCATCGGGTTGAATTTTCAGTCCAAAATATTCTTTTCTAAAAAGACATGAGGGACCAGACTAATTTACTTGGTAGAATTTTACGATACAAACATACTTCTTTGAATAGGTTTGTTTGTTACTGTTGTTTATGACAAGAAGGACCAGACTAATTTATTGGGTAGCATTTTATGATATAAACATACCTCTTTGAGAAGACTTGTGTATTATTGTTGTTATTTTAACCCGAGGGACCAGACTAATTGATTGAGTCTAATTGTATGATATAAACAAACCTCTTGGAAAGACTTGTGTATTGTGGTTGTTTTTTTTATATCACGAGGGACCAGACTGTTATTTGTTGGGTAGAATTTTATAATATAAACATACTTCTTAAAAAAAACTTGTGTATTATTATTGTTTTTATCACGAGGGACCAGACTGTAATTTATTCGGTAGGATCTTGTGATATAAACATACTTCTTTTAAAAGACTCGTGTATTATGGTTGTTTATTTTAACAAGGTGGACCAGACTGTAATTTATTGGGTATAATTTTATGATGGAAACATAATTCTTTACAAATACTTTTTTTTACACGAGGGACCAGACTAGTTTATTGGGTAGACTTTTATGATATCCACATACTTTGAAAAAACTTGTGTATTATTATCGTTTATTAACACGAGGGACCAGATTGTAATTTATTGGCTTTTATTTTATGATGTAAACGTCCTTCTTTAAAAAGTCTTGTGTACAGTATGTGGAGAGTGTATTATCACTAAATCACCCGCAGAGTGGAGATTCCACCATGCAATAATTGCAAATTGGTTCCAAAGCTTACTAAGCACAAACAAAGTTCCAGCCAATGGACCTCCGGGTTAAACCCGGAGGTCCATTGGCTGAAACATTGCTTGTGTTTTTTGTCCATATGTAGAGAATTTTAAAATGATACTCTGGGTGATAACTCCGCGGGTGATTCAGTTACAATCCGCTCTCCAAGTACTGTATTATTTTTTTACACGAGCGTCCAGACTGATTTATTGGGTAGAATTGTATGATATAAACATACTTTCAAAAAGCTTTTGTATTAATACTTTAAGCAACGTACGGAATTTTATAGTTTATTATTGTTTTAGTTTTTTTTTTTACAAACAATTTCACCAAAAGTGTTAACAAATAATGCATTTGTAAAAGATGCCGACCGCAAGGCTAAATTACAGCAAGACGTGCTTGAAGAAGAAACACATTTGCAAGCATACGTGCCGTCTGAAATAAGACTGACCCTAGTGTTTATTTTTTCTTCTTTTTGTAAACATTTTTTTTAGATAACCCAATCATCAAATATTTACCCGAAACGGAAACACTTTACCTTTCGCATTCTAGGTGAGTCGATAAAATAATCGAACAAACATTCATCTCGCCAAATGAGACAGAATCATAAGTAAACTCTGTTAACTGTACAAAAGCAAACGACCGCATCTTGAGGTTCTAAATTTGACGTATCTAGAATACAAGTTATGTTAAAATAACAAACGGCTGGAATAATTTTGATGATCCTCTCAAATTAAGCAGGATTTGGTTGACGAATGGTACATTACTAATTGGTCTGTAAATCAAAATAACCCACAGTATGCCGATTGTTTATCCATTTTTCATATATAGAGGATATATGCGCTGTTTTAGAGAATATCGGGAATTATAGCATGAGTGATGACTTGAAAGTTTTAAAACAATATTTGCAGGTACCCACGAATGTGATAATTCCCGATATTTAATAAATTGCGTAGTGTTGCTTTTTATTATATACATGTACTACGTTTCAAGACAATAACAAACATCAGCTGATCGTTCTGTCAAACCTTCACTGGTCAAATCACTTACACATAAAAATAGTTTATCTTGCCCACGATGATTTAACAACCTAATTGCTCAACTCACGGATGGAATTTAATAATTGTATTACTAAAAATGATAATATTCTGATATTTTTCTTTAATATTAATTTTTAGATCATTTTCAATGCCAATTTACAAGAGGGAATTTCGTTGAGAGCGCCGACTTATCAGAAAAAAAGGAAACCAACAAAAAAATCTTCCCGGGGGAATCGATCAACAAGGTTTATCGGAAAGTTACCGGTTTAATCCTTTACACAACGAATCGACCACTTCGCCCGCGTAATATGCAGATTCAGCAGCTGAAAAATATTATTTTTCGAAAAATTTCAACAAAACCATATCACGTGACCCTCGCTGGAACGAGCTCGTTACAACGAGGGGTCAAATCATATGGTTTTGTTGAGATTTTTTTAAAAGAATTACGACACGATATTTAAATTAATAAATTTTGATATTGTCTGCGTTGGGTAAAGGATTAAGGTTCAATATCACTCCCGATGTCACTTTCTATACATATTGTCTTACTTTATTGTATTATTAATATGAAACATCTAATTGTTTAAAGAATCATCAGAACGGCCTGGAGCAACACAAACTTTGCACTGAATCACTTGTAACATTATCGAAGGCGAAGTGATATTCAGAAGTATGACGTCAACAGGGGAGGCTACTGGTGAATATTCCTCGTTATCTATCAAGTCGACGTATATTAAGAAACATTTTTTTAGATAATTTGCGAGTATTCACAGGCTAGCATAAAGTAAGTCTTTTTATCTAACACTCAACTTAATTTGTACTAAAAACTCAGAAGAAAAAAAAATCGTTTGTATCTGCCCCGTGTTCCGATTCCGTATCAGACAGATTCAACTTTCGGCAAACACCGCACTATCACATATAAGCATTGTTATGGCACATTAAAATATGAAATTTAACTACTTTGGACCAATTCCAACCTAATTTAAATGGGGAAAACGGGCTTTATGCCACGGGATTGTCTGATAAATGTATTCCGCTATTCAGCCGCAAAACTCTAGCACACAGACAAACGAAAACAAATAAAGGTGGTTACACGGGCGACACTACATGCATTTTATTCATATACACATCACGCCACGCCCCAACCGTAACATAAACAACAACCCTGCTTACACAGTTCATGTCACACCACATATTCTGAAGCTCGTCAGCCTAAAAGGTATTGAGATAAAACTCATTAGTCATAGTTACAAGATACTCTTTTCACCTGTCCAAGACGTTCAAGCTCAACAGGTACAAAACTTCAGCGCAGAGAAATCAAAAAAAAAAAAAATTCTAAAAAATTTCGTGATCACAACTTGGCGTCCCCGCGAAGAATGAACGGTGAAAACCAATAACCCATAATACTCTGTCGTCAAACATCGATTCGTTGCAGCAATTCCACTTCCAAAAGGAAATAAATTTCATATTAATTCACTCTGTTCAAACGTTTGAAATTATATTTATTATGAGAAATGCATGTCCTGGAATTTGTATTAGATTCTCGATCGTGTTTACAATCAGACCGCAACGAGCCCGTCAGGGAACATTTTGACCCGATTGTAAGCACGTCCTCGAATCTCATACAAAATCCAAGGCATGCCAATGGTCATGATAATGTATATGTATCACGTAATGACAATCAAATAGCTCAGTACGGAAAAATGTTTAGCAACACAACCAATAAACGCGTGACGTCAGAAGTCAATCGACGTCATAACATTATGAGAGTGTTGGTTTGCAACATAAATTTTAAGAAATTGTAGTTTTCTCTTTTATTTCATACACTCAAAAATCAGCTGCGTTAACAACTACCTCAACTCAACTGGGTTGAGTGAATATGAACCCCAATAGGGTTCATATTCACTCAACCCAGCTGATTTGGGTTGATTTTAAACTCGCAGATATTAAAGTGTAACTGTTCACCGACAGGAATAACAGATATTTCAAAAATCTCCTTTACGGAACAATTAAAAATTTTCACTTTCACCATGGAAAACATACGAAGGACCTCTCGCTGAAATGAACTCGCTTGCGAGGCAAAAAAATGGAAAGGAATACATACATTGGCTGGCGAGTTTTTGTGAATACAAAAAGCAAAAAAAAAGAAGTTAGCAAAAGAATTAAACTGCACTTTGTGATAAAAAACACTCACATTCGTCATGATTTGACCTAAAATTTCTGAATCTTGTTGAATAAGATGGATGGGAACCCTGGGAAACCTCAGCTCAAATCGATTTCAGTGAACTCGATTGATAAATTTCATACAAAACGTCAAATCATTGAATATGATCTTTTTATGAGAATTGTATTATCATGCTTTTGTTTTCATTCAGTTCAAGTCGCCATTTATTTCTATTCTTTTCTACCATCGTTAACACTTTTTTTGTGGTCCGTCTTCACACTCGGCTAATAAAACCATGTCATCGCCTACGAGTACCCCCTAGGGGTGAGAGTGGGGTTGACTATCCCCAACTAGGCGGGTTTTCAGTGGATAGAGGGAGTCCAGCTCAATTCTGCAGGTTTGCTGAGAAATGTCTGAATACGCAGCCCTGGACCAAAGTGGTACAATCTTGTTATACATTTATCCATTTTGGAGATAGCGGTCCAATACACTGCTTTGGCCCTGTCCAATACACTTCGGGAGGAGACGGATGGTCCGACCCATCTGTTCTGGCCAATCGGGACACCCTAAAAATGGTTTCACGTTCCGGGTATTAAGAATATAGTAGCGAATGACCTTTTATTAGGCCATATTAATATTCAAATAGGGTTAACAGTACACGAGTGTGGACGTGTTAAATTTCTATCAAGTAAGAAATAAATATTGGGTATAAATGATAAATTGTGGTTAAGACCCGGAACTTATCAAAGAGATACATTTATAAAGCTATTTCCTGGTTCATTGGAATTATATTGTAATCATGTCGATACAAACAGTACAGCCGCGGTTGATTGGCCACTATCCACTGTGGGCAATATTTCCATGGACGCAATAATATTAGATTCCAAACACTAATTTGAGGAATCAAAAACTTAATTAATGAGGCGCCGGGTACAACCCGGTGCTTCATTAACTAAAATTTTGCTGATGATGATTTTTATTACCTGATAAACGCATGCGTGGACATCACTGCCCACGCGTGGGTTACGACGTATCTACGGCGACTGTCCTGAATGAGAATTATTTGAACGGAAGCCTTATTAATCTACTAAAATATGTACGATTTTCAGGCAAGAGACTTTGAGAAGATACAGTACGTGGAGAATGGATTGTAACTAAATCACCCGCGGAGTAGAGTTATCACCCAAGCTACAACTTTCAAATTTTGTATACATCGGCAAAAAATCCCCAAGCAATGTTTCAGCCAATGGACCTCCGGGTTTAACCCGGAGGTCCATTTGCTGGTGCTGGTTATGCTTTGCAAAACATTTGCAATTATTGCTCAGGTGGAATCTCCACTCTGCGGGTGATTTAGTGATAATACACTCTCCACGTACTGTATAACCTTGTGTCATCATAAACAGACCTTTAAAAATTTGTCGAATAACATGTGTCGGCTCTTGAATTTTAACTACAAATGTTACACGGTACAAAATTGAAAAATTAAAGATTAATAGATAAAATTATTTGTTACGTTTTTCAATCAGTTTGAATTGATAATAACATTTGTACTGAAACGCACATCCTAAAACCATTTGGAGTTGTTTTTTATCCATCTTACAGGAGTATTATTATTCGAATAAGAAAAGAAAATAAAACTTACTGTCAGAAAACGTAATTCCAAGACAATAACAAAGACACGAACCTACGCGGTAATATTTATATAACTTCATTGTTTCTCCCCAACCACGGGGGATTAGATTATCGCATTGTCGGAGTGCCAAATTATCGTCTTTGAGGTCATTGCGGTTGTATAATATTATTCCGTGTATTTACTACGCAATGCACGTCTTTGGTACATTCGCTTTCAACAGCCACCGACTCTGCTTGTGCTGAGTTAGTAAGCTGGAGAATCGGACATTTGCTCGCTGCTTCAATTTTTTCCGGGTATTCCACCTTATTCAACCCGTAAAACTGTCAGATGGGATTATGCAATGACTGCTAAAAGTGTCGTTAATCATTTGAATATGAACGGCCATTTTTCTCGCCCAGGCGCATGACACGCCATAATTTCATTAAGGAGGATTGCTGCTAAGTGAATGTTTGGGGTGGACCAATCAATATTTTAAATGTGCAGCCCGCAAAGTATTGACCGGTCTCCCCACATAATGAATATGGACTCTTGTAATTTCTGCATTTCAACTAACATTGGCGTTCCCACCAGTGTTGAAGGGGTTAAACACCAATAAACAAACATACAAACAACAGCAGAAAGAGAAGACAGGATCGATAGAAATGACTGAATTATTAATCTCTTAGTGTTTTCATATTTTTAAATCTCAAACATATATCTTGCTGTTCACATCCTTCGGGAATGTATTTATTCAGATTGAAAAATTATTCGTTACGTCTTTATGCCCTGTTAACACGCCCACTCCCTCCTCGATAGAAATGATTGAATTATTAATCTCTTAGTGTTTTCATATTTTTAAATCTAAAAAATATATCTTGCTGTTCATATCCTTCGGGAATGTATTTTTTCAGATTGGAAGAGTATTCGTTACGTCTTTATGCCCTGTTAACCCCCCCCCCCCCCCCCCCCCCCTATTCCGTGGACCACGAGCGACGGGCAGGCACGTACCAAAGTACTGCACAATCACATGTCTCTTATGAAGTCAGAATAAAAACACATTTTATCAAGTCGGTAAATGCATACCGGCATGCCATATCCATAGTTGGTCGATCAGATAGTGTGGGTAGGTGGTCATACTGCGGGGGAGAAATTGAATGAAATGTATTTCCAAGATTGATATAATAAATCCTCTGATAAAACAACAGAGGGTATTTTGAACCTAAAACGGATAATACCTCTGAGTGACTTCTCATAAAATGAGATGGCCACCGACGATAGGGGTATGTAAAACCCATTTCACACTCTGTCGCGGCCAGGCCGGCGCTTGCATTGCGCTGAAAACATTATCAAAATATGAATAACACGCAGGAAGAGCGCGAAAAACTGTCCAAAGTTATCAAACGTTTAAACCAAGGGAGCTCTTGGTATGCTCCCATCGCGCTTATAACGTTTTCGCTGCGGTCTGAGTTCGACCAATTGCATTCCTACTTTGTAAAGTTTCACGCTCTCACGTATAAAGCGCGCCATGGTCACAGTGGTAGCACCGTAGGGACGTTCTATGAGCGGGAACCAGTCCATAACGCCTCGTGACAGCGCAGTGAGAGCGCAATAATGTCGGGAGAGAGACGTAGTGAGCGTAATAAGAAAGGGAGAGGCACGTATTGGGAGACTGATTAAGCTTACTGTAGTAGCAGAAAACAAGGTTCATTTCTTGCTGCGACCACGAATAGCTTGTATACATCATTGCTACGTCAACAGGACGTTTATGTCGCTCGCGTTGCGCTGCCACAACGACATTACTGAGCCATTGCCACGCACTGGTCAGCACTCCTACCTCTGCGCTTGTTTTGTGCATGCACAAAACAAGCTCGGCGCTCACATTAAGACCCTCTCCCACCGTAGGCAGAGTCCACGGCGTCACCAATCGATTATTTGAGACCTTAATGCGTTTAGCTTGGCGCTTTGATAATTTTTCAGCGCAATGCAAGCGCCGACCTGATCGCAGCAGAGTGTGACAGGGATTCCGAGCAGCGCATTGCGGCAATGTGCGTGCGCTGAAAAAGCCAAACGATAGTAAAGGAGAGAATTAGTTAAATATAAAGCTAGAGCGCATCACAATTGTAGGCTCTTATTAATTTTTCTGCGAGTTTGATAATAGATGACTGTAAAATGGGGTGCACCAGAAACTACATATCACCAACTCAGCAGAAAACATGAAACCATGGCAACTGTCCATTCTAGTTTGCAGCAAGAGTTTGTTTGTTTTGTTTTAGTGGTGTTTAACGACACTTTCAGCAGCTAGAATGAAGAGTCAGGTAAAGTCTTCAAATCAGTCCTCCCGAGCAAATACCTCGTTCAAAATAAACGAAAGCCTCCCTCCTAGAGAAAAGAAAAGTTCACACCCATTATAAATAGCAAATTGAAAAGCAATAAAGAATTTCCATCTCCTGCTAAAGAAAGAAAAGTAAAGTACAAGTAGATAAGTAGTATGTCATATTCCCCTACACCCCTAGGTTGCCGGCCCCCGGTAGTGACGTCATGTCACGTGACGTAGTGGTGCCATGTTATGTTGTCCTGGTAACCCGCGTGAGCGGCCATGTTGTGACGTAATTTCCATAGTGATACGTGTTGTGAGTGCGCATGCGCAGCGCGTGTTGGTAGGGTGACACGTGTTTCCGTCGTCCATTTTGTATACTGGAGGCCACCAACTTGGTTTCTATGGTAGCACGTGAATGCTATGTTACCTAAACCCTTCTTATAGGACAGGGGTATGTTTGGAGGGTGTGTTCGATTGAATCGGAGTAAATATAATTACCACAAACAACCCGACAATCTCTCCAAATCACCGAAATTGACTTAATTTGATACGGATTTTCCATTTTATCGGCTTAGCACGTAGTGCTATAGTACCCAGAGGGTACCGGGGGTGTGTTCCTTTGTAGAAGAGTATTTTTCTGGTTCGGATTTTCCCATAATCCCTTTTTTTGGATCTCATGACGTTTTATTTCCCTATTAAGAATAGCACGTAGTGCTATAGGACAAATTTACCCACAATCCATTATTTAAATTACAAGTAGGACCCATATGTGTACATGAAGACCATGAAGCTAAGTTCCACCATATACTCATATGAGGATCTACCCAACAGATGTGTCGTACGAGGTCTAATTTACTATCCCTCAGTTCGATTTTTTGAGGATACCTTTTTGGATTAGTTAACAAAATAACAACACAGAATATAAATTTAAATTTCTTTTATTCAACAACAAAAATACATCTTTCTATGGTATGTAGATTGTCAGATATTCATAAACAGTCGTTCTGCAGATTGGACATCTTCTCAGTGGTTTACAACAGTCTTTGCACAGGCACAAATGGTTACATGGTCGCGGGGCGACATTGGCTTCAGCTAATAAACACACACTACATTTTGTCCTCCGTGAATCTCCTTCTTGAAATGATGTGTCCATTCCTTCTTCTTCTTTGACGACCATTTCTTCTTTTTCAACGTCCATGAATTCAGGTGGTAAATTATGAATGTAATAACAGTCTGGAGAATATTTTCTGTGTTCTTCTATAACATCATCTTCGGGTTCCCAGAAACGAACAATAATACCACAATGAAATCATTGAGTTCTGTCTCCTGTTCCCAAATAAAAGAATCCAGCTTTTGTCAGTTCATTCGGGGTTTTCACACTTTCACGTTGTAACATGAATTGAAATGTCTTGAGACGATTTTCCTCCAATGCATACTTGATGTGTTTTGGTGGTCTTTGTTCTGTTGTCTTTCTTATTTTTTCTTCTCCACGTAATAACAGCTCCAGCACTGGTGGTGGAACATCACTAGAATACGTTTCGAATGAAACGCACATTCTCTCTACAAAGTCTCTTGGATTTCTTGTTTCTTGGTTTCTTGATTGATGATCATTCAGTACCATCCTCATCAAACATGGAATAGTGAACATTCTTCAATCCTTTTTATCTTCATTCTTCTTTGGTTTTCTTTCTCTTTTTGGTTTGGGTTCTCCTATTTCAAGGCTTCTCTTCTTTGCAATATCCACTGCTTTGGTCACTTGTTCCCAACCTCTTGTGGTACACTGGAACCCAACGTCGTTCTTGAACAGCTGAATCTGTAAATCGTTGTTAAGTTTGAAGACGGTCACATTAGTAGACATCCTTCTTCTTCGGCTGTCGAAACACAAATGAGCGGAACACCAAGTGCACCAGTTTTTATAGTTTTCCTTCAATACAGCGACATCTAGTGGCTGGTTTCCTCTATGACATCATTAACCAACACATCATTATCCATTAAATCAGTCGTAAACATGTTGGATATGGTTTCCATCGGTACACCGCGACAGCGATGTTTCAAGTAAAATAGACAGTATTGTCCACACACTGGTAATGGTCCTTGAAGGCGTTTTGTATTATACTTCCAACATCTGGAATTCTTCTTCAGGAAATTCTCGAATGGTCTGTGTTGTGGTGGTAATCCATAGGAATCAAAGTTTTCTGCGTTATGGTGATTCACAAAGAGAGCCACCCAATGTTCTCCTTTTCTGTGGTCTGGATCCGCGATGGCTATCAAAGCCACTGGTCTGTGATCTGGTAATCTTCTTGGTAATTTGTTTCTTGCAAATACACCCAAACATATTCTCTTCAAACATCTTTCTGATCGAAGAGCATTCTCTAACTGCAACGTGTTCATGTTGAGTAATCGAAGATTACTTGTCTATTCTTATCCACTTCTATGATGTTCTGGAATTCTGCATACATCAGTACGTTTATTGTGGTTGGTAATGGGTTTTCGAAATGGACTTCTAGTGTCAAGTTTCCTCTCTTCACCAGGTCGAAGTGTTGAGCATGTGTTAGATCTAGAGTCAGGTCGAATACGAATAGGGTGTATCCATTTATGTACTCTTCTCGGCTGATGTGGTTTCCTTCATTCTCATACATTTGTCCAGTTCCTTGGAACAGAGTCGCATAACATCTCGCCACTTCTTGTTGTTCGAATCTAGGTTGTAATGGTTTGGCTGGAATCTGCTGCCCATCCACGTACAAAGCCAAGTAATTGATTTTGTAGTTCTTGAAATTATATGGATTCTTTGAAAAGTTTCAGTTGAAAGCATCGTTGTCTACACATCCCACCTGATGCGTTTAGGTAGTTGGCATAAAAAATACGTTTTCTTGTGTAATGCTCAGATTTCCTTTCGGCACTGAAAACACCTTGGTTTCCACACGGTCGATAGGAAATTCTGCAGTTGCTTTTGTTAGTGCTCTTTCGTGAGCCATTCTCACGAATGACTGGAGTCTCTCTTTGAGTACAAACATGGATACATCTCGAATTTTGATCTTGAATGTATCGGTATCGGCCATCAATGCGAAAGCATCTTTGGCTCCATTCATTTTAACAAGAACATTAACTCCATTCAGCAAGTAACGAGTTTGGAAAAACATGTCCAAATGTAATCTTCCAGTCATGTCCACAATTTTACTTTTCTCTATAAATTTCTTTCGAAGAAAAAATCCCTAGTTGTCATCTGTCAAATCTTCCATGCGTCCGGCCGCATCCTTGTACCATAATGCATCAGTCAGTTGTGACTTCTTGGCAGCTGGTCCATAACTCAACAAAGTTTCTATGAAAGCTCTGTAGTGCTGTTGGAAGGATATATCAGTTTTTCATTCAAGCTGATATCGATTTGATTAAATAAGGAATGCATCCATAAATTGACTGGGCCCACTTTGGCATCGGGTGCAATTGATGCCCCATTGGAATCTACAACCGCTGCTTTAACATACAAGTATGTCTGCGCCAAATTCAAATAATCATCTCCTAATCCAGCAATGTGGAATCCTATTGGACCACTGTTTCCTATAGTCGCCAAAGGCCTGTGTTCTACCCATTGCCCATGTTCCACACTAGTTTGTGTTGGTGGTATGGAAAACAAGTCGAGTTCGCGGTTGACACACTCACAAGATTTGTCATTAATGAGAGACATCATGCACCGAGATGGTCTTGGGTCTGGACAGTTCTCCTCCTTTTTGTCGATTTGCTAGTTTTGCGTGGTGCGGGCCTTTTTATACTTTTCCTGCCGGGCGGTTTTGAACCACCAACCACTTCATTCCAAGCTCCTGCACCAGCCTCTTTGACTCGTTTGATTGCTGCCTTTTTTACATTTTTCCTTACAATGACATCTTTGGCAAAGGCCGCTCCTTTTCTCAATAACTGTTTTCCCACGGTTCTGGCTGTAGTTTTCAATAAAGGTAACACCATATTCTTCAGTCCTCCCAGTATACTTCCCAAACCATATCCCCCCTGTATTTGAGCTCCAGAAAAAGCCGATAGACCGTTTCCAGCTTGTTTCGTGTAATATTCTTCGTAAAATTTGGACTTACAACAGTAAGTCATGTTTATGTGAAATGAAGAGATCTACGATTTCTGAAATGAAGTTTCACTGTCACTTTCCCGAACTCGAATGGTACTATGGCTCCTGTGTCACCCCTTATATTCACCTGGACGGTACTGAAATTTTTTAATACACATTCTCAAATGTTTTAGAGATGATATTCCCATATTTCCCACGCACGGGTAAGTGGTATTCTTGTATCTCCTACGACTTGGTCACGAACCAAGTCATAGTATACATAGAGTGAATAAAATTCTTGGTTGACATCGGCAACTCTGGAAGAATTGTAAGTTCCTGATTTAAAAACACACTCATTAAATCCCAAAATATTTTGAAGAGTAGGGCTCAATGTGACCACGACTCCATCACGTACCGTGATACGAACTTTACCAGTCACTTCATCCAGTTCAAAAGCTACCTTATCGTGACGAGGCAAGAGTAATTCTTTAACACCATTGATAGCTTGTATCACACCAATGGGATCCGAATAAAGACCTTCCTTGAGAGTAAGTCGGTAATTATTTTTCGAAGACCAGAACACTGTCACGAAAGCTTCTTCTCCACGAATATTGAACCAAGTATTTGGATACTGAATCTCTGCCAGACCTACTTCCCATTCTCCCGAGAGATTCACTGGTTGTGATAATTGAGTGGTGTACGTAGTCAACGTGTTTTCTGGAAACATGTTCATAGAACTATTACTTGGTAGAGTCAAATAAAACATTACTTTTTCTTAATGGTTGGATTTAATAACAAATATCCTATGCTACTACTCAGGAAAGCAGTCCACAACTTGCTGTCTGTGTTTTCGAGAGTGAGATTAACGACACTGGTAATGATGATGATATACAAAATGATTATTTGTGAAAAGTAAGTGATCTCGCTCCTTGGAATTCTTTTGCCAAACAGAGGCCAAGAACCGTTCGATCCATCTTCCATTTTGAAGAAACGTCAGAGGTTCACTTCCTTTTATAGGTGAGCTGACTCTGTTTGATCCACGAATTGAACGGAGTTGGGTATCCCAACCACTTTAGGAACAATTCCCTTTTCTTACCTCGACCACGTTTCTTGAGCACGTGTTCGATTTTGTAAATAGTTTTATGTGAAACTCGCTGAAGCTCTTCAGTGTAGAATGACCCTTTCAATATTTCTCCTTTATCATCTTGTAAGATGTATGTGACTGGATGTCCTTTCTTGATGTCTACCACTGTGAATAACTCTTCGGTCCAATTGGGCAAATAACCTTTCTCAAAAGTTTTCTTAACTGTATTGATTCTCACTCTGTCTCCTACTTTGTACTTTGGTGTCTTGTGTTTTATGGGTTGTCCATACAACCTTTGCCAAACCTCTTCTCGATTGTCAAAGTTCACGGCAATTGGGGCCATACCTATACTACGATGATGAGAATGATTATATGATTTCACGAAGTTTTGAAGTGGAAAAGTTAGTGTATCATTCTTGGTAAAATATTTCCACATTTTGGTTTTCAAAGTTCTGTTAAATCTCTCAACTATGGAACATTTTGTTTCAACGTTTTGTGTAGTGAAAAATTCGACTTTGTGATCTTTGAGAAAATTCTGAAATTTTCTGTTTAGAAATTCTTTGCCTTGATCAGTTTGTTATTTTTCTGGTTTACGACCTTGTTTGAAAATTGTACTAAAAGCTTTCACGATGGAATCACCAAGTTTGTTTTGTAATGGCATCACCCAAGCATATTTACTAAACACATCTATACATGTCAACAACAATTTTATGTTTTTATTGAATTTACTTGTGTTTGAAACATATACCAAGTCAGCTTGCCATTGTGCATCTATACCACTAACTATTACTTTCCTTCTAGGAAATGTACGACGAACAGGTTTGTGAGAGTGTATGTGTCTTGAGTCTCTAACCATTTTACAACTTGTTTAGTTTTCTTCTTGGACGCTCTACGAAGAAAAACTACCAGACACTTCAGAATCATAGTACAATGCTTCCATGACTGCCTTGTTCAAGTGTCAACTCTATTTATACCTATTGTTCGGTACACTTTGGCGTTTCTGTTTTCTTTGGTTGTTTAGGTTCCGACTTTATCGAGAATGTCTTCGTCTTTATTATCTTTCTGGAATTCGACTTTAATTGGCCGAGAAGCCATTAACTTTTGTTGAAATGTCAAGTATCTTTGTAAAATGTGATTATATTAAGACATCTTTTCATCAGCCGAAAGAAAAGGGGCATCGAGAATATCTCTCATTTCTCTGTCCAGTGATGAAACAGCCAGTTCATTCGGTTGTCTTAGAGTCTCTTGTAGACGTTCCAATAACCTTGGTTCTACCAAAGCCATCTTCTTTGCATATTCCATCATCCAAATATACCTTTAACAGCACCCAATAGTACAGGAGGTAGCAACGCCCCCAAGAATCCCCCTTTCTGCAAGATGTGTCTCCTCTTTTTGTCAGAGGTACCTTTATTTGCCACTGCCCTCACTAGTTGTTTCTGACGAACGAGTTTGGTTCTTTGAGCTTTGGTCAGAGGTACTGCTCCCTTCAGTATATTCGAGGCACAGTCACACAAACAGGTAATCAATTCTTTGTCTGCATGTTTTAGTATGGATTTGATGAGTACGGGTTTCTATTTAATAAGAACCTTGAGAAGAGCGATGTTGCGCTTGAGACGGTCAGACATGCTTCAGACTCGAGTCAGACTTGTTGCTCCCCTTTTATACTTTTCGGAGGTACACATATTGGGTTTCCCCAGGAAAAAATTGACTTCTTAATCTCATGTGTTCAGGAGTATCTTGTTTGAGATCTTTTAAAAGGTAACCGTATGGTGTCGAAGTGGCATCTTCGAAAACTTCTCTCAGAAACTTGGAATGACCAGGATACATCTGTGCTGCCAATTGTGAGATCTGAGAACGATCCCTAGGATTTTTAAACAAGATCACGTAACGACTATTGAGAGCTACAGTCCTATGGACTTTATTTTTATCGAATAAATTTTGAACAATGTAGATCACACTAATGTTAATGTGATGACTACCTTCAGTAAATAATCTAGACACTCGAACATCTGCATCAAGCATCAGATCATCCAATATGACTAAACTATCAGATTTTAATTCTTGAGGGAGACCCTCTACGAATTCTACTTGGGGTAAAGTATTGTGTAATGGTTGCCATTCACTATAACACCAAATGATATGACCTGGAACAGGTGATATAATATTTTGAATGTTTTGAATAACCCGATTTACAAAGGATGATTTACCACTACCCGTGGGACCACATAATAAACAAGTGAATGGATGTTTCCAACGAGGATCCATCTTTGTTGTTCTATGTGGGTTCTACTTCACTGTATACCTTTTGGGGAGGAGGCCCCCACTGAACGTGGGTACTACTCCCCTTTTATACCTTTTGGAGAGGTGGTCAATATGACTGCCATCCAAAAAATATTTAAAATTGGTGGCCCTCTGATTTACTGCGCTGGGGACAGGCTAAGTTTGTTTGATATTTGTCAAGAACATAAACATCAAATAACTTAAGCGTCATTACCACCTTTTTTCTTTCTTGTTTCTTCCTTTTATACTTTTTGTCTTCTTTTTTTCTTTTTTTTTATAAAAAACAAACATCTATTTACAACATCTATTTACATCTTCAGACTGAGTGGTTTCTTGAAGGTCATGAATTCAATCCCCAAATCCATAATACAACGTCTCTGCTCATTTGTGAGAGGTTTCTCGAACATATCTTCATACTTTTTCTGTACTGGTGGTGGATTCATTCCAGAAGTATTATGGTGCCACAGTAGACGGACATCATTCTTGTTAACTCTTTCAAGTGCTTCACTAAAACATGTTAAAATCTTCTCTTCTTCAGACATCATTAGGCATCCATTATGCTGAATCTGACTTGGGTGATCGACTGTACATCCATAGCATTTTTCTTCACTACGGCGTCAATGTTCTCTTCGACATAATGAGCATATGCCATGCAAAGTTCATGTTGCAAGCGAACTTGCCTGAGTTCACTATCAATTTCATCAACGATCAATGGTCGTGGTTGGGTTATTCTCACTGTGATCTTCTTCTTCTTCTTCAAACGTGGTTCTTGAATTGGGTTTTTGAAGTCTTCATGGTTAGTAGGTTTAGTGTATTCAGGAACTTCAGTTAAAGTTGTTTGTTGGGTTTTGATGGCTCCATCTACTTCTTCTATTTGTGACTTCAAGGCATTCCATTCTTCTAAAGATAGAGCGATACCAGTCTTCATAGGATAAGGTTTCTGGTCTTTTCCCTCAAAGTATCTTCTGAGATGAATCTTCAGTTCACCCTGGTACTGGGTGAAGTTAGCATTAGTCTGCTGGGTGCCAATTCTAAACATCTTCTCTGGTCAATGGTTCGATCGTGAATGATGTCAAGCCCATGCTTTGCCTAATCTTATATATTTTTGACGGACGTGATTGAAAACATCACCCCAGTTCAACAAATTTTCATTGAGTTTTGATTCTTGGTTGGGGTTTGTGTTTGTTTCCTATAGGATTATAGGTTAAAGTTGGGAAATTTAGAAAATTAGTATAGAAAGTAATGGAAAAGAAACACAATGAAAATACACTAATCTCATTGGTTGATTAATTTCGATCTGATTGGTCAGTTTGGCGATCAAACTGCAATCTTGATCCTTAAACTGTAGGATATGGCCCTCTGCATTTTATATTGGCTTGGGACAGGTCAAGCTACATACCTCTGTCCAATGGAGATAAGTCAAATAGCTCGAGTGCATTCCCACCCCCTACAGTTCGTATCCTCTTTGAGGGGATTTTTTTTTGCTCATCAAAAAAGAAAACGAAAACAACATGTCCAACTTAGGAATTCAGTTTTTCTATCATAAAAATTTCTCATTTCTTTTAAATATTCACAACTGAGAATTTCTTAGTAATGATGATGATTTATTCCTTTGGTTACATAATAGGGGTAGCCTAAAAGACACCAGGAATCAACTTTAAAGAAAAATGAAATGAAACTAAAAAGTAAAGAAGTATCATCTGGTTCCAATAGGTGTAACCTAAAAGATACCATGAATCAACATTTTTTTAAAAAATAAATGGAACTAAAAAGTTTTGAATGAAACTAAATTTTGAATGAAACTAAAAAGTAAAGAAGTATCATCTGGTTCCATTAGGTGTAACCTAAAAGATACCATGAATCAACATTTTTTTTAAAAATAAATGGAACTAAAAAGTTTTGAATGAAACTAAAAAGTTTGTTACAAAACGTGTATCATCTGGTTCCAATAGGTGTAACCTAAAATATACCATGAATCAACATTTTTTAAAAAATAAATGGAACTAAAAAGTTTTGAATGAAACTAAGTTTTGAAAGAAACTAAAAAGTAAAGAAGTATCCTCCACTTCCAATAGGGTTTGCCTAAAGTATACCAGGAACATGATGATGATGATGATGATGATAATGATGGAAAAAAACTCTCTGTATTAGAATAAATAAAAAAAATTGAAAAAATCTTTACGCCGGAAAAATGTATTGCCTTGTAAGACTTGCCATTTAGAATTTTTTTTTTGAAGACTGCCATATAAGACTTTTTACTTAGAGAAAAAACTTGCCATAAAGGACTTTATGAGATATGCCATATAGGCCTTTTTACTTTGAGAAAAACTTGTCATAAAGGACTTTATGCGGACTGCCATGTAGAACTTTTTACTTTGAGAAAAACTTGCCATAAATGACTTTAGAGACTGCCATGTAGGACTTTATGAGGACTGCCATGTAGGACTTTTTACTTTGAGAAAAACTTGCCATAAAGGACTTTAGAGACTGCCATGTAGGACTTTATGAGGACCGCCATGTAGGACTTTTCACTTTGAGAAACACTTGCCATAAAGGACTTTAGAGAATGCCATATATGACTTTATGAGGACTTGCCATAAAGGACTTTTTACTTTGAGAAAAACTTGCCATGTAGGACTTATTACTTTGAGAAAAACTTGTCATAAAGGACTGTAGAGACTGCCATGTAGGACTCTATGAGGACTGCCATAAAGGACTTTAGAGACAGCCATGTAGGACTTTATGAGGACTGCCATAAAGGACTTTTTAATTAGAGAAAAACTGCCATAAAGGACTTTAGAGAATGCCATATAGGACTTTATGAGGACTGCCATAAAGGTCTTTAGAGAATGCCATATAGGACTTTAAAAATTTGATGAGCCCAATATGATTGAGTAGACCACCTAAAAACCATTTCGGTTTTTAGGAATTTTTCGGTCAACTAAATAGGACTTTTTGTCGGCAAAAGCTAGACTTTGTTCAGGTTATAGAAAAATATGACCCTCACTCAATTGTTTCTTCTTTAAATCTCTAGTGGTATGGTGCTAACTCCATCTTCTAAAACTCTTCGTTTTGGGTAGAAATATAATAGTCCATCTCTGCTCTGCTGGTAGGCATACATAGTGTTGCCATTCATCACAAAAATCCTCGGTTGATGCCAGATCCACTTTGTTGAGTCTTCAAAACTTGCAAATATCTGTCTTTCGTCAAATCATTGTGGTGTTTGCTGATTCCTTTACAACTGAATTTATTGGTGGCTCCGAAACAATAATATGTTTTACTACACAGTCCAACAATGCCGGTTCCTTGCCACTCTACCTTGAACAAGCCTGGGGTTCTCCTGTCAAAACGCTTTCTTTCTTGGCAGCATGAGGGTGACAGCCATTCTTTGCCTTCTAATTTGGTTTTCACTTAATCATCTCTGTGGAAATCACAACACTCTGATGGAAACCACTTGTGATTTTCTTTGTAAAATTCTACTCTCTTCTCTGGTTTCACTAATTCATCTATGGATGGTGACGAGGTACATAGATATACAGAATCTGTGTCCATTTCAGCATATTCGAAATCTTGGCGGCTGATAAAAGTATCGATGACATCATAATAGAACCGAAGCATCCGTAGTTTCGCATACTGGTAAACAAAGAATCCGATGTGGAGTGGCAGATCCAACTTGATGGTCTTCTTGTTGAGTTCGACTTCATATAAAGTTTCATCTAATGGATTCAAGGCTCTGAAGGACATGTCATTTACAGCTTTGGTGACTTCTTTGTCGTCGCAATAGCACACACGTCTATGCTTCTCTTTGTTGGTGACGGTTTTGCCATATCCAGAATTTCCAAACAGCTTCATGGTGTCGGCAACGATCGACTTGTCAGGGTCAACATCTCCTTGTCTTCTTGCTTCAGATACTTCATCTCCAAATTTTTCAAAACATCTTCTTGGTTTATATTGGATAACTTGATAGACGTGGTCAACTTCAATACCATGCTGGAGGTACCACTGCAGTAAAGGGGTTGCAAACAACATTTTTTCTACTCCATAGCTTCCGATCAAACTTCTACGGGGTTTCTTCATCATTCCATTCTTCTCGGCAAAGGACTTCATGTGTTCACCAATATCATCTATGGAAATATCTGTATTCTTGAAGATAGGTGTCATCTCTTCAAAGTACTCTTTCAGGTGATCTGGTACATGTATATCACATTCGACCAAACCAAACAGTTCACCGGACTTCACTTTGTTCAGAATTTCTTCATCTGTCATCGCACCATCTATTTTGTCTGAAAAGTTCTCTTTCAGGAAGGTTTTGAGTGTGGCATCGATCTCCTTCATCTCTCTCCACTCACACTCCCAGATTTCAACAAGTTTATAGCCCAAATCGGTGATGTACTTTGCATTGGTGCGGGTGTCTTGTAGCAGCTCTTTCATGGGTTTATCTCTGACTTCATTATGGATGATAGGAAGGCCATTCTTATCTTTCAAACAGGTATGTCCGTACCAGAAGCAGCCATGGAATTGGTATACAGTCTGTATCTCTTTGCACCAACCATCAACAGGCAACTGTCTTCGACCAATCATTTTCTCAGATCCGTTAAACTGATGTCTGATGTGGATGGTATCTCTCATCGATAAAAACTCTAACCATTGTTCAGTCATTTTACCATACTTCATTGGATGTTTTGGTTTAAACTCGTTTTCTTCACGACGTCTAATACTCCAACCCGTTGGCATCTCTTGCATTAGGCACCAAAGATATAATGCATTAGCATCAAAGCCTATAATACTTCCACATGGTTTTGCTTCTTTGCCGTATTTTGTTTCTCTGATTCGGGTAACATCTTTCTCGTGGTATCAGTTGAAGATATTTGAAAGTCCACCAACGATATTATCTTTCACCAAATGATGCAGGTCTTTGTTTTTCTGGTTAAATAATGTGAAGTAAGTGTCATCATTCATGGTCTGGAACAGGTATTTCAACGTGAGGCTCGGAACACTGATACCATCTTTAAACATGTCGATGTGGCGTTCTTGGTAGAAAGCAAACTGCTTGTCAGCTGCTTCAAGGAATGGTTTTACATCTCGGTTATTATACCAGATCAGAAAATCACGGACAGTTGTCATCTCCAGGTCGTTCCATACATGCTTGCAGTACTGGTATTCTTCATTGGATATATTTTCTTTCTTGAGAGAACTGTAGAAAGCTCCATGGTCTGGTAGGTGGTCTTCATCCAATTTGTCTAAGCTGTCGATACATTCATATGGTAAACCTCCCTTCGTCACTGAACAGCCAAATGCTTTCAAAAACTTGTCATAGCTGAATCCTGGAGCGAGGTAGTTGCAAATATCAACAAACTTGAAAGATTCTGTCGAGACGCACATGTAGTTATTCGATTTCTTCACTGCAAACTTCAGTAGATTCTGTCTCTTCAGGTATGTCATTAGTTCACGCTTGACTACATTCATATCATATTTTCCAGAGTTGAATCCGATGACGGGCATCTCTTGCAGGTAGTCTTGAAATTTTTTCTCCAATTTTTGTAAAGGGTGCATCTTGGATGTATCTTCTCCAGTAGCTCTGGCTTCCGCTTCCAGCGTTTCATCAATTTTCTGTCTCAGTTTAAATAAGGTCCAAGCATGATTGGTCTGCATCAGTTGATGGCAATGAGATGAAATAGCTGTGAGGTATGTCATCATTTCTTCAACAAGTTCTTGAGAATTTCCATTTGTAATAAAACATTTTGTTTTTTTGGTATTCTGGAACATTACTACATATGCTCACACTCAATGGTCGGTGTTCTGCTTCCCATATCAGTTTATCACTGTCAGCAGGTAGACTGGATTTGACAAAGTAACTTTCAAAATCAAACGTTGTACGGTATGGATAAAACTTCTTCTCTTCGGGTACTTCTATACCTTCATCTTCTAACAGACCAAATATGGACTGGGATGGATGGTATACACCGCCAACATACTGGTAATTTACTTCATCTGTACAGGTTTTCTCGTGACGATTTAATTTCTTCACAGTGTGCCATAATTTGCCGCATTTGCGGCATTCAAAGGATTTGCAGTATAGGTCTATATCGATGATGTAGCTAAAATGTTTCTTGTAGACGTTCACATACATGGTAACTTCATACTTTCTGTGAGATCTCTGTACTAATTTGGCAACAATTTGGTCATCATCATTCTTGACAAGTTCATACACTTGGATATTTACTTCAAAACATTATCCAAGTCAGGTAATTCGGCTAAAGTTACTCCACGGAATTCATTCGTTGGCTTCTGGGTATACTTGTTGTACATGGCATCTGTTGTATAGTTGAGCTTGTGTGCTGTGGAACCACTCCATAAAGCTAAACAGCGGAAAATGCACAGGTTGTCTTCGTAGGTAAACTAGCGTTGTTCATCTTTCACCAAAGCATTTACTGCTTAGTTCTGGAGAATATAATCAGGAAGATCTTCTACCATTCCAATCGGGTGGTCTTTCACCTTACTCACATAAAAGGTGACGTTCGTAACTCTCTCCACAAGCCATTTGGTGTTGGGTCGTTTTAACTTGGCCCATTCCAGGATATCTTCTTCCATGACATCATCAAGGAATTCTTCAAAGTCTTCTTGGCAGCATTCTAGTTGTGGAACATCAAGTACCCGGGCGTTGTTTTGTGATGGATGGTAATACTTCAGTTCATTCGTTTCATTGTGGCGCAGGATAAACCCAAAACTCAGATTAATTTTAAATCTTAACTGTTGTGGCAGAAATATGGTAGTCATCAATTCATCAGTCATCATCTTCAGGTTCACATCGTTGATCCGGTAGTTATACTGATCCTGGACTCTTCTGTTCATCATGTGGCGAGTTCTAATAGAACTCCAGTTATCTTCGCACATGGTCAACATCTCATCGGTCTCTTCTTCGGACATCATATTCTTTTCAAACTCAGTAGGGTCAACATCATAACGGGTGGTCGTCGTGGTCCGTGGTTGTTTAGGTGGTCCTCTCTTCGGTTCATCAGTCTTCCTGTTAGATGGTACAGGAACTGGTCGATGGGCAACGCTCTTGTGTCGGTTGAAATGGATCAGTTGGTTAAATTCCTGGCCGCATTCCATACATGTGTAGCTCTGCAAACATTTCTTCAGATGGTTTACAAATCTTCTTTCCTCGTAAAGGTTTTGTTGCAGTTGGTGCAATCGTGGGTCTTCTTCTCTCCTGCGGCGTGCTGGGTGCGCACATGGCGATTCCGGTTTGGACGGTCTGTAAAGGTTTTTCCACACTATTCACAGGCATAAACATCAGTCCTGGTAACGGTAGTAGCAGCTTCAGACTCCATCTTCATAAATGTTTTGCGAAAGCAAAATTGCTATAGAAAATTCTCTAGCGATGTGTTCAATTCAAAGGATCGAAACAGAATGACGCGACGTTACTCTTCTCCGGAATTTATTTCTACGTGACGGACGTTTTTGATAACGTCACGACGTCACAATGTTTTTTCATTCTCGATGGGCGTTTGTGTTTGTTTCCTATAGGATTATAGGTTAAAGTTGGGAAATTTAGAAAATTAGTATAGGAAGTAATGGGAAAGAAACACAATGGGAATACAGTAATTTGATTGGTGGATTAACTTCGCTCTGATTGGTCAGTGTAAAAACATCTTGATCCTCATTACTTTTATCATATAAAATCATGTAGTTAGAGGTGTCATTTAACTAAATTGCTAAATATAGACCCTAACAATTAGTTAGGGGGTCAGTTAAGGATGTTACTAAAAATAGAGCGTAGGAATTTATAAAAAAAAATATAGTTCCAAGTAGAAGCAGAGGATTCTGGATAAATTTGTCCTATAGCACTATGTGCTATTCTTAATATTGAAAAAAACATGTCATGAGATCCAAAAAAGGGATTATGGGAAAATCCGAACCAGCAAAATACTCTTCTACGAAGGAACACACCCCCGGTACCCTCTCGATACTATAGCACTACGTGCTAAGCAGATAAAATGGAAAATCCGTATCAAATTAAGTCAATTTCGGTGATTTGGAGAGATTGTCGGGTTGTTTGTGGTAATTAGATTTACTCCGATTCAATCGAACACACCCTCCAAACACACCCCTGTCCTATAAGAAGGGTTTAGGTAACATAGCAATCACGTGCTACCATAAAAAACAAGATGACGGCCTCCAGTATACAAAATGGACGACGGAAACACGGGTCACCCTAACAACACGCGCTGCGCATGCACATTCACACCACGTATCACTATGGGATGACGTCACAAGATGGCCGCTCACGCGGGTTACCATGACAACACAACATGGCGCCACTACGTCACGTGACATGACGTCACTTCCGGGGTCCGGCACCGGGGTCTGGCAACCTAGGGGTGTAGGGGAACATGACATACTACTTAGATAGAAACGTTTATTATCCCCTATCGATATGTCGCAGTGGATCAGTGTTTAGAGCATTGGTTTGATTCTGACCAGCGATAACTGTCGGAAGACACTTCACCCTTTGAACCAGAGCTTCCGCCTTTCGTCCAGGAACATGATACGTCATAATTTCATTAAATAGGATGGATGCTAAGGGTGTGGTAAAACGTTGAGAATGTTAATTGGTCTACCCTAAATAATAAATATGGACTCTTCCAGTTGCTGTCATTGAAGTGTTATGGTAGATACCACAGGGTTAAAATAGTTAATGCCGATTGCCCACGTGGGGCACAGTTGAGCTGTATACTTAGGTGCACGACACGTGTTTTGTGCACTTGCCTCCAACAACCGCTAATGGCTGAGTTAGTAAGCTGGGGAATCTGACATATGCTCGCTCTTGCTCCGTATTTTTTCCGGGAATTTCGCCTTCCCCCACGTGCAAAACTGCCTGACACGACTTGGACCTGGCTGTTAAACGTGCCGTTAAACCCCAATAAACAAACAATAGCAGAAAGAGAAGACAAGACCGTTAGAAATGTCTAATAATAGTTGCCGTGGTAAAAAAAGTGGAGACAATTAGGAGTAGCAGTAGAAGTTGACAGTAGTGACATTACCAGGGAAACAAATAAGAATTGAATTATAGGGTGATGAAACAAATTGATCAACGTACTTCGTCATGAACCGCGAAAATGTGTGTGCGATAATCTTATTTCAACATCTCGTGCTTTTGGAAAAAAAAAAACATTAGTCAATTCTTTTTTGTTGACGTCACATGAGGACATCCATGAGATCATCCAGAATGGGGGCGTCAGGGTACATGAAATACAACTTATAGCTTCTCTTTGTTTGTTTTGTAATTATCTGCCGACTCTGACATTTTACATAATACACCCTCACCATTGGCACTCTTACGTGTAAAATACATTAAAAACGAATACTTGACAGTCTCTCAATTACATTTCTCACAAACTGTTGTTTTTTCTACTGGTGCACGTTTTTTTTGAAAAAGCCGCTCCAATCACGGCGGTCAAAAGATGCTTAATTATGTGAGCATGATGCTGAATTTATTTAGTCACTGGGGTGGATTTGGTACTTGTAAGTCTGTTAGATTACGATCTATTTCAGTTAACCGATTTATTAACATACCTTATACATTTTAGCGTTTGCTGCCACTTACTGCAAAAAAGGATTCAATCGAACCTGAACCAGTACGAGAGAAGCATAGCTGGCGAAAATATGAGGGATGCTCTGGATCCGCCCTCTTGTTTCACCAGTCATTGGGTGTGTCAAAATATAAGCATACACAAAAACATGGCCCGGCAAAAAAGTGGAGGAGCTGACGTCCTCAGCCCCCTCCCCCTCGGTTCCGCTGCCCTTGATGATGCTTAATTATTTTAGCACGATGCTTAATTATTCGAGCATGATGCTGAATTAATTTAGCAGGCGGCGGAAGAGCGAGGAAAACGGAGGGGAACAAATGTTAAAGGCTACTATGGTTCGGCCGAAGTGGGAGAAATGTTAGAATGGTATATCGGTAAATGTACCCTGACACACTATATAGTCTTCCGAATAGCTGGGTATGCCGCGTTGTGGTTATTAGCTTGTCCATTTCTTCTACTACAGTCATCTTACAGCTCGAAGGCTGGTCTTCGAGTTGTAAGATGGCTGAAGTAGAAGAAACGGACCGAAGCAAACCGAAGGTGGAATACTTTGTCCAAATGTTGTTCGGATTTACAAATAATATATTTACAGGAATGTTTGTATATTAACGCGTTGGTTGCGCCCATTTAACTCACTGTGTAACCACGCAAGTGGAGGGATACGTGTCCCCCGTGCACCCTGGTTCCGTTGCCCCTGCTCAAAACTAAAACCGTTTTCAAACAGATTTTAGTGTTTTATGGGTAGATTTTATCCAATGGCCACGCTGGCTCAAAAGTGTCTACTGGAAAGACCAAGTTTTTAAGAAACCTGAAGATTTTTGTGCCAAACTTTGACGAGACGGATGTATTCTTCTGCAGCCTCGCAGAATAAAGTGATTACTTGATTTTAAGACCTTCGCCCGTCTCTGATGTTAGCGTGACTTGCGATTCATTTTGACACTACTTCCTGATGGTTTGTTTATTTATTTATTGGGTTTAACGACACTTTCGACAGCTAGGGTGACCTCGTGTCGGACAGTTTTACGGGTGGACGAAGCTGGAGTACCCGGAGAGAACTAACAAACAACTGTCAGACTACCCAGCGTGTTAACTCCCCGTAAGCAGGGTTAGCATTGATTGAAGACATTGATTGAAGACAAGCCCACCATCGACATGCAGTAAGCCTTAGGTCTTACTACACAACGCCAACGTGCCTCTGCGTGGGCAACTGGGATTAAGTGTCTTACCAAAGACACAACGTGGTGAGATTCGTGCGTAGGACCTCTTGGCTTGCAGCCTGCATCTCTACCTGCTGAGCCATCGCGTTCCCTTCAGATGTTTTACTGGCGTGAGACTAGTGAGAAATATGTGTGGAGAAAGCAGGTGTTTCTAGAGAGGATCAGCTGGTACCGATAAACAAGCGCCGAATGTTTTAACATTTAGATCAGGCATTATTGGGGCTTGAATGTAGGTGCCACCATGCACTTCGATTAGAGCTGGCGAGATTAGGACCAAGCAGTGACTGTGACCTCAATGGGGGTTTGACCTTTCAATGACGTTTCGACAATAAATAAATAAATAAATAAATAAATAAATAAATAAATAAATCGAGTCAACAACTCACTTCAGTTTTGTTGGTGTGAAGCGACATCTTAATCCTTTACCTATCATGAAAAGCAGACGACGCTTGCAAACAGAAGTACTGAATAACTAATTTGTTTCCAATTTTTGCATCAAAAGCATAGCTTATGACCCCTCATTGGAACGAGCTCATATGCTATGTTTTTGAGGCAGAAAATGAAAATTGAATGGCTATTTTTTTGTGAATAGCGCTTGACGGTTTTGATCGTTTCGTTGCAAAAGGGTTAAACTTTTTGTTCCCTACGTTGCAATACCGTAACGCGCAAGTTGTCTTTTTCATTGCAACGGACATTATTTTAACAAATTACTTTTCCGTACTATTGTTGTGGATGTGACTGGGGTAGGGGGTAGGGAAGCATCCATCCTTTCTTATTTATGCTAGTGATTCAATTAATGTCCCAAACTGAACAGGTTGCGCATATGTCTAAAATGTGTCTACTCGTGTGGCTGTGCTCATATAACAATATATACTACTCAAAGTTTGCTAAGCACCAAATATTTGACACATCATTGTGAAATTTGCTTGTGACATATTGGCGATATTTTTGGTGGATATGATTGAGGAATGTATTAAGAATGGCCCTCGGTGATTACATTAGCAATCCCGACAGGCAGACTTTTCGTGACAGTCATGGAAAGCATGTACCACCTGATTTTCATGATCTTTTCGTGTACTGTCTACATGTACATGACATATGTAGGGTATTCAGTCTTCATTTCAACACAAACCCTTGTGATTTAATGATTGAATATGGCAAATGCAAATGTAGCACGACATTTGTCTGAAGCAGAAATGTGGCGGGATGGTGGAGCAAGAGGCTACCCATCGTCAGGTTGGTGAAGCCCTTGATGTGCACCATACGGTGATCACCAGAGCCTGGGCAAGATTTTAGCAGTATGGCACACCAGGAAGACGGCATGGTGGTGGCAGAGGCGACAGGGCAACATCTGCAGCTGAAGACCGGTTTTTGATCATTCAGGCCCATGGGAACCGCTTTGCCTCAGCAAGAGAGCTTCGCAGTGACCTTCAGAATGCATCCTCGGAGAAGGAGACCATGTATTCGCATTCCGCTGTCCCAGAGCCACCACCACGCAGGATATGAATGGGCAATGGACCACGTTGGATGGTTCAGAGAAGATTGGCGACCTGTCCTTTTTGCAGGTGAATCAATGTACTGCCTAAACCACACAAATAGGCGTTCCTGGGTATGGAAAAATCCAGGAGAGCGATTCCATGCAGCCAACATTGCTGAGCATGACCGCTATGGTGGAGGGTCAAACATGGTCTGGGGCGGCATCAGCTGGGAAGGACGTACAGAGCTCTTTGTCCTTAAACATTGTACATTGACTGCACAACAGTATATTGATGAGATCCTGGATGTCCACGTCAGATTGTATGCAGGTGTAGTGGGTGATAGATTCATTCTGATGGACACTAATGCACGTACTCATGTTGCCCATGCTGTCGGGGAGTGCCGACAGAGGGAAGGGATTGAGCGTATGGACTGGTCACAAGATCCCCTGATCTCAATCCAATCGAACATGTCTGGAATGAGTTGCAGCTTGTCATTGCAGCCCGTCCAGTTCAGCCAAGAAATGTCCAGGAGCTTGGTGGCATGCTGGTCCAAGAATGGAACAACATCCCACAAAGGACCACCAGGAACCTTACTGTGAGCATGAAAAGACGTAGCCAAGCTGTACTTAAGAGTAATGGGTCTCATTCTCGATAATGTACCCATACCAGTTCGCTCTGTCAACTTGTTGGCATATTTAAACATTTCCTCTTTTACAAATAATACCCATTTCCCATTGTTATCGTATTCAAAAGTTAAAAAATAATGACAAACATAAACAAAATCTTAATTTCTGTACTTAAATCATTAAATATATAATTATATAAAAAATATATACACTTTTCATTACAATAGTTCAACTAAAACGTAAAACAGGTAGTTGAGTATACTTGGTGCTAAGCAAACTTTGAGTAGTATATTAATTACCCATTATTGCATTATTGCAGATTGAATACATAACAACAGAGTCAGTATAACAATCATTGTTACAGAAAACTAGTATCGCGGGAAATGGAGGGTCTGCACGAGTTGCATATGTGACGCATTTCCATATTTTCTGTGATGTGACACATCTAGATAATATTTGTACGCTGGGACAATAAGATTGGAAAACGTAATTTATATTAACAACAATTAATAGTAATTTTTTTTTAAATGCAGAACATGTTTAGAACGAGGACCCCCCAGAGGAACTTATTTGTCTAATTAATGATTTATACAATAGACTTCCGATAGCCAGTTTCGAAAATATTGTTGAGAGCTATGACTTTCTGAAGTTTGTTCATTATCTATTGACTAAAGTGAATTTTTTGATTTGATTGGTTGATAGATACGTGGTATGAGACCATATTCATTGAAACCCACGATACGTCCGCCCAGCCACTGACAAATTTCCCATACCCAGTGGAAGCCTCGTTCCGAAATCTACAAATTGTCAATACCCCGTAGAAGACGCGTCATTCCAGTTTTACAGTGTACATGTATTATATTTTAATTTTTTATCTCCAAAATATAGCTCATGACCCCTTATTGGAATGCGCTTGACGAGTACCCTCCAATGTGGGGTTCATAAGCTATGTTTTTGAGACAAAAAAGAAATTCAATATTTTTTTTATACGAGTCATATCGGCATATTTTCACAAAAACTCTTTTGCACAAAAATTCCAAAGAAACCTGTATGGATCAACAAAGGAAGATAAAAGATCTCATGCTGTGTGTGTTCACACATGAAATAGATTGTACTTCTAAAACGGACTGTCAATAGATAAATTCGTTACCCCGTGTCTGATCACGTGGTACGGGTTTTTACCTATCCGAAGCCAGCCGTATCCCATTCGGCCTTCGGCTTCATGGGATACGGCTGGCTTCGGGTAGGTAAAAACCCGTACCACGTGATCAGACACGGGGTAACTAATAATACCTCTCAATATTTAATTGGTCTTAACCTTTTACCTAACATGAAAAGCAGACAACACTTGCAAAAACATTCTTGAATAACTATTTTTTTTCATTTTTGTCTCAAAAACATAGATTATGACCCCTCGTTGGAATGAGCTCGATGAGCTCCTATGAAAATTAATTGGCAATTTTTGAGAAAAACGCTTGCCGGTTTTGGTCGTTGCGTTGGGTAAAGGGTTAACTGAATATTGATGTCTTCATCAAAAGAGGTTTTCACTGACAACTTCATTCACTTTGTCAGATCAATCTGGTCATTTCAATGTGAAATGGATTGAATATCGTTGCATAGCAGGCTCCGAACGAGAGGCACACCGACAGCGAAGGCCCCCTAACGGGTTATGACCAATGAAGAACGTTTGAATTTGTTGATGCCTGTGTGAGCTTGCACTTAATTTAACAGCTTTTACCCACAACGAAAGACGGAGTTTCCACAGCGGACACTTCCAAATGGATATTTTCCAAGGCAGACGGATATTTCCCCATAGTTAGGCGGATATTTCCCGATACGCTGCATGGAGAAGCTTCATCCAATCATGATAGAAGAACAGTATTCTAGGAGTTTTATTTTTTAATAACACACGTGAAATGAAAAGAAACTGACGTTATTAAACACCATCACATTAGATATTGTTCACAATAACACACACAGACATTATCTCAAAATAGCACATAATAAATTTGATTACTGTTTATATTATCCCGATGCTGTTCCAAAGATAGTGACAACATACTCAATATTGGCTTTAAAGTAAACTTGCATGTTTATCTGAACAACACGTGATGGAGGGGGAATATGAATTATTTTCTAAGCACCCCAAGGATTAATGTTCTGAACAACCTCTGCATCCATTCGATTCTCAAAGCTTTCATGGTATCACTGAACTAAATATTTGAATTAGAGTTACCCACCTTGAAATGTTGCACTCCGAAGTGATGCAATCTCTAAAAATAAGCAGCCTTGGGAAAATATATTATTTAAATAAACGTTTGAAACGTGTTATTGACATCTTGCATTATTGTTGAATATTCCATATTATTGTTGATTTGATGACCTTTGGACCTAAAAATCCATTTACGTTTGGTATGTTTTTGTTGGGAATTCCCTGAAATATATGTGCACGTGACCGGTACATCCCTTCCTGTCAGTTTTTTTCTCTCTCTTATTTGTTGCATGACACCCTGTTTTCGGGTCATAAAAAACTTGTCTGAAGGGCTATATTTGACAAAGATATTTGAATGCCAAAATTAAAGTGATGCGATCATATTCCGAACGTCATAGTGGTCGACTATGGGGAAACATTTAGTTCCATGATACCAAGTGAACCATAGCCGCTAACGCCCATACATTCAAATACCCGTAATTGCAACCAGCTGTCCAACTACACTCAGTAGATACTTTAGCTGCATTGTTCACGCCTGTCCGAAACAGCCAGATGCCAAATATGAGTCTTTCTGGATATTTCAGTTCTGAATAAAAAAGGCTAATGAGAAGGAAGGGTGTTTCTTCACTGTCTGATCCAAATAAATTGATGAGATTTGAAAAAGGAACTGGCAATTATTTTAAGATTGAACAAATAATTGGTAACGGAAAAATCCCCACAGAACACGGAAGTTCTGGCTGAATCTTTGGTAGACGAAAGGCGTGGTGCCATAAGTTATACCTATGAGACTGACTCAATTAACAGTCAGGCTGAATGATGTCGGATTTCACACCAGTTGTTGAATTTAGATACTAACGCATTGATCCACTAATTACTATTGATCCACTGGGCTTAGAAGGGTTGCGAATCTTTAAAGAAGGCAGCACTTAACTGGCTACGGTATGGAGTATTTATCTAAAGAAGTTGCTGCCTTGTGTAACGTCGATAAAAGACAATGTATTATCTAACAATCATATAGATTTTGGCCTGGAAACCACGAGAAACGGTACGTATCACATAATGTGTTCCGATTCAGTATCATATAGACGACACATTCTGATTCAGTATCATATAGACGACTCGTTTCCGGTAGCGCTACGGGCCATCATAACAGGCGCATGGATACTTTCTATGTGCGTTTCAGTGATCGACCGAACACTATGTCCCAAAAATGTTTAAAAATAATTTAACCCTTTACCTAACATGAAAAGCAGACGACACTTGCACAAAAAAATCTTGAATAACTAATTGTTTTCATTTCTTGTCTCAAAAACATAGGTTATGACCACTCGTTGGAACGAGCTCGTTACAACGAGGGGTCATAACCTATGTTTTTGAGACAAAAAAGAAAAAAATAATGAAAATTAATTGGCGATTTTTGGTTAAGGGGACATAACGTCGATAAAAGACAATGCTTTATTGAAGAAAACAACGTGTCGTATTACCATTCACTGACGATTAACATTGAAAGTTTGTCCAAACACTATTTGTAACACCTCATTAACCAAATCATCCAGTTTGAGTGTGTTTTTCAATATTTCGGAAATGACACTTGGTCTCTCAGCACATATCTGCTAATATACGTGTTGGTAAATTTAGAAGGTTGATCGAGATGACTGTTTTAATTATTTTTTTGAATTGGGGTGGCAGGAGGCCGTGCACGACAGAGAGATAAAGTTTCTAATGGGAATGTAATTTTTTGAATGCAGTAGAATATTATGAGTTTGTATGCTAGGAATTTTGTGATTTTTTTAACGCTAATTTCGAAGGGTTTTGCACATATTGTCATACAATTAATCAATTGTGCAATCCGAAGTTTGTGTCCAAAGGATTGTTTTCCTCATCAGTAGTTACCGGTATGCATACATACACAGAACAACAAGCGCGTGTGAACGAGTTAATCGATATAGCACAAGTGCCTGCGCGGAAGCACAGAACGAGAAGCCGCAATGACACAAATGCCATATCGATTAACCCATTCACACACGCGTGTCGTTTTGTGTTTATTACACGCCTTCGCGTCTATAAAAACAATTATTAAAGTAGTAAGGGATGAAACTATGACGAACTAATTTAACACTGAAATTCCCATAGGCATTTGTTCGCCAGAGCAAATTTTCGTCTAGAAGGAATTGGGCGTAAATATTTATTACTGAAAATTCCCAAAGGTTTTTGAATTTTTAAAAAAATTGTGTCGTGTGTACTTGGGCGAACGGCTTTAACACTGAAAATTCCCATACACATTTTTTCGCCAGAGTGCCATACTGTTAAATACTGTCAGCTGTAGTTTAAGATGATATCTTAAGCGATACAATCTGTGCGAAACTTAAACAAGTTATGAACTATTATATGTTAAAAGAAACAGAAATTCTTATTCAACACACACAGGCATTCCAGCTATCATCGTTGAGCATGAGTGAATTTTTCTGAGCCATCCATGTTGGATATTCATAATCTCAATACAGCGGGAAACAGTTAATTTGATACCGAGCCGGCGAAGAGAGAAGATCGTTCTTTGCACAAATGAAGGAGATATGAAGATAATGGCGTAGATGGAATTCAGCGGTGAATACAAGACAAACTACTAAATAATTCAGCGAGGGGTACAGAAAAGGACCCAATGGAAGTTAGCAGTGATTAACATACAGTGATGGCAGAATACTTCTACAAAGAAAATTTTACAAAATGGCTCTTTTCAGGGCCACTGTTTTAAAATAGCAAACCTTTTCACATAATTACGTCACTTTTCAGTGGTCTATCGAGACTGTCGAATGTTAAAGATTGGGGCTAAGATTTTGACATTTTACTGAAAGATCATTTTTGAATTAAAAGTCTTTGCGTCAATACTTGACAATTTAATTCAAAAAGCTTGTACGTTCGGACTCAAGTCTTGGCGTCAAGACTTGCTTCAATTGAACGAGGTGTAAACCTCATAGTTCTGTCATGTTTTGGCAAAATAAAATACTTTGTGGTTACAGAAGTTAATTGTAGTTGGAGAGATTCAGCTACAACTTTGGTTTGAGGCTGCGAGCTGAGTTTTTTCATAGCGCAAAACACAGAGAGAGAAAAACTCAGACGTATCCCCTATAATAACAAAGTATGCAAATATTTCTCCCAAATAGTTTTTTTTTTAAACCACCAAATAATAATACATTTCAAATGGTGTAATGCACATAGCTTTTGTGTTGCACATACGTTTCCACTGTACATCAAATTATTTTCCCAATGTGAAATTATTTTTACAAATAATTTTTGAAATGATAATAAGTTTGATGTATTGCCAAAACTTTTTTTTGTCTCACATAAGTTTTTTTTTTCTTTTTTGGCTGTACACCAAATTATTTTTCTAACATGAAATGATTTGTTTATGTCCTGCAGTTTCAATATATAAACCTAAAATGTTTTTTTTTTATATTTTGAATCTCCAGAACATAAACAATTATTCTGTTTGCAAATTATTTTTATGGAATAGTTGCATCTTTGAAATGTTATGAAATTCCATCTTAACCTCGTGATGGTCTGGATGCAAGTGCGAATTAAAAGTCTTTTATACTCTCCTACTAAGAAATGATTTATGTCATTATTGAAATAAACCATTTGTGTTTGTCACCTCACACGGGAAATAAAATGTAACGAATGCAATTACATTTGAATTATAAGCATTTATTGTGAAGAACAAAGACTTCATCGAGCTTGTTCCAATGAGGGGTCATAACCTATGTTTTGGAAGCAAAAAGTGAAAATATAAAAAAAAACGAATGGCGTTTTTCTTGTAAGTAAAAGATTAATACAATATAACCCACCCTAAATAGGACAGATAACATAAATTCTCCCTACTGAAATTATGCAAATGTCACCCAGTTGTATTTTGTTTAGCCAATCAAATTGTCCAGTTTTGAAATTGACCAATGAAGGCTCCCAACTCTAATTATGCAAATTATGAAAATGTGGCCCAGTTTTATTTTGCTCAGCCAAGCAAATTGTCTAGTTTTGAAATTGACCAATGAAATTGACGGAAGGCTTTATTTATCACAGATCAATATCAAAACAAAATATCAAATGTTTTACAGTGAACAAAACGGACAAGTCATATGATAAATATTGTCATCAAGAAGTAAATTCGGAACATAAATGTTTCATTCCAAAATATACATCGCCTGATGACACAATACTAAAAATTTCATTTGCATTTTTTGACTTTGAAACAACTCAAGACTAAGAGTTCACATTCCAAATTTCTGTATTGACCATCGTGCTTTTACAGAATGTATCAGTAAACCCATAGATTAAAAATGTACTTCATGTAATCCTTTAGGACAAAGAGAAATAATATTTAAAGGGAAGTCTACTTTGGCAGATATTTCTTAATTGCTTTTCAATAAAGAACATAAAGGGAGTACAGCTATTGCTCATAATTTAAGAGGATTTGATGAACAATTTATGTTAAAACGTCTTGTTGAAAATGATAGCGCAACTCCAGAAATTATTATGCATGGAAGCACAATTATTCTATTTCAAGCTCACAGAGGGGGACTAATTGGTTCTTTAAGTTTTCTTTCAATGAGATTGGCGCAATTCCCTAAACATTTGGTGTGACTGAATTAGCAAAAGGTTATTTCCCTCATTTGGCAAATAAACGAACCTATCAAAATTATATTGTGATTATTTAGATTCAAAATTTTATATGCCTGATTCTATGTCTCCATTGGATAGGGAAGAATCCGTCAAACGCCATAATCAAAAACTCACCCTAAATGCTATTTTTAACTTTAGAAAGAAAATGGAAATGCACTGTAGGTCAGAATAGATTTTTTACAAAGATGTTGTGCGAAATTTAGACAGAAAGTTTTAGATAGTGATAAAATAGATCCCCCAGAGAAGCAGTTACTTTAGCTGATGCTTGTAATAAAGCTTGGAGAAAAACATCTATGCCAGAACACACACCTGCCATCATTTCGGACATAGGTCTCCCATCTGCAGTCATACTCTCTATAAGGCTATCCGATTTTTACAGTTATTTGTACAAGAAGAACACATATACATACAAGATACACTGAATGGTGGAGAAGTTAAAATAGGGAATTAGTATGTAGATGGATTCCACAAAGACACAAACACCATTTTTGAATTTTTTCGTATGTATGTGGTCTGGATGTGAAAAATGTTACCCAGACAGATGTGCAAAAAACCCAGTCAATTTAAAATGTTACAAAACTCTATACACGCAGACACATGATTGGATAGAACATTTAAAGTCACCCTGTGAAATAGATATGGAAACACGATATGACATTTCATGAAAAAGAGAATCCGAATTAAAAACAGCACCCAATTCTTTTTTTTCCAAACGTGGATCCAGTTAAACCACGGGAAGCATTATTTGGAGTTAGAGCAAATGCCATTAAATTACACCATAAAATACATCAAAGATCAAACACTGAACTAAAGTACATAGATTTTTGTTCACTTTATGGTTACTGTATGTTAATAAATACAGAGAAAATCAAGGCGGTCATCCAAAAATACTCACAAAAGAAGACACTGATACACATAATGTAAGAGAGTATAGGGGATTCACTAAATGTAATTTTTTTTCACCACAAAATCTTCACATGCCAGTTTTACCAATTCACCGTAACAACAAAATGGTGTTCACACATTACATGTGCAGAACAAGAAAAGGATTACTGTGAACTCATAAACAAGAATAGATAAGTGTAAATAAATAAGAGACATGTCCATACAGATTTAAAGTATAAATAGCCCATACCAATGATGTCAATTGAACATTCGAATTTCAACCATGGATCAGACATGGTGTCTTTTAGAAAACAAGACCTCATGTAAGGCATTATTATATGCTTTTCAACTTATTACTCCTAGTCACCAAACAATAACAAAAGATGCTATTCAAAACCAATTAGAAAAAGCAGAAATATATATTCAATTTTGTAATGCACTTATCATGATGAATGCTTTGTTACAAAGACAATTTACAAAATATTTGGATAAGTGTTAAGTGGGAATTTATTGTTGCTGATAAACAAATCATACATTATTTATATAAACAATGTGTACCACAGATTGATCAAAGACTAGATTTTTCAGAAAACATATTTGAGTTAAACCCACCTTTATGGAAAATTCCCGCCAAGCAGAATGAAGAAAGCATGGAAGAAAGTAGTATATAAGTTAGTGATAGAAAACTTTTTTCACAAAAATAATTATGGCATCAAGTGAATGCTTATTGTTTCAGCATCGCTAGTGGTCCAGGAAAACATAATTTGTTAAAAAACTGATTGATATGAAACACTTGGTGTTATAAAGAATGGCAAAAGACCTATACTTCACTTAAAGAAATTGAAGACATCAAATTCATTGAAGGTATTCCTGACGATAAAGTTGACAATGTTAATGATGCCAGTATACCACATCTTGTAGTTTTCGATAGTATGTTAGGAGATAATGATGAAGAAAAAATCAAACAATAGTTTACTCGTAAAGGACATCATCGTAATGCAAGTGCTATTTTCATAACTCAGAATATGTTTTGACAATCTAAATCTAGCCGTACCATAAGTTTAGAGCACATTATATGATTTTATTTAAAAATACAAGAGATAAAGGACAAATTAAAGTCTTGTCAAATCAAGTTCATTACCACATGTAAGTTTAGCCTATCAAGATGCAACGAGTGTCAACCATAGTTATTTATTAATTGATTTCCATCCTAGAACTCCTGATTCATTGAGATTAAGAACTGATATTTCTCATCCATGGGTAACACAAGGTGAACGTGGGCCTATCATTTATACAAAACTATAAAAGGGAAAGTATTATGATATCTATGTCAGCTGTTTAAAAATTTGTTAACGACTGCACATCATCATGATATCTTTCATACATTCTTTTGAAAAACTTAGTCATCAGACCAATCCATTTGAAAGAGAGAAAATACTGTAGAAAGGATTTAAGACAATTTTAAAATGGTTTACATTAGCAAGCAGAATCATGCTTAATACGATAATTAAATTCCCAAAATAAACTTTAACCTATATGGATAAACATAAACAAGATCTTGAACAACTTGCAAACCAGAGAGTAGATCTTGCAACAAAACAAAACATTATTTTAAAACCTGGTGGTGGTGTTATTATTCGTAATTTAATTCAATGGATGGTTATAAAACAACAAGAAACTTCCAATCAGCATTTAAGAAATCACATAAGAAAAAAAAAGTCTCCTAAAAAAGATCAAATAGATCATCAAGTTATAGAGAGATAAAAAACAATGAAAGGCAGGACCTAAATACATGTACACAAATTTTGAAATTGCACCTCATAATTCTCCAACTACCAAGCATACAAAAACAAAAGCATTACTTGTACAAAATCGTCAAAATCAAAGAAAAGTATCACCACTTAAGTTAGCACACGTAGTGTCAATAACAAAATATTGTGTAATGAATCATGAACCATTGCATTCTGTACAACATACAGAGTATGTACCATTAAAATAAAAGATTCCCACAATGAAGCGTTTTATAGCTTTAAATTCTCCTAATCCTACGTGTGGAATAAGATCTTACTTAAAGTAAAACTGTTTTAATAAATGTACTCTTCACACATATATAAATAGCAATCCATTTTATTTGTTTCATTTCATCCGTAGATATTATAGAGAAACAATAAGAAACAAAAAAATCCTTTAGTAAAAAAATATGGTTGTATATTATAAGCAATGAACCGGTCTCCTCCAGCATTTCAAAAAAAAAAGAAATAATATGAAAGGCACCTAAATAATTAATTAATTGCTTGTCAGAAATTATAATAATGTTTTAAAAGGCAATGCACATCTATCAGCTAGTCAAAAACAGAAATTGTATCCGAAGTGTAAAGAACTAAGAACACTTTCTAGTAAATCAGTTTCTGTTAAAAAGAAATAAACAAATATTAAATCAAAAAGGTGGTTTTCTACCATTGCTTGAATTACTTGCTCCAGTGGTTGGGCTTGCATCAAATCTTGGAAGTGAATTAGCCAGTAAACTATGAAGAAAATGGCGATTGTACCTTATCAACTATTATAAGATATGAAACGGTTTAGAAATGAAAAAGCTCGGCTTCCTAGATTACCAACTAGCCCACAAGTTACAAATACTGCACAACTTCAGAATAATTTTTCACCAGTTTTAGACAATTCAGAATTATCAGAAAGTGAGAAAGAACTTAAGTATGGGGAAAATTTGCAGGATATTTCAAATGTCACATAAGAAAGCACTACAACCTTCACTGGTCATACCTGATTCAGAAGAAACAAATATATATCTTTATGAGATCGAATTAGAGAAAGTGTCCCTGTTACGATGGGACGTAGAGCAATGTCATTATTGTCTGCTTTATCAACTCAACCAAACATGAGCTGGGATGATCAGGGTATATTAAGTTGTAATGGATAAGCCATACAAGGTTCAAACATTATTGATTTAGTTAATGATGTCCTTTGACAACGAAAATGTTTCAAACCAAGAGGGTGGGAATATTCAGTCATGGATTAAAAGATATAAATATACCACAAGATTTTGTAGGAACGTTGGCTATGGATGCATAGACAACACACCCATAAAGCTAGCAGTAAATAAATATCAGAGTTCCCCTGACGATAGATGGCCAGAGTCTCCTTTATGAAAACTTAAAAGTAAGAAAAAACAGTGGAGTGAAGACACACCAAAATCATTACTAAAATGTAAATTATCTTAACGTAAAATTTCTGACAAATGGGAAGCCTGTTGAATGATTTTTAAGTGAATTGTATTACAATACAAAACATCCTGTTGGTTATGGTGGCATACAATAATTGTACAAGGCAGCACACCAAAGAGGTAATTCCATTACATGTGATCCAGTAAAAGATTGGTTGAAGAGAGAAAGAACATATACTTTACATAAACCTATCCGGAGAAAATTTTCAAGACGCAAAACTATAGTAGGTGCTTTTGATAATCAATGGCAAATTGATTTAGCAGATTTACAAAGTTTAAATCAAGTTTGATATTTAGTTTGTGTCAATTATGTGTATTTTCAAAAATATGCATGGGTATTACCTATCCATAATAAATCCATAATAAATGTGGAGAGACATTAAAATCATTTCAGACTATTTTGCAAACTTCTGGTCATAAACCATTCTCATTACAGTCTGATAAAGTTTCTGAATTTAAAAATAAGCTAGTTCAGAAATTTCTGAAGGGAGAAAATATAGATTTATTCACAACAGAAAATCCTGAAACAAAAGCAAGTGTTGTAAAACGATTTCAACGTATATTGAAAACACATATGTGTAAATATTTCACACATAAACGAACATTAAAATATATTGATGTATTACAAAACTTAGTGGATAGTTACAATCATAGTTTCCAGCAGAGTATTCAAAGAGCTACTGCTTCTGTATCAAAAGAAAATGAAGTGGAAGTTTCTAAACATTTGTATGGAGAAAAAACACAAAAGAAAAATAAAAAATTCAAGTGGGGGATGTGGTAGTACAGTGGTACACATTAATAAAACCAAACGTACATTTGAAAAAGGGTATTTACTAAATTGGACAAAATAATTATTAAAATTACACATGTAAAACGTACAATACCACCTACTTACAAACTTGAAAATTTAGATGGAGAAAAAAGTTCATTTTATCCAACATATAAAAGATGATAAAACATATATACCGAATCAGCTCTTAATAGATGGTCAAGATGTGTGGGTCAGAAAACTATTAAATAGAGAGTAATCATTTGACTGGACTGGTTACGTGAAATAAGGCATGAGAGGTGACGGACATTGTACAAACACGAGTGTGCGAATACACATGAGTGTATTACAATATAGTCCCATGCCTCGAATGAAATATTTTACATAACCAGTCCAGTCAAGCAATTACTCTGTTTATTACTTTTCATTATTAATGATAATTACATTATTTAACCCTTTACCTAATGTAACAGCCGAAAACGGCCAGCACTATTCTCAAAACTCGCCAATTAATTTTCAGTATTTTTTCATTTTTTGTCTCTAATACATAGGTTATGCCCCCTATGTTTTAGAGACAAAAAATGAAAGAGGGGTCATAACCTATGTTTTTGAAACAAAAAATGAAAATAATAGTTATTCAAGAATTTTTTTGCAAGTATCGTCTGCTTTTCATATTAGGTAAAGGGTTAAACAAGCAACTTACAAACTTGAAGATTTAAATGAAGAAAAAATTCAGGATACATTTTATCTTCATGTAATTCAATTGATAAAAGATTATAAACAATAGATTATCTGATCAGTTCTTAATAGACGTTCAAGACGTGTGGGGAAGAAAATTATTAAAGAATGTAAAGTACATAGGGAAGGATATCCAAAGGAATTTGATAGTTGGATTCCCAAAATGGATTTGATATAAAAAAAATATGTCATCAAATGAATCTTTACTACCTAATGAAATCACAAGAGTTGGAGTACAAAGTCAACACAGTCAATAATTTAAAATCTGTGGAAATCGTGTTGCAAAAAATCAAGTGATTTATTTCACACAGATTATTATCATTTATGGTATTTTAATTACTATCTTTGCACAGTATTGAGGTTAGTGTTATTAAGTAGTTCTTTAGGCTATATTCTTCCAAGTCCTGGTTTAAAATATTTGAAACAGCTGCAAGACAAGAAAAATTAATTTGTTTTACATAACACTTCTGAGTAATAGTTCTATGGATATGTTTCCAAATAATACCCAATGTTGTTTTCAAACACAATTACATAAACCCATTCATCTTGATAAAGAACAATGTGAAGTAGGTTTAGTTGAAGTAATTGTACCTTGAGAGGCAAAACATATTACAGATGAAGAATCTGTTTTTAAAATCATTGTGACAGATAGCACAATATTGACTCGTATGAATAAAACATCTCTGAAACATACGATTCACAAAGGTATTGTCACTATTGAATTAAACATTTTATCAGGTGCTTATGTAAATGCCGGTCAAGTCATAGATGCAATGCAAACAAAAATTCAAGAAAAAAAACTATGGAGAAATATTTAAAACATTTGATGTATCATTTCATATTGGATTTTCAAATTTCCAAGGCCATGTAAAAAATGTAGGAAATAGTATTGGGAAAGTAGGCATTGGAATGTCACTAAGTTTATTACAGAAACTGGGATGTAAAAATATTGTTCTTGTCATTTTTCCTAACACTGCAAAAGGTGCATTTAAATATAATGTAGATTTAAATATTGATTTCAATCAACCTTTTATTCATTCAGACATTGCAGATTATACATTTTTAGGTGGTACTGATGCATCTATTTTGCAAGTGATTCCTTTTGAATCACAAAAGGAATATCAACACATACACAAAGAATTTGATAATATACATTATGTGTCAGTAACAAAATCTTACTTTGATCAGATTAGTATAGATATAAATAGAAACACTGGTAAACCTATTCAGTTTGCAAGTGGAAAGGCTGTTGTAAAGTTGCTTTTGAGAGAGTGAAACAAATTATATTTAAGTAAAATGATGTTATGTACCAGTATCAGAACCTTACTTTGATCCAATTAGTATAAATATAAATGGAAACACTGGTAAACATATTCAGTTTGTCAGTGGTAAGGCTGTTGTAAAGTTGCATTTTGAGAACGGAACAAATTACATTTATATAAAATGATACCAGTATTGCAAGGTATACCACGTCAATATTAGTAGGGGTTAGCTTCTATTTTTCGTACAAAACTGAGAAAAGCTGTACCATTTGTAAAACCCATAGCAAAAAAATGCATAGCAAACTTTAAAACGTGAAGGTTTGAAACATGGAATACAGATGGCAAAGGATCTTTTTGGAAAACGTAAAGCAACACCAAAAGAAATTTTATGAACTCCTGGACAAGTTCTTTTGAAATCAATGTGACTATCTGCTTTAGGTATAAAAAGACAACAACGAAAAGCAGTAAGTCATTATTAGAAACTTTCTCAAAGAGGAAAGAGGAATAGAACTCCTGTAAAACGAAAATCAAGACCACTTGATATATTTGAATAAAATGACGATGTTACACGGATCATGTGAACAGTATGGAGCTAGTTTTGATCCAGATAATGTTTCACCAACATCAAGTGGTACAAATATTGGTGAAATTGAGCAATTTCCAATAGCATCTTTAATTCCAAGACAAACAACCAAGTGGTTAGATCTTGTAGCATCTACACTTGAAGTTCAATTTAAAATTTCAAAACAAGATGGGAGTGTTTTGGTTCAAGATACACAAAGATGCTCCCATTAATAATTTTGTTCATAGTATCTTTAGCAAAATTGATGTCACATTGAATGGCAATCTTATCACCACCAATACAGATCTTTATCCTTATAGAGGATATTTGGAGAATCTTCTTTGTTATTCAAGAGATATGACAAAAAACACAATTGGCTGCAAGTGAAATGTAGTATCCAGATTCTCATGGCACACACACTAAAACCGCAAAAAGTTCATTTAACAAAGGTTTGACTCAACGTGCAATTTTAATTAGTGCAAGTTAGTCTGTACAGTTAAAAGGAAAACTACATTTAGAGATCTCTGTGGAAGAAAAATATTTACCAAATAGAGTTGAGATGAGAATTAAATTGCATCGTACTACATCTAATTTTTGTCTGATTGATGGTAAACATCGAAGAATTGTAATTCAAAAAGCAATTTTCAAAATACCAGCATTAAATTTAATTCCAAAATTTGCAAATGATCTTAAGACACGAATAGATCGTTTGAGTTGCAAATTGCCGAGAGGCGTATAGAAATTAAAACATTTACAATTGGAAACGATCTCCATTCAAAAATAGAAGATAATCTGTTTCATAAACTGATACCAAAACGAATTATTCTTGGCTTAGTATCTAAGACAGAAATAAATGGAGATATTGGAACAACTCCATTTAATTTCCAACATTTCAATTTGAATAAGTTGGAAGTAACAGTAGATGGATATTCCATTACGTGACGTCCATTTGAACCACATTTTGAAGGTGGACTTTTTCTAAATCCATAGTTATCATTGTACGAAGCTATGGGCTTCTTTCGACAAAATCAACCGTTTAGTTTATCTTTGCAGGATTATGCAAGATAATATACTCTTTGGGAATAGATTTGACACCTGATCAGTGTAGTATTGGGCCATTGGCGGCTCATCCTATAAACTCTGGTAATCTGCGAATTACACTTCAGTTGCTCAAGCTGCCAGGGAGGTGATCAACGTTATCGTCTATGCATAATTTGATAGTGATATAGAGATCAACAGATTTAGAGAAGTGATATTTAACTATTAAACAAGATGATTCAGTGTGAACATTAAAAGATGTGTGAAGAAAAAATACAAACATTATTTGAAGAATATCTCGTTAAAGAACTGACAAAATCCATTAAACAGAAAATTAAAGAAAAACTTATCCGTGAAGAATGTCAAAGCAACACAACAACTAAAAGATATATATAGTGCAGAATGTTTACAGAAACTGAGTCCAGTGACTATACTGTATAATCTACACAATAGAGAAAGAAGAATAAACATATTAGAATATTGTGATAGACTTTGAAATAGACTGCCAAAAATACATTCAAAAGTGGGCAGATTTAGTTAAAAGAGACTGATCATATTATACGGCTCCGTGCCAGCCTGTTCACGGCTAGGAAGAGGGAAACCATACAATTGCAATATATACATGACAGTTCTCAAAATTTATCATCCTTAAATAGAAAAGTGTATTCAAAAGACAAGAATATATTGTGAACACAGATTCATCAAAAGAACCAGGATCACATTGGATAGCAATATATTTCAACGACAATAATTCTGCTGTCTACTTTGATTTATATGGTTTACCAACAATCGATAGAGACATATGCAATTTCATAGTGAAAACCACAGGTTCCTGGACAATAAATACAATGAGACTACAAAGTTATTTTGATGTTGTATGTGGAATGTACTGCATATTTGCTTTAGATCATCTTACTAAAGGATGTGATTTAGAGACAGTTCTTACTATCAAATTTCATCCAAGACATTTCAAAGAAAAGGACAGAGATGTTCTACATTGGTTTGAGCAAAAGTATAGGCAGTTATTTAAAATGACTGTGTAGGAATAAAAACATGAGGTGTCAAAACAAAACTCCAAAGGTATTTTGCCCATTATACTTTTTCGTTTTGTTAAAGCCATTCATCTATCATATAAATGTAATAGAAACCCATTATTAACACAATTTGGATGCTTTTAGTTCTTCTTTGCTTTCTTGCAGAGAGTAAATGAGAGCCTGAATACTTTCATTCAGTTTTATTCAATCATCTCGATGTAAATAGGTATTCTCATGGATAGGCAAACTCAGATCTTGGTGTACATACGTACAGTTCATAACAATATATTGAATTAACTTTATAAATAAATGTGTGTTATTTGTTAAAACTCATGTGACAGTTTTGTCGATTTTATTAGGTTAGTCCTATAATCTTTTTTTTATCACCGTCTCCTACATTTCCCCATCAGTAAAATAGAGTTAAGAGTCACTTAACGTTTTACTGTGAACAGTAGTTTAACATCATATGCATCTCTATCAAATTTCATATTTTGAAAAAAATCCTTTCAGAATATGGAAAGTTGATAGACAATCATAGAATCTTAAATATTTTACACCTATAAAACAACTGTCAAAGAACGTTAGACCACAACGCGTGCCATCAAGTTTTTTTTTATTTTGTTTTTACTTCTTAGCTTTTCTAAAAATCAGGGAATTAGAAGCAAGATATCCTAAAGCCAGTTTGGAATAAAATGTTGCAATTACTCCAGACTAACTCGAGGATTGTTAATGGGGAAATAAGTGCTAAGAGGTGATGACACCATGGCGAACTAATTTAATACTGAAATTCATATAGACATTTGTTCGCAAAAATTGAAAACCTTAAGGGAATTTTCAGTTTACACCCAATACCTTTTAGACGAAAATTTGCTCTGGCGGACGAATGTCTAAGGAAATTTCAGTGTTAAATTAGTTCATCATAGTTTCACCCCTCACTACTTATCAGAAAGACACTCAGCAATTCATTTGACAACTATCAACAAAAAACCCCCCACTTTATCGCCAACCAAATTTGCGAGGAGAACCCTTGTTACTATTATAATCCCTGATGGTTACGGGTGTGGGATAGGAAAATCTCACCCGAGGGCAAGATATTTGGGCCAGACACGAGGCTTGCCGAGTGTCTGGACCAAATATCTTGTCCCGAGGGTGAAATTTTCCTATCCCAAACCCGTACCCATCAGGGATTATTCCCCCCCCCCACACCATACAGCGTTAACGTTAGCCAGAGGTAATCGGCGGTCACGTGCTGATATAATCAACTCATTTGGTATTCGTTGTTTTGAAAAACTAATGACACCATCGGAAAGAGCATGGACAAGTTACGTATATACCGAAGGTATATACCACGAAATCAATTAGGAACGGTGGCATCTTGGGGTTTAAAGAGTTTTAGAGCATCAAACTTTGATCACACGGCATTCTGATGACGTCAATATGAATTAGTTGGTAGCAAAAAACTGATACGATATGCATAACGTCATAATAACGCTATAAATGAATTACGTCACGTGGGTGGGGTGGGACATATCTGTCTCTCCCTGCTATCTCACCCTGGACAGACGTATGTTACACATGCAGTGGGGGAGAATACTTCGTCCTGTGAGTTACAATGTGTTCTATGTGCCTATTGGCACATAGAACATATTGGAACTCAAGGGACGATTTTCAGTTATCGCTAGCGATTCAATTGGTAATTACGGTGCACGATTTGTCGAAACTTCCAGTGAAATTCCGCTTCTTTATAAAAATACGTGTGAGCGGGATGGATTTTCATTTTCCGCATAGTTTAGTTTTGCTGTAGATGGGGATTTCATAGATCAGGGATGTAATAAAACAGTAACTCATAATATAATACGTTTTTGAAAAAAAAAATAGTTGTTCGCCATTGCTCGGTGGTTCTCTCCGGGTACTCCCAAATAAATAAAAAAATAAATAAATAAATAAATAAATAGCTACAACTATCTTCGTTGTGGACAGTGGTCGTTTTAAGATACATACTTTCATCGCCACGATATAGCCTAAGCTGCTGGTGTGGGGTAAAGCACCAATAACAAAATAAATAAATACTACTTTTATCGCTTTGTACAAAACGTCGTGGCCTCACATCGCGGTCTCATGTTCGCTACATGGAACATATATTCACCTGAGGCTGACGCTTCGGTTGAATATACTTTTTCGGCAGGGGACGGGAGGCCATGCCTACTGCCAACAACCAACATAACTCACCATAGGCATTCAAAACGCATACGCTACACAAAGCCAGTCAACAATTAGCTAAAATAGAACTACATCTCCCTCTATATTTTCACGTGATTTGTACTGACAATGTCCATTCAAATCGTAAGGTTTTCATTAACTTATCCTTGCAATCTTATACATTCGTGAAATTTCGTTAAAAAACGTTATCCTATATCTCCCTTGGGCATAATATTTCAAGAATTGAAGTTCGCATCAATAATTGTAATTAAATGTCAATTTGACACACAGATCCAGTTGTTCGACCGCACCAGACATCGTTAGTTTCCCATTCTGAATCTCCACCAATTATTTCAAGGCAGTGCTCATTATTGTCAGCATTGTTTGGTTCTCCAGTACTCCAGATTACATTCGTCATTGCCTTTCCCTGGTAGTTTGTAAATATTCCCTCTATTTCTAAATCATTTCCGTCAATAAATGGATTCATGTTCGGCATTCCTGTAAAAAATAAAAAAGTGTGTGCCATAAAGTTTAAGCTTCTCTTAACCTACAGCCGTATTCACAACCATGCTTCAAACCCTAAAAATAACAAATTCTTCAATAACTAGTAACAAAAAGAAATAGCCATACCTTCATATACATGGCATACCAGACAAGTTGGGAATATTGCAAGTTACATAAAATGCTAAAAAGTGTGTGGAGGGTTGGGGGAAAACACATGCACATTGCACGTCCTATTCCAGCTATCATCAGCAAAAAAACCCGATGTGACCCCCGCTCATTCATATACCAGCATGCTCTATGTCGAAGCTTCGAGGTTCGATTCGATTTCGAATCTTAGGTTGCCATGTGGTTCGATTCAAATCGGCTGCACGATTCATTTCCATTCGAATCTTTTCACTGGAATATAGCTTAGCTCCGGTAACCTTCGTCGTATCACAGTGCGTATAGTTCTGGTGGGCATTTTACATAAATAATATTGAAAATATGGACTAAGTGCAGTTTCCTCTGTCTAAACAGAAACAACATCCGTACCCAAGCCATCAACCATGCAAATTCCAGTCTCACTAGGCTACCACTGATGTAAGAAAATTTGGATTTTCCGGGCAATATCAACAATAAGCTGTTGCTAGCCGCTAGCCTGTCAAATGCCCAGTACCTATTATTCTCGCACCCATTTCTGTTTTTGAGCCGTATTCTATACTGGGCAATATTGCAACTACAACACCAAGGCATGCCTTAGACAAAGTCATGACTTGGTGATGTAGATGGAATGTTTTATCATTCTGGATTTGAGCCATCACTGTCAGAACAAATCAAGTTTACAGCACCACCTTTCCCCTGTCGGCCATTTTGAAGACACCCCGATTCGATTCGGGATTCGATTTGAGGTCGAGTAATAGATCTGGTTCGATTAGATAGTCGAAGCGAAAGTGGATGAGTCACAGGGTCCTATAGCCGATCCCGATGTCATGGGGATTCCACCGAAAAACCGAACAGAACCAACCATTGAACATCGAAACCTGTATTTTCAAATTTTCCTACATTTGATATTTTTAAGGCCTTATTGGGGTTTGATAGCAGTTGAAGAGTTCATTTTCCAGAAAGAAGTGACTATATTTCTTATGTTTTGTTAAGGTGTGTTTGGAAAGAGTCACTAAATTACCGTAGATATAATTTTTGTTGACAAAAACAATGCCAATGCAGGGCGCCTTGGCAGTGGCATTTGTTACGTTGTGAGAGAATGATACACGAACAGCTTACACTGTGTTTCCTGTTGTGAATTCCTCTTCGGTAATTTCAGCAAATCTCAGTCAAATCAAATACCGAACCGACTCCGCAGTATACCCCTTGCCCCCTCGAAACAATTACCTACACCGAATTCAAAAATCCAATACCGCCCACTTCTAGGACCGGTATCATTCTTATCTTACTTGACCTATGCAGAATGAAGTTCAACTGGCATCTCAAAACGAAGGCCAAACGTAAAAAAGTTGTAAGGACTGTACGCAAAACAGAATAGTCTAAATCGTGAAATTTGACGTCCAGTTATGTAGCCTTAACCTTCAAATCCATCCCTGGCATGCATGAAGGACAGAGCATTGAGGATACCAAGGTCTCAAATCGTCTAAAAAAGCACAATGTATGCTTTCGTCATTCTGAAAGCTGACTCACACATTTGAAGTCTAACATTAAGCTGGAACGCTATAATATATAAAACAACCGCCAAGAAATGTCACTTGAGTAACACATGCCCACCCCTCCGCCGTAAAACAACAAATACACAGAACGACTCACGTGTGTGTCGTTCTATGTTTATTACACGCCTTCACGTCTATAAAAGCAATTATTAGAAGGTCACACAACAATTCATTTGACATCTAGCCCCATGTGTTCCAATGTGTTCTAACACATTGGAGCTGAGGAGATGAATTACGAACAAAAATAACACATTTTATCGCCAGCCAAATTTGCGAGGGGAACCCGTGTTACCATTTTTAGCTACCGCTAGCCATTTACATTGTAACTGTGGTGCATTATTTGTAGAACATTATGTGAAATTATGCTTCTATTTAAAAATAGTCCGTCAACGAGTCAATTTTGCTGGAGATGTCAAGTTCATATAATAGGGATGAAATAAATGGAATTACCTTAATCATTGTATGAAATTTGATGTACGGCTGAGACATGACTTGAGAGCTTCAAAATAAATACTCAGGTATAGTCAAGTATGACCTTGACTTGGAAACCTAGTATTATATGTGACACGCCATCTGCCTGTGCTCAAGACGTATATAAAGTTTGATAATTGTGGTGTGGACACACAAACCATCCCTCGCCCTTGACCCCCTGTGTGACAACGGGCCACATACCAAACCGGCCGGTTTTGATTTGTTTGAAAAAACGTCCCAGGTGTGTCTCAGTTGTCTGGTACTTCACTCCATTCCATGGCACGGGTCTGACTGGGGTCTTTTTCACCAGAAACTCTAATCTTCGGGCTAACAACGCACCTAAATAGCCCGTTAGAATCTCCAGAATCTCAAATTCTCTCCATATTAACCCACTATAACCTTCAAATTGGACCTTAGAAAAAATAAAAATAAGTAGTTTACCGAATAGTAACGTCATTCAGGTTGAATAATTTCAAAAAGTTAGAGCCAAGGAGCCGGTGGGTTATTTCGAAATTTATGGTCAAACATCATGATTGCTCTGAGTGATAGTTGCCGTTGACCTGCGATAAAGAGAGTAAAGAATAAAATAAACTAGAGGACGGACCCGCCGCAGGATGGGGAAACTCCCACCCACGCGGCGGAAAAGTAAACAAATTGCATATCAAGGCAGATAATCAATGGTGGTATTTCTAGCTGTGCGGAATGTTAACATTTATATAATAAATATAAGATATAGATATAATGTTACAAAACAAAACAACAACGGACTCCACAAAACATACAACATACAATTAACAACGGACTCCACAAAACATACAATATACAATTAACAACTCACTCCACAAAACATACAATATACAATTAACAACGAACTCCACAAAACATACAACATACAGTTAACAACGGACTCCACAAAACATACAACATACAATTAACAACGGACTCCACAAAACATACAATATACAATTAACAACGAACTCCACAAAACAAACAATACACAATTAACAACGGACTCCAAAATACATACACTTAACAAAGGACTCCACAAAACATGCGATATACAATTAACGGACTCCACAAAACAAGCAATATTTAACTTACAACGGACTCCACAAAACATACAATATACAATTAACAACGGACTCCACAAAACATACAATATACAATTAACAACGGACTCCACACAACAAGCAATATGCAATTGCTAACAGACTCCACAAAACACATAATATACAAATAACAACAGACTCCTCAAAACATACAATATACAATTAACAACGGGCCCTACAAAACATAAAATTAACAACGGACTCCACAAAATATACATCATACAGTTAACAACGGACTACACAAAACATACAGCATACAATTAACAACGGACTCCACAAAACATACAATATACAATTAACAACGAACTCCACAAAACATACAATACACAATTAACAACGGACTCCACAAAACATACAATTAACAAAGGACTCCACAAAACATACGATATACAATTAACAACGGACTCCACAAAACAAGCAATATATAACTTACAACGGACCCCACAAAATATACAATACACATTTAACAACCGACTCCACAAAACATATAATATGCAATTAACAACGGACTCCACAAAACAAGCAATATTCAATTGCCAACGGACTCCACAAAACACATAATAAACAAATAACAACCGACTCCTCAAAACATACAATATACAATTAACAACGGACACTACAAAACATACAATTAACAACGGACTCCACAAAACACACAATACACAGTTAACAACGGACTCCACAAAACATACAATATACAATTAACAACGGACTCCATAAAACATACAACATACAATTAACAACGTACTCCACAAAACATATAATATACAATTAACAACGGACTTCACAAAACATACAATTAACAAAGGACTCCACAAAACATACGATATACAATTAACAACGGACACCACAAAACAAGCAATATACAACTCACAACGACTCCACAAAACATATAATATATAATTAACAACTGACTCTACAAAACATACAATTAACAACGGACTACACAAAACACACAATATACAGTTAATAACGGACTCCACACAATGTACTATTAACAACGGACTCCTCGAAACATACAATATACAATTAACAACGGACTCTACAAAACATACAATATATAATTAAAAACGGACTCCACAAAAAATACAATAAACAACTAACAACGGACTCCGCAAAACATACAACATGCACTTAACAACGGACTCCACGAAACATATAATACACAATTAACAACGGACTCCACAAAACATACAATATACAATTAACAAGGGACTCCACAAAACATACGATATACAATTAATAACGAACTCCACAAAACATATAATAGACAATTAACAACGGAATCCACAAAGCATACAATATACAATTAACAACGGACTCCACAAAACGTGCAAAATATAATTAACAACGGACTCCTCAAAACATACAATATAGAATTAACAACGGACTCCACAGAACATAAATATACAATTAACAACGGACTAATTAACAACAGACTCCACAAAACATACAATATACAATTAACAACGGACTCCACAAAACGTAGAATATGCAGTTGACAACGGGCTCCTCAAAACGTACAATATACAATTCACAACGGACTCCACAAAACATACAATATACAATTAACAACGGACTCCCCAAACACACAATATACAATTAACAACAGACTCCACAAAACATACAATATACAATTAAACAAGGACTCCACAAAACGTAGAATATGCAGTTGACAACGGGCTCCTCAAAACGTACAATATACAATTCACAACGGACTCCACAAAACATACAGTATACAATTAACAACGGACTCCCCAAACACACAATATACAATTAACAAGGGACTCCACAAAACATACAATATACAATTAACATTATTTCTAAATAGCGTCATAATGACCTGTTTTTCCTCACTGTGTAAAGACAAAAGGTGTCCTCCTGCCTCCATACTCCTAACAATGCCTGTGTCTTATGTGTTTGTCCGGTACGGAAACGTATTAGCGTCGCATGCAATTTTTTCAGTAATCCGTAATTACGAATTAGTAATCCGCAATTATGGATTAGTTCATCCGTAATGATGAATTAGTAATCCGTAATTACAAAATAGCTATTTCTAATAACTAAAATCCGTCAATTAAATAATAACACCATCCACAATTATCAATTAGTAATCCGTAATTACGAAATAACTATATCGTAATTACGGATTACTAATTCATAAATACGGATTTAATAATCCGTTATTAAGGATTACTAATTCGCAATTACGGATTAATAACTAAACTGCATGTGGTGCTAATACGTTTCCGTAGTCCAGTGCTTTTAGAGTTTCGTATTTTTAATTTTTAACTTTCATACTCAAAGCGCGGAGAGACTTGTGGAAAATATCTGGAATAATAAATATTACAAAAACACACAAAAAGTGAGGAAAAAGTCTTAAGAGTTCTACTAAATACTGAAAAAGCAACAAAATATGTTTGGTAAGAAGACTGCGATTTGTCCCGACTGTGACGTCCCGAGAAATAAAATAGTCCGCCAACTGCATCACGTCAAACGTTCGCCGAAGGCATGCTTCGATGTTGTAGTTGGAATATTAGTCAGTCGGCCCTATAGTTTAACCCTTTACCCAACGTAACGGCCAAAACCGGGCAGCACTATTCACATGAATCACCATTTAATTCTTTATTTGTTTTTACTCAAAAACATAGCTTACGGCCCCTCATTGGAACGAGCTCGTTCCAATGAGGGATCATAACCAATGTTTTAAGACAAAAAATGAAAAAGATCAGTTATTCAAGAATTTTGTTTGCAATTGTCGGCTGAATTTCGTGTTAAAAGCTCAAAAGATTTTTTTAAAATTTATATATGGATCATACATTTAGTAGTGGTAGTCCATAGTCCTTCCGATTTCTTATTTGCTTAGCACGCACTAGAAGGTCAGTCGCTCGAATCCGGTACCACACCACACATCTCCATTTATATAAGCGACTGTGTTTATAAGTCGGAGTTGCAAATATAATATTGTAAGAAAGGACATGATTTCTGGAAAGCGCGAATTTGTACCGTAGGACTACAATACTAAGGAATATGTCAAACTGTAAATGTTATTGAAAGGGTGGGGTGGGGTGCGTAACATTCTAGTTACGTCCTATGGACAAGAGCTGCAATGAGTACACCTTTTAAGCAAGGCCATCGAAAGCTCATTCTGATTATCAAGCAGAGAAAAAAAAATATTGTCTTCGCACTTGTAGTTTCAAACGAATGTTATGTAAAATTAGGTAAAAAAAGCGCCTGTAGACTTTAAACATTTATTCACTTTCAGTGGCAGAAGTCCGTCATGTTTTATTACAGACAGTGACTTGACTGCCATTTTCGGCAAACTACTTACCTTATATACAAAATATTTACTAAAAACAACGATAGATATTTTCCCTTAGTCGTAACTGTGGAGAAATTAGTCCAATGACAACGCTTGTCGTTTTTTTATTATTAATTTACATTCAATAGCAGTAACCGGTCATATTTCTCTTCTAGTCAGTTACCACGTTCAGGACAATGCACACATTGTAAGCCAACAGTTACATATAATAAAGATGGATAAACATAAACCCAAACAATAATTAAACCTTTTTTGAAATACAAAATCTGTCAAGCAGCGTGTAAATCATCTACGAGAGACAAATCAACAATTATCTGTTTATGTATTTACGCGCTAATATATTCTATGCGTAGAAACAAACACTATAATTACTGCTTAACCCTTTACCCAACGCAGCTGATATCAAAATTTATTATTTTAAATATCATTTTTTTAAATTTTTCAAACAATTTCAACAAAACCATATCCCGTGACCCCTCGTGGGAACGAGCTCGACGAGCTCGTTCCAACGAGGGGGTCACATGATATGGCTTTGTTCAAATTGTTTGAAAAATAATATTTTTTCAACTGCTGAATTTGCATATTACGCGGTCGGGTGCGGCCGATTGGTTGTGTAAAGGGTTAATCGACATAAAAATCAGCAGTTACTGTACAGTCGATGTGGACTGGTCGTAATCCACGCGTGAGCACTGACCACGCATGCGTTTACCGGGTAATAAATATCATTCTCAGCAAAATTTTAATTAATGAATTGGTGACATTTTTTTTATGATTATTCTTATAATTATTGTTTGGAATCTAATATTATTGCATCCGTGGTAATATTGCCCATCCCGTGAAAAGTTGTCAGTTCACGGCGGCGTGTTACAACCGATAATGTTACAACGCCGCATAATGTTACACCAACGCATTATGTTACAAAAAATGTATTAAACAACCGATAATGTTATAAACTCCGCATAATGTTATAACTTTTTTCAACCCGTTATGTTATAAAAATCGACGCATAATGTTAGAACGTTTTTCAACCCGTTATGTTACAACAAATTAACCGATAATGTTATAACTTTTGTATACTAATTCCAGTTTCAGCTATTGTAGATGGACTTTACCACTTACCATTTATTGCCGCATAAAGGTATGTAATATTTATACTAAAGGTTTCTGCTCTGGTTAAGGCGAGGAGAACCCCCCCCCCCCCCCAACTCCCGGGGATTTATCATAGAATGACTTAGTCACGTTACATAGACGCGGATTATCCTGGTAACTCAATCGTGTGACGTCATTACCATGATCATCCAGTGCCCAACATGGTGAAGGCGGGGTTGGTGGAGGAGGGGTGCTGTTTTATCCGGTTGGTACGTTTACCAACATGCGTAGTCTCCGCTTTCAGAAATGTAGTGTACCATAGTCCCCTGACGCCTTTGGGTGATGGGCAAATGCCCCTGTTTCTGCTTGTTTTGGGCATCTAAAACTCATTTGTCGCATATTTCTTAGTCATAAGAATATCTTATTGTTCATTAATTTGACATTTTAACAACTAACAGTGAACAAAAATGAGGTGGAGTTAAAAGAGGTCAAAAAGTTGGATGGAGCGAGGTACATATGGTGGATGTGGCAGGTTGGTAGTGTCGCACAGAAGCCGAAGAATAAGATGCGAGACTGGGTAGGAAGAGGAATGGTGTTTAGGAGGACTGAATGGGGTGAGCAGGGATTAAGCTGAGAAAGACAGGAGGTCATAGATTAGTACATCAGGGTGATTGTGCAGAGAAAGCTATCTGAGAATACTATAAGAGAGTAGTGCTAGACGGTATGATAATATAGATGGTGGAGATGTTGGAAGAAGTGGAAGTGATGAATTTGGGATTACAATTTCTGGAAAAGGCGGAATCACTAGAACAGGCAGTATAGGAAGAAGGAGGAGATTGTGGAGGAGTTGTGTTGATGTTGGTGCTGTGGCGGTGTTGGTGATGGTGTTGAGTAGTTATGTATGTTGAAAATGAGCCATTTTGTAGGACCCCGGGGCAGAACCCCGGAAGTGACGTCATGTCACGTGATTGGGCAGTCATGTTGGGTTGTCATGATAATGCACGTGGGTGGCCACGTTGTGATGTCATTATCATGATAATAGTTGGTAGGAGTGCGTATGCACAGCGGGTTTTGTTATGGGGACACGTGCTCCGTCTCACCCCTAACAACCCGACAATAGATATCGAATTAATCCAAACAACCCGATAATCTTCAGAAAACTGACCCAAACACTCCCGAAAACACTCCCAATTAAAGGTAAGATAGTTTCCTTAATGAGGGTATGAGACGTATGAAGAGGTACTCATTGCGCTCATTTTCATAGCTTTCATTTTGAGACGTATGATTTTGCGCGCATCGTGCTCATTTTCATAGCTGTCATTGCGTCATACGACGAAAAGGGGGGGATTCCGTGGGTTTAGTATCCTTAAAATGTAGGATAGTATCGTTACCTAATGTCCGACAATATAATGGACGCGTAATTTATCACAGAAATGGGTTTATTACAATAATGGTTGGTTTATTACAATAGTCATTTTTAACTGAGAGATGGACTGGAAGGGGAGGGGGGGGGGCACTGCCCCTGTCCCCGGAGCCCTACTGACCCTGGAGCTCCTGAAGTCCCGGTCCCTCATGTTTCTGGCAAGTTACTAAATCGGTACTGGCAGGATTCGGGAGTGTTTTCGGGAATGTTTTGGACAGTTTCCTGAAGATTGTCGGGTTGTTTGGATTAATTCGATATCTATTGTCGGGTTGTTAGGGATGAAACGGAGCACGTGTCCCTATAACAACACGCGCTGCGCATACGCACTCCTACCACCTTTTGTCATGATTATGACATCACAACATGGCCACCCACGTGCACTACCATGACAACCCAACATGACCGCCCAGTCACGTGACATGACGTCACATCCGGGGTCCTGCCCCTTTGTCCTACAAAATGGCTCATTTTCAACATGCATAACTACGCAACACCATCACCAACACTGTCACAACACCAACATCAACACAACTCCTCCTCCACAGTCTCCTCCTTCTCCCTATACTGCCTGTTCTTGTGATTCCCCCTTTTCCAGAAATTGTAATCCCAAATTCATCGCTTCCACTTCTTCCAACATCTCCACCATCTATATTATCATACCGTCTAGCACTACTCTCTTATAGCATTCTCAGATAGCTTTCTCTGCACAATCACCCTGATGTACTAATCTATGACCTCCTCTCTTTCTCAGCCTAATCCCTACCCAGTCCTTTCAATCCTCCTAAACCTCATTCCTCTTCCTACCCAGTCTCGCATCTTATTCTTCGGCTTCCGTGCGACACTACCAACCCGCCACATCCACCATAGGTACCTCGCTCCATCCAACTTTTTTACTTCTTTTAACTCCACCTCATTTTTGTTCACTGTTAGTTGTTAAAATGTCAAATTAATGAACAATAAGATATTCTTATGACTAAGAAAGAGGCGACAAATGAGTTTTAGATGCCCAAAACAAGCAGAAACAGGGGCATTTGCCCATCCCCAAAGGCGTCAGGGGACTATGGTACACTACATTTCTGAAAGCGGAGATTACGCATGTTGGTAAACGTACCAACCGGATAAAATAGCACCCCTCCTCCACCAACCCAGCCTTCACCATGTTGGGCACTGGATGATCATGGTAATGACGTCACACGATTGAGTTTCCAGGATAATCTGCTTGTATATAACGTGCCTAGGTCATTCTATGATAAATCCCCGGGAGTTGGGGGGGGGCGGGGGGTGTCTCCTCGCCTTTCCAGAGCAGAAACCTTTAGTATAAATATTGCATACCTTTATGCGGCAATAAATGGTAAGTGGTAAAGACCATCTACAAAAGCTGTAACTGGAATTAGTACACAGAAGTTATAACATTATCGGTTAATTTGTTGTAACATAACGGGTTGAAAAAAGTTATAACATTATGTGTCGATTTTTATAACATAACAGGTTGAAAAAAGTTATAACATTATGCGGAGTTTATAACATTATCGGTTGTTTACTACACTTTTTGTAACATTATGCGTTGGTGTAACATTATGCGGCGTTGTAACATTATCAGTTGTAACACGGCGGTACTGCACGGCTTCATTGTATAATTTTAAAATACACTATGGAATTTGTCATCGGAACTGATTTAGAAAACCATCTATAAAATCACTACAAATGTATTTGTACTGTTTGTAGACTTTTGTATTTTTATGAAAAAATTCGCCAACACCAGAGGAAAATCGTTTCAACATGTAATAATTATTTGAAAGATCCAACGATATAAACTCTACAACAGCCACACTGTGTTATAAACGTTTTATTAACCCTTTACCCAACGAATCAGCCGCATCCGCCCGATTAATACGCAAATTCAGTAGTTGAAAAATATTATTTTTCAAAAAATTTCAACAAAACCATATCATGTGACCCCTCGTTGGAACGAGCTCGTCGAGCTCGTTCCAACGAGGGGTCACATGATATGGTTTTGCTGAAATTTTTTGAAAAATTTGAAAAAATTATATTTAAAATAATAAATTTTGATATCGTCTGCGTTGGGTAAAGGGTTAAAACAAGAATGTCAATAATTGTTATATCTTATGACACAAATTTGAAAAGTGTTGTTGTATCAATTCTTCGTACGAATGTTTGTTTATGTGCGGATTCTTTCCGAACCTTTTTATATGCATGTACTGTACGAAAGTGGGGTCGGGCGTAGACGTGGCGAATAACAAAGTGTTTTGTTTTGAAAAATAAGCGAATAGTGCCTAACAATTGGAAACAATTCATCATTTATTATTAGTGTTTTAACTCCCACAACCACCATCAGTTTACTCAGTTTAGAAATATCGTTCACAACACGCCTAATAAACGCGTGACGTCAGAAGTTAACGTCGACCTAACACTGAGAGTGAGTTATTTCCGTAAAATTGAATTAATCTTCTCCTATATTTCATTACTGTTTACCGAACACGAATTGTAAACGACATTGGCCGAAGATATTTCCTAAATAAATACAAAAAAATAATTTCTTGCCTCGAAAACATAACTTATGACCCATCATTGAAATGATCTCATTCCAATGAGGGGGACATAAGCTATGTTTTCGAGGAAAAACCTTGAAAACGATAATGAAATTTGGTTGGCAATTGTTGTGAACAGCGGTGGTTGATTTTAGCTGTTAAGTTAGGCACACGGTTAAATTACTCATCATGTGATAAAAATAATCTCACGTTCGACACGATGATATACAGGAAATTTCTAAACCCCGTTCACTATAATCGGTAAACCTCAGCTCAGGTCGATTTTAGTGAACAATGGGCAGGCATTTCAGATCAATTGTGACATACTGAAGATCCTCTGTATATTTTTAGAGGAACATAATTTCTCGGTTGCCCCGTAAATGCTCAAGTGTGATGAGTATATTTTCATTGTGTAGCATGTGTTAGATTTTGTAACGATTGTCCGCTAATATGGAACTATTTTGTAAAATACTAAATCTTTAGATATTCCAAAAATACAAGTGTTTGTTCACGAAACATGTCCTTGGAGACATGACGCCTGATGAAGACTAAATTCGACATTGGATATCGATGTCCTGAGTGCAAAAGATTCCCTCGCAGTGCAACTCTTGTCTAATCTATTTTGTCGTATTTTTTAAACAAAAAATCGTAAATTGCAACAGATGTCCTTGTGACGACGACACGATGCATTTGGTAACCAGAATTCGAATATATACAAAGAGTACAGATATTCTGTAGAGTCCCACACAAGACGCATATATACATTTCGAGAAGCACACAAACACGAATTTATAATCAGTGTGTATTACAAAATACAACTCTCAACTTTTGTATAATGGGGAGCGTGTAATGCCTCCCTCCCGTGTCCGTGTCCAGATAAAATTCGAAGCTTCGATTATCTCCCTTGATTTGCAAAGGAACAAGAACAATTCCGTCACAGGGACGGAGCTATTCACCCTGGACCGGATCTGCCCGTTAACTGTGTATATTCTGCTTGGGCTCGTAATATTTAATGCGTTTTGCAATATTTGTTCTGTATATTTCTTTGCGTTTTATAACATTTATTTTTTTAACTTTCATAACAGAGCGTCATGGTAAGCATCATATATCTTACTTCCTATCCTACAAGTATCTGGGAATTTCATTGGTTCAAAGACGTCACATGCAGACTGCATATAAAACCATATACTGCCTGTCAACATCTATATACGCTGACAGTTATGGGTAATCTCCCCTTTGTTCATTGATTATTCAACATGGCTGCAGCCGATAAACGCTTCAAGTTGAAAGATTGAGTGTTGGAAGCCCATATTTGGTCTGAAGTGCAGGTAAGGCAACTTAAAAAAAGGCTTCATGTTCAATGGATGTGTGTCATGTTATCTTCGAAATGAAACTGTTTGGTATGTATGAATTTGCCTTGTTACAATTTATGAGAGAGTGTAGACACTCTCCCATAAATTGTAACAAGGCAAAGACATGTGAACACATTGTGAGAATTCTCTCATTTAATTTTGATCGCTGTTGTTATTAGTTCTGTGCATTGATGCAGCAGTCGGTAAGATATATTCGTCACATAGTTTGTTGGTGGCCTAATATGGTATATATGGTGTCAGTTAATTTCATATTGGACGAGAGCTTCGCTTCGCTCTCGTCCAATATGAAATTAAATGACACCATATATACCATATTAGGCCACCAACAAACTGTGTAACTAATAATATACCCTTCACGTTTCGCCTTAACTGAAGTACATACCTGTATGGATTTCTGTTTGTAGCCATTCATGTGTGGTCAGATCATCAACAAATAACAAATGTCCGCCGTCGTTGGCACATTTATCCCAAGCATGGTACCAGTCAAGTTGGTTTCGATTCAGAGCATAGCAGATATTTATCGCAGAATTGTACTTGTAATTTCGATTCACAGCCCAACATGGACATCCGCTGCATGAGTCTGGAATATAAATGCACGTAAAATTATCATACCATATAATCTGCCGGCCAGACAAATACTCTTTTACCCGTTTTCCCCTCTCAAAAGTTAGAATAGCTTCCAAAAATATTCTAGCTGCTGTCAATATTCGAATGAAAAAAGACACGTTGCCCGGCGATAAATTATTCCAAGTTTTCTTACGTGCTTCACATTTTGGAGCCAGAAAAAACTGTTCAGTATGATATTGTTTGTTACAATTTCTTGGAACGTTTTTATAGACATACGAAGTACAGTGGCAAGCAACTGGCAATAAACACAATATGACTGTCAAATTAAATTCAGCATTCTTTAGAAACAGTCTAGACATACGGCTCAGAACGCGATGGGAGGAAACTGACTACATGCAGTGTATTCGTTATGGAGTTGGAGCTGGAACAAATCAATACATTATCGAATGTATTATCAATCGACGAATATTCCCTCGCAATATGGAAAGGTGAAGCAAGCACACTTTTCTTTTAATGCATGACTGGTGCGGTTACGGTACCAACTCGGCAACATTTGGGCATGGAAAACAAATCTGTTAAAACGTATAGACAGCTCGAATTCTGTACAATCTCTGGCATCAACTTCTGAGAAGGCTACAACAGTGCTCGAGATTGACATGGCTGGTGATCAACTTTTCCAAATACTACATGGCGGGAAGACATTAGATACGTTGACAAACTTGAGGGAAATGCATGGACATAGTCTGAGTCAGTCGAAAGTCCATTAAGCCTCACAAATTTCCAACAACTGAACGTGCTGCTCATTTTCACAACTTAACTCTTTACCCAACGTAACGGACAAAACCGGCCAGCGCTATTCACAAAAATTGCCAATTAATTTTTAATATTCTTTTCATTGTTTTATGTTATAGTTATGACCCCTCTGCAGAAAGAACTCCTCGAGATCGTTCCAAAGAGGGGTCGTAACCTATGTTTTTGAGACAAAAAATGAAAAAAATTAGATATTCAGGAATTTTGTTTGCAAGTGTCGTCTGGTTTTCATGTTAGGTAAAGGGTCAAGAGTCATCTGCAAGTTGTCATATGGAAAACACTGGAACTTGAGGCGCTAGATCACAAGTGGGGCTGGAAATTAGACGTAACATTCGTTTACTGGGGTTGAACGACACTTTGTGAAGTCAGAGTCACTTCTTGTCGGACAGTTTTACGTGGGAGGAATCCGGAGAATCCTGAGAGAAACACAGAGCAGCGGCGAGTAACTGCCCAATGTACTCCATATAAATAGGGTAAGCATTGGTTGAAGACAAACAAGTACATCGTCGACGTGCAGTGCGCCTTGGTACACAGCGCCATCATGCCCCATTAAGGCAATCGGGATGAAGTTCCTTGCCCAATTCCACACCGTGATTACACTTGTTTAGATCGAACGGTGAACCTATCGGTTTGAAGTCCATGCCGAAACCACTGGGCCACAGCTCTATCTATACCTAACTGAACTCGTTTCAATTATAACGGACCTGGAAGCAGTCCCAGATTGCGTTCGCAAATTCGTGCGATTTCGATGCAGGTTAACAAGCAGATCGCCAATCAGCACCAATATATGTCATTGTAGCAAGAACAGCCTGGAATGTGTAACGAGCTGTGGCGATTGCAGAGGGGACGGATGTTGCAAGTTTGAGACGGTCACGTTTGAGGATGATGCAGATAGCTCGAATGTTGAGTTGACTGCTTGAATACCGAGCATGAAAAGGCCAGCTGCTCACCTTTTATTTTCCATTTCATCATAAATTAGGTCCATTCGTTTCAGGAATAGTGGTCACTTTAGTCAGCTCTAGGTGCAAGAGTTTCATTTCGAGTGGATTTTTGCCGAATAAAAAGAAAAAAAGAAAGGAATTTCACGATTTTTGACAACCATACAAGCAGCCATCTTGAACATGGACCATCAATATTCAACACAAACATTTAAAGAATACTCATGTGTAATTCTCTGTCGTTCTGCAAGATCTTCTGGGAGAGAGGGATTCACAAGTGGCACAAACTAGCATTTACCCACTTTCAGCGGCCATCTTGGACGCCATCTTGAATAAGAAAGTTTTCACAAGCCGGACTTTATGGTTCTGTTTAATCGGAATCTCCTGCGTCGAATGATACCAGTTTCGATAATTTACCAGTTTGTACTCGAACACACTAATAGCACTCGATTTGTCAAGTCGATAAATAAATGAATTAAAAATGAATACAGTAGACTTAGGGATGATTGATGTACATGCTTTAGTATTCTATAATTATATCTCGTTTACTTCTATATAATTTGTGAGGGTGAGTTGATTTGTTTCAAATATATAAAATAAGGACATGTCGAACGCCACAGTTAAACTGCAGTCATCACAAATGTGTTGTTACTTGGTATTCACGTGGATTGTTCACTCTATTTTTCCTTTCCAATATTCGAGCAGAGAGCATTATAGGGAACGAGGTTTAGAAATACCCTGTACATCAGAGTATCGAATTTGATATATTTTTATCATATGATGAGTAATTTAGCCGTTGACCTAAATTAACAGCTAAAACCAAACAGCGCTGCTCGCAACAAACGCCAAACACCAAATTTCATTACAATCTATTTGAGAAAAAAGACAACTGACCTGTCCACAAAAAGTACTATGCTTGCAACGATATAAATGTAAGTGACGTCGGCACGAGGAGCCAAATAATGACAGTCAGTGTGTAGAGAGTGGATGGTAACAAAATCACTCGCGTAGTGCAGTTGTCACCCAAAGTATCACTTTCTGATTCTGTGCATATGGGCAAAAACACAAGCAATGTTTCAGCCAATGGACCTCCGGGTTTAGCCCGGATGTCCATTGGCTGAAACATTGCTTGTGCTTGTTATGCTTTGCGGCACTTTGAAATTATTGCTTGAGTTGGATCTCCTCTCTGCGGGTGATTCAGTGAAAATACGCTATGCACGTACTCTATAGTTAGTATAGATATTATCAATGCGTTCGAAGGTGCGTTGGTGTTGCGGTAACCGGTTCTCCTCAGATCACCAACGTCGAGCCCGGTTAGTCCTCGGATGGGTGATCGTCTGAGCGATCGATTCGGACTCCCGCGTTGTGTCCTTGGGCAAGGCACTTAACCCCGATTGTCCACATGGGATCACGATGACGCCGTGTACTACGGCGTACTGCACGCCGATGGTGCGCATGTCTTCAACCAATCTAGCCCTGCCTGTGTTGCAGTGCGGACTTACGATGTTGGGGAGCTGGCAGTTGCTCGTCGTTGCTCGGTGGTTCTCTCCGGGTACTCCGACTTCCTCCACCCGTAAAACTGTCACGGCCATGATTAGCCATTGTGCATAAGTATGTGACATTAAACACCAATAAATAAATAAATAAATAATCAATCCGTTTTGTATTGACGATGCTAAGTTCACATGCTGACTTTTTTGCTTCGGTTATTTCGTACTGAGATTTAAAAAAAAAAAACTTGAAAAAGTAAATCCCGACATCTCATGAAATTTCCAACTCTTACTTAATTGTTAATGTTTCTAATTAAACTGTCAGTATATTTCTTGATTAAAGGGCAAGTTTGTTGAAGAATTCGCAGAGTTGATTAAACTATTGACTTGAAGGTATTTTAAGGTAACTTGAATCATCCAATATTAGTGGTGATACTAATAATAACCTGATTCTATGGTTCTATTAGTGGGCCACCAGAAATGATCAACAACCTATGTCTTATTAGTGGCCGTCGACTTCGTATAGGTCCTAGCTGTTAATCATTTCTGTTAGGCTGCTATTGAACCGTAATGCCCCTCAAAATCAATTTATTGTTATATAATACACTGAAACCAAATAGTATATATCGCATATTCTCATCGCTCCTATGACTATCTGTTGATTTTGGAATAACAGAAAGACCTGCATGTTTGTTGCTCTCTTAATACCACTCGACTGATCTCACTTATTGGTGTACTGTTGCCACAGAAAAGATCGTATGTAGAGACGTTTGAACAGAGATGTCACTAAGTGAATTTAAATGCCCCATCCCACGTTGGCGACTCCCAAGCTGTTGGACTAATAGATTCTAATTTCATAGGAAATAGAATATAGAATAAATAGGTTTCTGGGGCCAGTAATAAATTTACTGTTGTGTTGCTATATTGTCATTAGATGCACATGTCACGTGAAATAAAGAATATCTATCTATCTATCTATCTAATAAGATTTAAACCATGAGTAGGATAAGGATTTTAACCACTCGGCTTGCCGAGTGGTTAAAACCCTTATTCTACGAGTGGTTTAAATCTGATTATCGGCCCTAGTACCCATTTGTTTTATTTAGTTCATGCTTCTAATAAATAATCGACTTTGTCACTTAAAATGGTGAAAAACGACACTTTCTATCGCAAAACACGGGTTTGTTTTGTTTACATCTGCGCCGGTGGGCAGTAAGTACTACCGGTTGCACGTGAATGCTTGATTGACAGCTAGATACATCGTCAAAGCTGATTGAATTTACCCTGCTTTTTCAGTCAAATTATTATTAACAGTTCTTAAATTTTATTTTAAATATTCAAATGTAGGTATTCTAAACTTAATAAGTCGTTGCACCTTGTAGATATTGCAGCAAAACGTCCCATGTTTGAATGAAACATCGCGGAGTATGAATGTTTCGAAATTGGCAAATTGCGTCATGTCAAAGGTAAAGTTGGATGAACTTCCGACTTTTGGAGCACATTTTTTAACCGCAGTAGAAGATGTACACCGGTAATGGGGTTAAAAGCTAAAACTTAACATACAGGCATTTTGCAGATAGTAATATTGGTGACTATGGTGTAAATAACACCTCTCGAACCTCCCAGCAAGCTCCAAGTTTTTTGATAAAAGAGTTTTCAAAAGAATTGAGAGATGCTGGTAGAAAAGTGCAATTTATTCTACTGACAACACTGGCATTCGGCATTACTGTTCTCTGAAGGCATCAGACGTTTTCATCCGGAACAATACAGAGCGCTGTGGGTCAACATTTGTCGAGTTTACTAACTTATACCTTAATATATGATATTACCGCTTGAGAAATGGGCAAATTGTCATCGCGACAAAGCTGGTGTGTGTCAAAGTGATAGCTTAAAGTTGCGATTTTCCTGTTTAAAAGTGTGAATATTTTCGATAATATTTCTCACTGGGCAAAATATAAAGCGTAAAGGTAGGTATATGACGGACCGCGAAAACCGATTTGTCACTTAAATAGACCAGCAATAGTTCATGCGCTGCCAACTAAGCGTGAAATGTTATGTCTATTATCGCGGGTCTGGTGAACCCATTTGGGATCTATCTGATAACTGATTAAAGAAGTAAGATAGACCAGTGTTCTCCTGCAGTCATTTTCTGGACTATTATGGCCAGTTAATAGATAATATGGTTGTAAAAACAGGACATCGCAAATGTTCTGGACACACACCGCCTGTCACCGAATGTCGGGATACACCAAAATGCGAGTCTTTCAAAGGAACTTTAAAGCGAATATTAAATTAGGACACGTCTAAGCGGTCAGGTTCAAAGGTAGCAATTAAACTGAGAATTAATATTCTGGCTATTGAAATAAAAATCGGAGGATTTCTCGAAAAAAATCATTCCAGTCTGAAGGGTGTAAAGCTGTGGGTCACAGGAGAAGAGATAGGGATGTCCCATGCTATAGGTTAGAGAAGGTGCAGCATCGGTGTGAAAGTATAGGCACGTTGCAATGTTAGTGGAACCACATAGCTTATATTTAGAATAGGAACAGTCGTGAGCCAAATCCGTGGCAATATCTGAGTGTGGGATCAGAAATAGGAAGTGCGAGCTCAGAGAGCTATTGGTATTTAGGAAGACGGCATGCGTGTTGTAGAGGGCAAGCCATACGTTGGGAGAGTAGGCTTTGCCTGTATGAACATTATTCTGAGATAAATGGAAGGGAGCGTTTAACCCCATTGGTGGCGACTGCTTGAGTGAAAAGTGTCCAATAAAGTAAAATGACAATAAGCTAGTGGCCGTACGACGTCAGCGTAAGAGGGAAATTCCATCACTCGTTAGAGGGAAGTCGATATAGCACAGAGACAATATGTTAGTGTTAGTGGTCGTGCGACGGCAATGGTAGCGTGATGTTCCGTCACATGTTAGAGCAAAGGCGTCCGGTAAAGTGGCAATACGTTAGTGGCCGTGCGACAGCAATGAAGGAGTGAAATGAAAAGGCGACCAAAGTCCAAACACCAGTGAGAAAGAAGGAAAACCAGCGACAACAGAGAATGCGGGCTCGCAAGTGATTCAAAAACTGTGTGGGTGGGGTGTGATTGACGGTTTATTTTCTGATTCAGAGGATTTAATGTAAGTCACAAATTACCATATTCATTTTTATATATATATGTATTAAAATTGTTGTTTTTGGTGAACCCCTGTTGATTCATGCTTTTTGACGAAAAGTCACTGACCCCTTCAAAATAAGAACCACCCCAGCAAAAACGAAAACGGGCGGGTTCGTTGCGGTGAGACATACGTTCGGGCACGGGTTCAGGCAACACTCATTGAGTTTTGGATGAAAACGCGGCGTGAATCTATTTCCCCAAGCAGCGACAAAGCTCGGTCCCTGGCAGTGCGAAATTATAATATACTTGCCGAGAATCGACTGGAACATGAACTTTTCCAAAGTTGAGACGAGAGTTTTCCTCATCTCCGGATATGCGAGTGTTTTACCTTGTGCATATTTAGTAAATTGGGGGGGGGGGGGGGGGGGGGGAGATATTATTTATTTAAGAAATAGCCGGGAGTAGGTGCGTGTGGATTTAGAGTATATAGCTTCTAGGCACATTTAAAAATTAAGTTGAAAAATCAAAACGTGATCGATAGAACCCTTTTCTAAAAATAGTCTTTAAAATTATTTATTTATTGGGGTTTAACGATACTTTCGTCAGCCATAGTCACCTCGTGTAGGATACTTTTACGGGTGGGGGAAGCCGGAGTACCCGGAGAGAACCACCGAGCAACGACGAGCAACTATCAGATTCCCCAACGTACTGACTCCACACAAGCAGTGTTAGCATTGGTTGAAGAAAAGTGCAGTACGCCTCAGTACACCGTGCACCCACGTGAACAATTGAGATGAAGTGCCTTGCCCAATGACACAATGCGGCTGCCGCAGGTGGGATTCAAACCGAGGCTTGCAGTCTGCATACCTTCCAACTGAGCCCCCAGTCTTTAAATTGCGCGTGAAATGTATTCGCATGTGCTCGCGACTACACACTAAAAACTAAAGTGTTAAAATTGACACTTTCAAGGTGTTAAACCCATTCTAACTCCAGGGTTTGATTTTCACACTCAAAGTGCAATGCTTTAAGCACTTAGACATTACAATCGTCAGACATCTGAAACTTGAATGGATGGCAGTTCCCATGTGTCTAGCATTGGTGGTTCTTGCAGAATCGTCCATAATTTGATTTGCGCTTGGTGGATACATAATTAAAAGAACACAACGCAGATGACGCGGATCTGGCTCGAGAGTTCGAGTCTGATCCGCGTCATCTGCGTTGTTTCCTTTTAAGTGTCGCGACATTACACTTGTCAAGTGGTATTATTGTAACACCTGTCAAGTTCTGGGGTATCTAAACTTGAACAAAGTGCTAGTTCAGCACTTAGTAAGTGTTAAATACAGCACTTCAAGTATAGTTTTTAACACTTTAGTTTTTAGCGTGTAGATACCCAACTGATCGGGGAATGGGTATCATTTAACGCGCTTTAACCGGAGCTGCTTTATAAATATGTCATAGCAAACAGCTCAGAGCGAACCAGTGTTCCTCTTTTCCAAGTACATAAACATGAAAAAATTAGAAACGTAGCTGACAAACCACAAATAAAAAAATGAACAGGTTTGTAATCTTACCACTGGAAAGTTTATAGTAGCGTGATCCTGGACATATTGCAGGCTCTGTCGAGTAATTTGCACCACTTGTATATACATTGAGTACCGTTGAATGGGTTTGACACCGTCGACGCTTTTTCTCGTAGAAAAACGAATAGCAGTCTGGATGTTCAGAGCAGGAGCTGGCGCATTTCAGTTTCGATATCCCATTCAACACAAACATCAGAGACCTGTTAGATATGGTGTCATTAAATGCTGGCTGTAAGGTCCAAGTTCGTTCAGAGTACAGTTCGGTAAAAATGAAATCCAAAATAGCAGGAAAGAGGAAATGAAATCTATAGAAATGGCGCATTTTTAAAAGTGTGGTGACTTGAAGTATGTGAAGAATTTTTGTCTTGTATCGACACTCGCTTCGAGAAACACATTTTATTCCATCAGTGGCACATTCCGTTTATTGATCACGGAATGTTTTCTCTCTTTTACGCGGATTACAAAGATGACGCGATCAGTTTCGTCATCGACAAATTAATTAACATAAATAACAAATGGGTAAAATTCATGTATTTATTTACTGGGGTGTAAGGTCACATACTTCTGCACATCGTGGCCGCAACGGGGAGATAAATAGAGGATATCTACGTTGTTTTAGTGAATATCGGGAAGTATCTCATGAGTGTCGACCTGAAAGCTTTATTTTTCACTCGCGCTTGCGCGAGTGAAAAATAATACTTCCAGGTCGACACGAATGAGATAATTCCCGATATTCACCAAAACTATTTTTTGTTATTATATGCTACGTGACATTTTACTGCGCAATATTCAGCACAATTCGACGGCAAACAGTTTCAAGACAATAACAAAAAGCTGCTGATCGTTCCCTCCAGGCGATCTTCAGGGCGACGTCATGCGCTGAAGCGTGACGTCATTTAGAAAGCTACTGAAAAAAGTCAACGTGTAGACCTGAAAATACTATTTTTCACTCGCGCAAGCGCAAAAAAAAACTTTCAGATCCACACTCATGAGATAATTGCAGATACTGACAAAAATAGAGAAGATTTTCTTCTTTATTATGTGTTACGATATATTTTATTGAACAATATTCAGCCCAATTGCGACAAGAAATTTGTACGTTTCAAAACAATAACAAAGATCAGCTGATCGTTCCTTCAATGAGACTTAATGTGGCGTAGCGTGACGTCTTTTAGGAAGCTACGGAGGAATATTTCTCGAGATCTATCGAGTCGATATCTATCGAGAAATATCTTTTAGATACTTTGCGATAATTCACTGACTAGCATATAATAAAATCAAGTTGTATCAATCGTTTATACCCATGTTGCCAACTGTAAAGGACATCCACCTCAAGCATTGATGACCGGGTCCTATTTTACCAGTAGAACAGAGCTTGTTTTTCACAGTAAACAAGCATTTATTCACTCCCCGGCGTGCCGGGGACAGTTTAGTGTTTATTTTGATTTATGTGTGATAACATTTCTCTGTTTATCAGAGATGGACCAAATTTGCAGAAAGTATTTCCATAAAGAAAGGAAGAACTCCATAGAGTTTAGAGTCTGCAGCAATAAGGTGACAGGACACACGATAGCTTCTAAAAATAAAATGTAGTCAAAAATTGGTATCTGGGTAATACTGTACTGTTATCACAAAAGCAGAAAATTGTGACAGCTTCGCGATTCGGTCTAACGTCACTGTCTGCTTCCATCCCTTCAGTGTCTCACCAACAGAAAAGTAATTGCAAGGTCATTCAATCCGAAACCCACTTTTCGTTTCTTTGTCTCGACGCAGTTTTGATTGTGTTGTATTTGTGGTATTTTTATTTACAAACTCTTGACCAACTGGTGTAAGTTTGTCGTAATCTGGAGCTAGTACTATAATTTTTTTACAATTGTATTTTACAAAATTGTATTTTCTACCAGTCAATAGGTTTAATCCCAATTGTCCCACTTTAGGATTTTAGTTGATGTCCCAACTCTCCTACTCTTGAGTTTGAAAATAGTTACAATCGCTGTCATAATTCGAACACAACTCACCGCTGCTTATCGATCATGATTAAAACAACTGTCAGTATTTTTTTCTGTTTACTTTTCGTGATTAGCAATTGTGATAGTCTATCTGGAAGGCTGGCACAACAAAATAAAAAAAAACGAACCGCGCATCCAAACATTTTCCATTTAATTGACCACCTCAAAGACATCCAGGCCTACAATGAAGTCACGCAAATGCAGCTTCGTGCAGGTGGACCCCCTCCAGCAAAGAGGAAAAGATAAAGAAATATTCATGGTAGACTATAGGTCCCGAAACAGTGCTTCCCCTGAGTTCCAATGTGTTCTATGTGCCTGCTGGCACATAGAACACATTGGAACTCAGGGGACGAGAGGTTATTGAATGGCGAAAGAAGCGTTTCAGAATATGCGTCTACTTTCAACATGTATTTAAATTTAATAATACGTCACTGTTTTGATGATGCTGTATAACAAATACCAACTTCTTGTTCTGTTCATCAATGAAACAACAAAATACGTGAAACAAACTGTAAGAGAAAATGTTTGATCTAGCCGCTAGAAAACTAAAATTGAGTCAATATAAAAAATGTGCCATTTTGGTGTCCCGGTGGAATAACGATTTTGGAATTGTAATTGTAGTCTAATATTTTTGTTAGTTGTCTGGGGGGGGGGGGGGGGGGGGAGCATTAGTTCTACCAGAAAAATGCGAAAAAATGAATCAATTGGTGTGGTTATCAGTCACCCTACCTTCATTTATACCCACAAATAAGGCAAAATGTGCTGTGCCAATCCAGTTTCTGATGTTATTTGTACTGCTGTTTGAAAATATGCATAACACACATTAATATTCCTTCCGATATTTGAAAACGACATTTTAGGCTAAGCTATAAACTATTATTGCATCACCAAGAATGATCTCTTATTTGGAATAATTATCGTCGAATTATGTCCCTCAATTTTGTGTATGTCCTATAAGGAAGCCACTTTTCATCGAAGTAATGAGACCGCCCAGAGATTGATGAAATACGTCGTTTCCCGTTTAAGCTGTTTGAGGTGAGTTTCATGCGATATTACAAGACAATTTCTGATATTCATGTAAGTTACCAAGATATTTGTCATCAAGTGCTAACAGGATGGTGCTTAATATTTCAAGTACTATATAATGTTACGGGTATATTGTGATATTACGGGGTGGGTGGGGTATCTGGTGAAATCGGTTTAAATGTACTTCACTGTGAACTTTATAATTTGCAAATGCTCGTTCTCGGGCACAGGAGACATCATTATGAGTTTGCTATTTTTCGGTACTTTGGTATTTCTTGTTACGGTTTTGTGCTGTAACAGTTAACAGTGAAAATGGTAAAACAAAACACTAAAATTGTTATTTGAAATACAAATGCGTCTTTCTTCATTGTACTAGAGAATATGTTCTAGGTGTGTTTTCGGCACTCGAAGAAAAGGATCTACCATGTGTAATCTTTGTATTCCAACGAAACGAGCCAGAACCGAAGAAAGAGGTTCTGTTCGAATATGAATGTTTTAAAAAACGCGTTACAGTAAATACCCTTTCGTTATAGAAAAAACAGTATTGGTCAAATAACTGCACCTATCGCATGCAGTGTCGTTGCAATGTCATTTGTTAATGTTTTTCCTTACCAACTCGTTGTTAGGAAGTGCTATGACGTGGTGGGATACTATCTTGTTTTGAAAAAGCGAATAGTTGTTTTACTGTAACACGGAAGACACGCGATGTTACACGAACACGGTGTTTCGATGGAATTGCTCAACTGAACATTTGGACATACAGCTTTCATAATTCACTCTGATTTGTGTATTTTCTATCGCCATATTGATTTTTCAAACATAGGTACCAATGGTTTCGAGAAATTTTAACATTTCCTATAAAGATGATGTCATTTTCTCCAGTGACATGGCAAATGTGAATCCACAAACATCTTCATGTTGTATACTGTACTCCCTGAGGTTGGAAATAAATATTGTTTAAACTAAATGTGTATTACAGAAAATACCATCTTTGTATGACCCGCCACGAATGTATCAGTCATGGATGAATTCTTCCTGTTAGTGTTCTATCCGAAACTAGGGGTCAAAACGACTAGCCATCAGAATATTACATTCAACACACGTTTACTCTTACCCGGATTACATTGTAATCGCCATTTGTTACAGAAAATGCACGCTCTGTTGCAGATAATACACAACATGAGGGGAGGTGAGAAGGCTGTGTGTGAGGCCCTGGATGTCGGTAGAGCTGTAAGTGATAGTGATTAGGAGGATGAGTGTGATGCCCGGGGTGTAGGTCGAGTTGTTAATGATAGTGGTAAGAATGTTGAGTGTGAGTCCCCGGGTGTAGGTAGAGCTGTTTGTGATAGTGGTGAGAAAGTTGAGTGTGAGGTCCCGCCCAGGATGTAGCTAGATCTACTAGTGACAGTGGTGAGGGGGTTGAGTGTGAGGTCTCGGATGTAGAGAGAACTGTTTGTGTTAGTGGTGAGAAGGTTCAGTGTGAGGGTCCGGATATAGCCAGGACGGCTAGTGATAGCGGTGAGGGGGTTGAGTGTGAGTCCTGAATGTAGCGAGGGCTGTTAATGATAGTGGTGAGAAGGTTGAGTGTGAGGCTCTGGATGTGGCTAGAGCTATTAGTGATAGTGGTTGTGATAACGTTGAGTGTGAGGCCCCGCGTGTGGATAGAGCTGTTAGTGATAATTTCGAGAAGGTTGTATGTGAGGTCTCGGATGCAGCTAGAGTTGTTGGTGATAGTGGTGAGAAGATGGAGTGTGAGGCAGTCGCGTAGGAAGGGATAAACACCAAAAAATAACAGCAACGATACCTTCCTTGATATTTTCACTTGAGAAGCGAGGAACTGAGCTCTCAGTAGTTCATATTTCACAAATTTTCCTGGTACCCCCCTCTCGCACATCCCCGGGTTTGGCTACGCAGAGCGGGCCGCCAAAGGCGACTGTGCTGTCCCCTATAAGCTCCTGTTTACAATACTCCCACCCCCAATATTATAAGCTTCCTACGCCCCTGGTGTGAGGCCCCGGATGCGGTGAGAAGATGGAGCGCGAGGCCCCGGATGTAGCAAGAGCTGTTGGTGATAGTGGTGAGGAGGTTGGGTGTGATGTCGCGGATGCAGCGAGAGCTGTTAGTAATAGCGATGAGAAGATTGCTTGCGAGGCTATGGGTGAGGCTATGGCTGTTAGTGATAGTGGTAGTGGGGAGGCTGAGTGCGACGTCCCGGATGTGGCTAGAGCTGTTAGTGATAGTTGTGAAAATGTTGCGTGCGATGCCTCAGATATGACGACAGCTATTGGTGATAATGTCGAGAAGGTTGAAAGTGTGAATTTGTTCATTGTTGGTGGTAATGAATGAGAGGCTAAGGGAGATGCAGGAGGTAACTAACTGAATGTGATGAGAATTCGGTTGATGAGCAATCTGGAATGGAAGTTGTGGACGCTGTCGGTAACTTGGATGGGCTAGCGGAGAGTGCTACGCCGGTTGCCAGAGATGAGAAAGTTGTGTTACCGGAGAGTGTATCTCCGGGCGTGATTAACCATTGTGCGCTAAGCGAACAAATTGAAGGTGCCGTACGTCTGAATGGTCGAACATACCCCCCCCCCCCTTCCTCACGAATGCATGGGGAAGTATGTCATAGTACGGTACCAGAAGGCTTTGTGCCCAGGACTAGTAGAAAGTGTGTCAGGTATTGAGTTGTTCGTTAAATGTATGAAACGAATCTGCCCAAAGTTAGCGAATTGTATCATATGACCTAAGCGATATACAGACGTGCCGTGGTACGGTCATGAAGATATTGTTGCAGTAATCCCATCATTGCAGTTAACTGAAGATTCCAATACATAATTTAAAGTATGCACCGAAATATGGGTTGCCTTGCCAGTGATTCTTGAAGGAACAACTGGACATGTACCTTTAGTTAGGACGTTCTGGTATTCTGAATGTCATACTTAATAATATCGTCACCTGTGCTCCAACGTGTTCTGTGTGGCAGACTGGCAGTAGGCACATGGAACACATTGGAACTCAGGGGACGTTATTGACAATTTGCCTTTTGCTTAGATTCCACACATGAGTCATCGCGGTATGAACATCGATACAAATTTCGAATAATTTTGAACAAATTTATTTTGTGGAACTACGTTTTTAAATTGCAGATGTCAATCAATGTACATGTACGTTTATCGACCAGCTCATCATTGATTGCAGAACACCCCAAAATGGGGCATGTAGTTGGCCAGATCTTCGTTACTCGCATTACGGGAGAGTATTATTCCCATTACAATTGTCTACGTCTGAAAATCTGAAGTTGATTCCGACTCCCTTCTCGGATATTTCACATACCCTCGGATATTCCATTACACATTGATTGTGACGAACGTACTTTATAGAAACAACAGCTGTCGCTACCCCCCCCCCCCCCCCCCCCATTCTTATTAAGATTGTTAACTGACTTTCCAGTCCTTATTTGAAATTATTCATTATTTATGTTTTTCCGATATGCTTGGTTTCATTGAGTCTTTGTCATTGTGGTTGCATGTCGCTGCAAACTGACGTCAAATATCGTTCGACCCGTATTAGAACACATCCCTGGCAGTTTGGGTACATCAACTGAAAAGTAACAACGTTGTTTGTGTTCCAAACCAGATATTACATCACGCCCCCTAGCATATGAGGTGGTACATAATTAATGAAGTAGAGAGTAATCGATTGACTGGACTGGTAACGTGAAATAATTCATGAGAGGTGAGGGACGTTATACAAACACGAGTGCGCGAATGCGCATGACTGTTTCACAATATACTCCCTCGCCTCGAATGAATTATTTCACGTAACCAGTCCAGTCAAATGATTACTCTGTTTATTACTTTTCATTATTAACGATAATTATATTATTTAGCCCTTTACCTAACGTATCGGCCAAACAAAACCGGCCAGCGCTATTCTCAAAAATCGCCATTGTTTGTCTCTAAAACATAGGTTATGACCTATGCTTTTGAGGCAGAAAATGAAAAAAAATAGTCGCGCGCACGGATACATGATCCAATTGTTGATTGCATAATTCACTTGTTAAGTTATCGTTTATAATCAAAACCGGGAAATCCCAGTAAATCACACTTTGGAAAGTAATAAAGTGTGAATAAATAACCTCGAGCGAGTTCTATGTCCTTCGTGTAACACCTACGTATTTACTGTAACTCGAGCCAGCGAAAATCGCTATGGCTCCTCAGTTAAGAGATCTTTTGTGCAAGCTGATAGTCTTGTAAGATAGGACAGACGCAATCAAGATTAAATTTCATCGCAATGTTGGGGTAATATTACCTAGAACGAGTTTTATGTCATTCGTGTAACATATATGTATTCACTGTAACACGAGCCAACGAAAATCTCTACCGCTCCCCTACTGTGAGATCTTATGTGTGGGTAGATTTTCCCATAAAACAGAGCAAACCCAACCATGAATAAATGAGACCATAATGTTTGAATAGCATTGCTCACTAATCTGTGCAGGTCCACTTTATCGTCCTGTGAAAAGCTGGGTATTTCCTGTAACGGTAGTGTATTTCCCGTGACAGGGGTCGTTTTTCAAAAATATTCAGAAGCTATTCTCGGACCAGAAACATTTTGTCTGCATATATGTCTGGTAGCCCCAGCTGCACATATATAACAACATAAGCAATCGATACAAAACCAACTCCATGTGTAGCGAATATTCAAATGTTTGTAAAATTGTACTTTCTGCACATCTATAATGATGCACGTCACAAACATGTAACAAATGTATTTTGTTCCCTGTTTTCTGGCATTATATAGTGGAGGGTGTCACCATCATGTAATATTATCATTATGAAGACCAGTTCTGACAATATTGCAAATCGCGGGAGTGACCCGAAGCTGCCGTTACAGCAAGGACATATTATGGTGCCTGTCATGATACAAATCATCACTGTATGCTAGATCTAGACATTTTAGACTCAAATCGAGCATTCCTGTAACTCACAAGGATTGTTTGTTCGAAATATGAGATAATTTTATTTCGCCATGTGTTTGTTTCCTTGATTTGTGCTAAGTGAAAATGGCACATTTTTTTTTATATTAACTCAATTTACAAAATCCCGACTGTCCCTCTCTCTTTACCTCTTAAAATTAGAAAGTGGGATAATCAGGATGACACCAGTCAATATAAATCCATGAAATATAGCATTAGCATTTCAAAGGGCGTGTCTATTAACCTACTGCATAATTGTTACGTCTTCCGATACAACAACTGATCCTATTCAGTTAGATATTTCCATAAACAAAAAATACAGTTCTGGAAAATACACTGGTAAAAATTTTATAGTACTGGCCCCTGATCCCGAAAGAGACTACATTTGTGATCACAGTACTACAAGTTTAATCCTTTACCCAACAGGCAGAATATCAAAATTTGTTATTTAAATTAGTTTGTTTTCATTTTTTTCAAAAAGTTTTAAAAAAAAACCCATATCACCTGACCTCTCAATGAAACGATCTCGATGAGCTCGTTCCAATGTGTGGTCCTTAGATATGGTTTTGTTGAAATGGTTTTCACAATAATTTATTTTGACCGCTCAATTTGTAAATTACACGTGCGACAGCGGCTGATTTTTTAGGTAAAGAGCTGACACCGAGGGAACTGGGTATAATAAGTATTGAATTTTTAAACAATAATTCCGACTGACTAATATTCCAGAACATCACTAAGGCATATTGTCGACGAAGGCTTACCTTGATAATGTAGTTGGAATATTAGTTGGTCGTGACTAGCACCCGCCACTAATCAGGTTTAGACCCGTCCAATAGGTTATCTCAGCGCCCCTCCCATGTCCACAGTCATGTATGTATCATATATTATATTATCATATGACTCATCCGTTTTGTTCACTTTAAAATATTTTATATTTTGTTTTCATATTAATCAGTGAAAAATAAAGCCTTCCGTCAATTTCATTGGTCAGTTTCAAAACTAGACAATTTGAATTGCTGAACAAAATGCATCTGGGCCACATTTTCATAATTTGCATAATTAGAGTTGGGAGCTTTCATTGGTCAATTCCAAATCTGGACAATTTGATTGGCTAAACAAAATACAACAGGGTCACATTTGCATAATTTCATTAGGGAGAATTTACGTTATCTGTCCTATTTTGGGTGGGTTATAGGAACCCCAAGCGGGCCGTAGGCCCGCAAAGGGTTCCACATACCCAGTCAGATAAATGTGTTCCAGAACAGAATTCTCTATAGCCGTCAATGTGATTTTTGAAGTGGACAGTAAATTTCAGTGAAAAAAACACGTAACTTCCGGTGTCGAATTGCCCATGCAATTGCAATTGGCCTGTCCCCCTCTGGGAATCAAATGTTTTTTGTTTCGCCTCAAAGCTTTGCGTGATACATTTGCCTACATATCTACACTTCAGGGGTAACCAGGCCTTCTCATCCGAGAACCGCGACAAATCAGCGGCCGGCCAAAGTGTTACTATTATTACTCGAGTTCTGTCCTTCTGGAGGTTTGTCAATATGCTCAGCTGATGATCTCGTCATTTCAGATCGAACTCTCAGTCCTGATTTCGTTGCAGCTTGTCTGCCAGTGATAACCTCAATCGAAAAAAACGTACATATAACCGATAATATAACTGATAATTGTTGTTATATTGGTGCCATTGTATACAGATATGCATTGACACGTACCTGGTGAAATATCAAGATGAACAGAAACTCAGTTGTTGAATTATCCGAATGTTATTGTTAAGGTGTTGTAAAAGTAAGGAAAAGTTTGCTTGAAAAAAAGGTATACGGACGTTTCGTCCGCAAGCCGAGTCGTCCGCTTGTCAAGGAAAATATTGTCTGCACATTTTCTACATTTCAAACAAGACACCCACCCCCTACTAACGTGTGACATTTCCCCAGATTAAGCCCAATATTCTCACATATAAAGCCTCCTGATGTTGTATTTATGTTAAGAGTGTGATGTACAACATCATCTTTCAGGTTTGAAACACAAATGATGTCATATATTGGCTGATATATTGATATGTTTTTAAAAAATTGCACAAGTTGGAAATGCATTTTTGGTGCACTCAAGAGACTCACCCACCCCCACATCATGTCTTGCAAATTCCCCCCCCCCCCCCCCCCCCCCCAGGACCCCCCTCCCCCTGGCATAATTGCAAAATTATAAGATTATGTTACGGAACTTAACATAACAAGTTTTGATGCATTTCTTAATATAATTATAACACGTTTTGATGCGTTTCTTAATATTATTAATTCCTATAATACATTTGCTAATAATTTTTGTGATTATTCATTGTAAAGCGCCGGTGATGCTCTTCCAAGAATAATTGCAAAATTATAAGATTATGTTGCAGAATTTAATAAACCATAAATTTTGATGAGTTTCTTAATATAATTAATTCTTATAATACATTTGCTAATAATTTTGCTATTATTCATTGTAAAGCGACGGTGTGCCTCGATGAATACTTGCAAAATTATAAGATTATGTTGCAGAACTTAATATAACAAATTTTGTTGCATTTCTTAATATAATTAATTCTTATAATACTTATGCTAATAATTTTACAATTATTCACTGTAAGGTGCTGGTGGAGCTCTTCAATGAAAAATTGCAAAATTATAAGATTATGTTGTGGAACTTAATATAACGTACATATACTTTAAGAACTTTTACTGTAATAATATAATTTTTATTGGTAATCCATTGAATAAACAGTAATTAAAATTTATTAGATGGCTGGTTAGTTTATTTTGTTCTGACATTTCTGTTTTCAGAATTTCATACACATATATGAAATTTAATGCAAGGAGGTACATTAAGATATATTACAATGGAGGTACATTAAGATATATTACAATAGGTAATATACAATAAATTATACAATAAAATTATTCTATAAATAAAAAATGATTCAAAATGCAATACTTGAATACTTTCCCCCAGCGAACGAGTTTCGGACGTGTTGGGTATAATTGTAGAGGACGACTTGGGTAAAATTGCAGCGGACGATTTGGTTAGCAGACGAAATGGGTGTAATTTGAAAAAGTGATACTGATAGCTTACTTTCAGTCCCGTTAGAAACTTAAACAAAGTAATGTGTTACTCTTTGGTGCATCTGTATTTCTGAACAGTGCTTCGTAGGTTCAAAAACTAAAAAATGGAAAATAATAACCCTTTTGGATATTTACCGCCATTGAAAATGGCATGTCATCTTTTTTCGGGAACTGGGGGAATCTTCAGCCTGGGGAGAACTAGGCCCAGGGAAGAATCATCCAAAAGAAAAGCAGTACAATCTGTTAGGATATTTTAGATACGCTACGATATTCGTTTTAACTCCTGAAAATAATTCTTAAAAAAAATATTAATAGATTGTTCGATATTTATTGAAAAAATATTAATATAATATATCGTCGAGCAATTATCTCTGCAGTAAATTCACATTCAATGTGTTCTGTATTAGGGCCTAATTAACGTCTCTCATCTGTTAGAATGATATCCAATCACTTCGGCTCCAAGTCATTTCGTCCTCTGGTCAATTCGACCTCAAAGTCATCTCTGTCCTAGTCACTTTGGTCCCTTGGCCATTTCGGCACCATTTTAAGTGTAGAGATCTATAAAGATCAGTGCATAGTTCATGTTTAGAAATAATGGGTAATTACCTTTATTAAGTAATGTTCAGTTATTTGTATTTACACAGTGTACAGAACAGTTATACATGACATTAAAAATTATCCATGTGTTCAATTTTACATACATTTAAGATGCTATCTGTATAAGTAAGAGAAATTATTTTACTTTGAAATTTTGCAAAGTACCGGAATATGCAGTCATTTTTTCATATTGTTATGCACAATTCCTAGTCACCTTCCAGTTTGAGGTTCACAGGGTTTCTTTTTCTTTTTTTTTCTGAAACAACCACCAAACTGCGATTTTGATACTACCATAAATATGTCCACATTTTCTAAAACACAGAGCAGAATCCTTGTAGTTATGCGCAATTCCTAGTCCCCTTCCAGTTCGATGTCCACGGGGGGTCTGATCCCAGTGCCCCACTTCCAAGGCGTACACTCAAACCAAATCACATTACTTACCCTCGCTTCCGGCTCTCATAGATTCATAAGCAAATAAAATTATTCAGGTCACAAGTGATTTCAAATCCCACATAGTCCATGTGCATCTTCGACATGCTGAAACTTTTCTTTTATTTATTCATCATGAAAGAAAATCTACTAGACATATATCATGTATACCTGAATATCTAATTGAGAGATATATATGTTGAAAAAAAAATTAAATAGAAAATGTTAAAATTCAAACAATATTTGAAAATATTTAAAGAGGCCGAAATGACCTGGTATATTGGGGCTGAATTGACCTGAGGCTGTAATGACTGGGACCAAAATGACTTGGGGCCAAAGTGACTGGAATTCGTGAGAATTGCATCCAAACTGTCCTCCAACAGTTTGACCCAAACTGGATACTAATCTAACCCAAACCATCATTTGGCAATTTGCCCCAAACTGTTCTCCAGAATAGGGACACATGATTCTTATTGATTTATTTATTGGGGTTTAATGACACTTCGATAGCCAGGGTCACTTCATGTCGGACCGTTTTACAGGTGGGAAAAGCCAGAGAGAACCACAGAGCAATTACAAACATCTAACGTACAAACAGCACACACGCTGGGTTAGCATTGGTTGAAGACAAGTGTACAATTGATATGCAGTATGCCTTGGTACGCAATGGCACTGCGTGGGCAGTGGGAATGAAGTGTATTGCCCAAGGAAACAACGTGGTTGCCACAGGTGGTATTTGATAGAGGACCCTTTGACTTGCAGCCTTCACCTCTAAGTACTGAGCCCTTTAACCTTCAAAACTGTATAGTACCAGCTAAAACATTTTGTAGAATGACCACATGAAAATTTCACAAGTACATAGTTTCATTATTAGTTTGTGATATTTGTTTTTGCTGTACAATGGAACCCTGTTAATTGAAGAGCCACTTTGCCAATAACATTATTCAACAAGGGCAACGCCCCCGGTCCCCCGACCAAGATGGCAAATTCAAGGGAGCTGTTAGGATGCAATTTGTTCGCAGAGCATGGCCATTTTTTAACTTGACCTGTATTTCCAACCAATTAAACCACATACTTAGTTTCGTTTTAATCAAATGATCCAAAGTAAAATTATCATCCGGACAACACAAAAACCGTATTTTCTAAGTCGAAAAAGGGGAATAAATCCAGTAAAAATCAGTGGAACGGGCCCATTTTCGAACTTGACCTGCATTACCACCCAAATAAGCGGCATACTAAATTTCGTTTCAATCAAATGATCCTAACTAAAGTTATCATCCGGACAACACAAAAACTGTATTTTTTAAGTCGAAAAAGGGGAATAAATCCAGTAGAAATCAGTGGAGCGTGCCCATTTTCGAACTGTATTTCCAACCAATTAAACCACATACTTAGCTTCGTTTCAATCAAATGATCCAAAGTAAAGTTATCATCCGGACAACACAAAAACCGTATTTTCTAAGTCGAAAAAGGGGAATAAATCCAGTAAAAATCAGTGGTGCGTGCCCATTTTCGAACTTGACCTGCATTTCCACCCAAATAAGCGGCATACTAAATTTCGTTTCAATCAAATGATCCTAACTAAAGTTATCATCCGGACAACACAAAAACTGTATTTTTTAAGTCGAAAAAGGGGAATAAATCCAGTAGAAATCAGTGGAGTGTGCCCATTTTCGAACTTGACCTGCATTTCCACCCAAGTAAGACACATACCAAATTAGTTTCAGTAAAATCATCCAAACTAAAGTTATCATCCGGACAAGGGTGTGACCAACGGATGGACGCACGCACGCATGGACAGACGGACGGACGGACGGACACTGCTGATTACAATAATCCCCCGAATGGTCGCGGGACAATTAGCAGGAGTATTCAATTGACAGGGATTGTGTCACTTTCCTGTATTCCAGAGATAAACCTAGCATTTATTCTATTATATTTTGTTTGACAGAGCTCCATGAGCTCTGTCAAACAAGATATAATAGATTAAATGCCTGTATTGAATGTACTGAGGCCAAATTGGTCTATAACCAAAGGAATGTTACAAGATTTTTTATTCAATTAACAGGAGATTACTCTATAACCTATATTCAATTACCAGGTCAAATTTGTACTGGAGGTAAATGGTTTTGTGTTGGGAAATTATATTCTATAACTATATTCTATTAACAGGGATACAGTTAAAACTGGAAGTCCTAACATGAACTGCGCACAAATAGCACGTCGATTTGCGCGTTAATCTACGCGTTATGACCATAGTAAGGCTATCATATTCTGTACATATGGCCTGTGCACAAGCAATGTTTCAGCCAATGGACCTCTGGGTAACCCGGAGGTCCATTGGCAGAAACATTGCCTGTGTTTACTATGAGTAATCAGGAGAACCTGCCATGCTTTGGATGCCATTCGATATGGCAATTGCGCACAATTCCTACTCGCAATTAAGCCTAGATAAGCGCACAATTCGGGACAGGACTTCTAGTTTCAACTGTATACAATTAAGATATATCCAATTAAGTGGGCACAACTGTATAACCCCCCCCCCCCCCCCCACACACACACACACACCCCAATCAAAACATCATTCAAAGGTCTTGGATTCAGCAAATTTGATTTCTTTATTTATTGGGTTTAACAACATTTTTTACAGCCAGGGCCACCCAACAGTTTTAATGGGGGAGGAACCCAGCCAGAGCACCCAGAGAGAACTACCGAGCAACAATGACAAGCAACTGTCAGCTTCTCAACATTGTAACTCCAAGCAAACAGGGTTAGCACTGGTTGAAGACAAGTGCACCATCGATGTGCAGTACGCCTTATTTCAGTTGCCGCAATTGGGATTCGAGCTGAGAACCTCTCACAGCTTGTTTTGGGAAGGTTTTTTTTGTTCCAGCTTCATTAAGGTTTGTTTCATATCGCACTTGTAATTTTGTCATAATTAGTAATCATAAATCCTTAACATAAAACAATAGAAAAAATGCACAGAATATTTAAAAAAAAAAATTATGTGAGGATTTGACCTCAAGAGGTGATGACATTCGACCACGACTGAGACCGAATATTCTAAGAAAAATTATGAGGGCTGAATCTTCCTGCGACTGAATCTTCATGAACCCCTTTTTTCAAACTAAATTGCCCATTACTTATAAAGCACCATAACTAAGGCAAAAACAGTACTATGAAATTTCCAAGTCTGAAATTCTATAAATTCCAAATAAATTTACACAAATTATAGAGCAAAATGAAGGATGTGGTGTATAGTATGTGTGCATCTCACACACTGACACACAGTCACCATCAGACATCAAATCCTGAAAGTGTGCTATCGGTACCATATTTGTACCATAATTGATAATAATAAAATAATATTTCATAAGAACAACAAACACAGGAATTCAAAATGCAGCCTCAAGGCAGCATGGTGGTGAATGCCTATGCTGTCCCATTGTCCTTGAAAGGGGGAGTCCTTTCCAAATAGGTTTTTGTTTTGTGATACTCTGGATACTCCCCATTTTTAGCTCAGCTTTGACAAAGTCATATTTAAGGTTGTGTCATAGCCCGTTCCCCGTCTGTTTGGGAACAACAATTCAATACGACTCTGCCTTCCGTCTGTTTGGGAACAACAATTCAATACGACTCGGGCTAGAGGTTGTATTTATGAACCAATCTTTACGAAACTTCTTGGGTACCTTTGTTATCACCGTGGGACGAGAACGAGTGTTTTTGGGTGCGGTCCAAAATGCAAGATGGCCTCCAGCAGCCAGTTTGTACAGAAACTAGTGCAATCAGTTTTTTGTACAGAACTTCTGTATGAAAGTTCTGATTTGAACAAATTTTTGTATGAATGTTTAGTAACATGGAGTACATCACATATAATACAGGTTTTTTTCTCGTGCTGAAATTATGCAAATTAGATGAACTTTAATTTATTCAGTGCTACTTACATGTATACCCAGTAAGTGCACATGCCAATACGGCTCGGGCTAGACTGTATTTATGAACTGATCTTCATGAAACTTCTTGGGTACCTTTGCTATCACCTTGGGATGAGAATGAGTGTTTTTGGGTGCGGTCCAAAATTCAATATGGCTACCAGTGGCCATTTTGTACCGAAATTAGGTACAATCAGTTTTTTGTACAGAACTTCTATACAACTTGGGCTAGAGGCCGTAATTATGAATCGATCTTTACAAAATTTCTTGGGTACCTTTGTTATCACCATGGGGTTAGAATGAGTGTTTTTGGGGGGAGTCCAAAATTCTAGATGGCCGCCGGCAGCTATTTTGTGCTGAAAATGAAATTACTGCAATCAGTTTTTTGTACAGAACTTCTGTATGAAAGTTCTGATTTGAATAAATTTGTGTATGATTGTTAAGTAACATGGAATACATCACTTAAAATACAGGTTTTTTTCTTGTACAGAAATTATGCAAATTAGACAAACTTTGATTTATTCAGTACTACTTATACACAGTAAGTACACATGTCAATACGGCTCGGGCTAGGGGCTGTATTTATGAACCGATCTTCACCAAGCTTCATGGGTACCTTTGTTATCACCTAGGGACGAGAATGAGTGTTTTGGGGTGCGATCCAAAGTTCAAGATGGCTGCCAGAGGCCATTTTGTACCAAAATTAGATATAATCAGTTTTTTGTACACAACTTCTATACGGCTCAGGCTAGAGCCCGTATTTATGAACCAATCTTTACAAAATGTCTTGGGTACCTTTGTTATCACCGTGGGATGAGAGCGAGTGTTTTTGGGTGCAGTTCGAAATTCAAGATGGCCACTAGCAGCCATTTTGTACCAAAATTAGTGCAATCAGTTTTTTATACAGAACTTCTGTATGAAAGTTCTGATTTGAATAAATTTTTGTATGAATGTTTAGTAACATGGAATACATCACAAAAAATACTGTATAATACAGGTTTTTTTCTCTTGCAGTAATTATGCAAATTAGATGACCTTTGATTTATTCAGTGCTTCTTATACACTGTAAGTGCACATGTCAATACGCTAAGGCTGGAGGCTGTATTTATGAACCGATCTTCATGAAACTTCTTGGGTACCTTTGTTATCACCTTGGGATGAGAAGAAGTGTTTTTGGGTGCGGCCCGAAATTAAAGATGGCTGCCGGCTTTCACACTGTTGCTTACTGAGGTGAAGTCACTTTACCATTACCAAGCTACCTACTAAATACCAAAGGGAAGATTTTTTAGTGCACTCTTATTACTTCAGTGCCCATAATTCTCAAATATGACATTAAAACCAATCACATACTTATACTGCTTAAATCTATTCACATAATCAGAATACACCATCAGGGGTGCATTAGCTCAGTTGGTAGAGGTGCAGACTGCAAGCCGAGAGATCCTCGGTTCGAATCCACCTGCGGCAACAGTTTTGTGTCCTTGGGCAAGACACTTCACCCCCACTACCCATGTGGGGGCAAGGTATGCTGTGTACTAAGGCATACTGTATGTTCTTGGTGCACCTGTCTTCGAACAAGGCTAACCCAGCTTGTGTAGTATGTTGGGGAGCTCACAGTTGCTTGCCATTGCTCAGTGGTTCTCCTGGGGTACTCTAGTTTCCTCCATCCATAAAACTGCCATGGTCAAAATAAGCTGTTGTGCAGATAAATGTGACCTTAAACACCAATAAATAAATAATAAAAAGAACACACCACCTCATACCCGTTTAGACTCTCCAGTTTTCATTCACCTTGGTATCCCTCGGTTTGCCTTGGTGTTTAGTATGCCCGCCAGAAAAGGAGTGATTTCTTTTTCTAAAAGAGCAAAACAAGAAACAGTAATTTTTAACAGGAAGTAACGAAATATTTTTCATGAAGCGCACAATTTTATCTTAGTTAATAGCTGCAAAAACGCAGGGTGATATTTGCAAATCTTATTTTATTACTGGCACCAGGTACTGGTAATGAAAATTGCTGTTTGTCATCAATACTTGATCAAGTTTCTGACAAGGCATATTATACTATTCTAGTATGTTAGCGACTGGACATAAGCGCACAATTTGATGTTGGTTTACCACTATATACTGGTGCTTAGCCAGGAAATCTAAGTTACATGTAGGGGCAAGAGTAATATCTAGTGGGAGTGGGGCCGGGTAATAAAGAATATGATGCACAGAATCACCTGAGCCACATAGCAGTGAGATAGGGGCGAGGACAAGAGGGTGTGTGACCCTCTCATCAGTGGAGGGGTCGGGTGCACCTCCCCCCCACCCCCCCCCCCCACTCCCCCCCCCCCAAAAACAATTTGAAATTCAAGACAGTAAAAACACAATTACCTTGACTCTGTGTCCATTTGTGTCCATAATAAGTTGCGAACAAGCATAAATATCTAGATATTAAAATGTCTTTTGGGATGTTCATTATATGGGTTAACAGGAGAGAGGGGTGGGGGCCTGAGTGAAATTGGGGACCGAATATTCTCAGAAAAAGTATGAGGGCTGAATCTTCCTGTGACTGAATATTCATGAACCCCTTTTTTTCAAACTAAATTGCCCATTACTTATAAAGCACCATAACTAAGGCAAAAACAATACTATGAAATTTACAAGTCTGAAATTCTATAAATTCCAAATAAATTTACACAAATTATATAGCAAAATGAAGGATGTGGTGTATAGAACCCCAAAAGTATGTGTGCACCTCACGCACTGACACACAGTCAACATCAGACATCAGCGGTTCCTGAAAGTGTGCTATCGGTACCATATTTGTACCATAACTGATAATAATAAAATAATGTTTCATTAGAACAACAAACACAGGAATTCAAAATGCAGCCTCAAGGCAGCATGGTGGTGAATGCCAACACTGCCCCATTGTCCTTGAAAGGAGGAGTCCTTTACAAATAGGTTTTTGTTTTGTGATACTCTGGATACTCTCCATTTTTAGCTCAACTTTGACAAAGTCAAATTTAAGGTTATGTCATGGCCCATTGTCCATCTGTTCCGTAACAGCAATTCAATACGGCTAGAGGCTGTATTTATGAACCGATCTTTACGAAACTTCTTGAGTACCTTTATTATCACGTGGGACGAGAACGAGTGTTTTTGGGTGCGGTCCAAAATTCAAGATGGCTTCCAGCAGCCATTTTGTTCAGAAATTAGTGCAATCAGCGTTTTTGTACAGAACTTCTGTATGAAAGGTCTGATTTGAATAAATTTTTGTATGAATGTTTAGTAACATGGAGTACATCACATATAATACAGGTTTTTTTCTCGTGCTGAAATTATGCAAATTAGATGAACTTTAATTTATTCACTGCTACTTACATGTATACCCAGTAAGTGCACATGTCAATACGGCTCGGGCTAGGCTGTACAGTATTTATGAACTGATCTTCATGAAACTTCTTGGGTACCTTTGTTATCACCTTGGGATGAGAATGAGTGTTTTTGGGTGCAGTCCAAAATTCAAGATGGCTACCAGTGGCCATTTTGTACTGAAATTAGGTACAATCAGTTTTTTGTACAGAACTTCTATACAACTTGGGCTAGAGGCCGTATTTAAGAACCGATCTTTACGAAATTTCTTGGGTACCTTTGTTATCAACATGATGTTAGAATGAGTGTTTTTGGGGGGAGTTCAAAATTCTAGATGGCCGCCGTCAGCTATTTTGTACTGAAATTACTGCAATCAGTTTTTTGTACGGAACTTCTGTATGAAAGTTCTGATTTGAATAAATGTTTGTACATGTATGATTGTTTAGTAACATGGAATACATCACATAAAATACAGGTTTTTTTCTTGTACAGAAATTATGCAAATTAGATGAACTTTGATTTATTCAGTGCTACTTATACACAGTAAGTACACATGTCAATACGGATTGGGCTAGGGGCTGTATTTATGAACGGATCTTCACCAAGCTTCTTGCATACCTTTGTTATCACCTAGGGAAGAGAACGAGTGTTTTGGGGTGCGATCCAAAATTCAAGATGGCTGCCAGTGGACATTTTGTACCAAAATTAGGTCCAATCAGTTTTTTGTACACAACTTCTGTACGGCTCGGGCTAGTGGCCATATTTATGAACCGATCTTTACGAAACGTCTTGGGTACTTTTGTTATCACCGTGGGATGAGAGCGAGTGTTTTTGGGTGCAGTTCGAAATTCAAGATGGCCACTAGCAGCCAATTTGTACTAAAATTATTGCGATCAGTTTTTTGTACAGAACTTCTGTATGAAAGTTCTGATTTGAATAAATTTTTGTATGAATGTTTAGTAACATGGAATACAGTTAAAACTAAAAGTCCTGTTTTGAAATGCGCACAAATAGCACGTCGATATGCGTGTTAATCTACGCGATATGACCATAGTAAGGCAATCAAATTCTGTAAATATGGCCTGTGCACAAGCAATGTTTCAGCCAATGGACCTCCGGGTAACCCGGAGGTCCATTGGCAGAAACATTGCCTGTGTTTGCTATAAGTAACCAGGAGAACTTGCCGTGCTTTGGATGCCATTCAATATGACAATTGAGCGCAATTCATACGCGCAATTAAGCCTAGATAAGCGCACAGTTCGTGACAGGACTTCTAGTTTTAACTGTACATCACAAAAAATACTGTATAATACAGGTTTTTTTCTCTTGCAGAAATTATGCAAATTAGATGACCTTTAATTTATCAGTGCTACTTATACACTGTAAGTGCACATGTCAATACGCTAAGTCTGGAGGCTGTATTTATGAACCAATCTTCATAAAACTTCTTGGGTACCTTTGTTATCACCTTGGGATGAGAACGAGTGTTTTTTGGGTGTGGCGGCCCGATATTAAAGATGGCTGCCAGCTTTCACACTGTTGCTTACTGAGGTGAAGACACTTTACCATTACCAAGCTACCTACTAAATACCAAAGGGAAGATTTTTCAGTGCACTCTTATTACTTCAGCACCCATAATTCTCAAATATGGCATTAAAACTAATCACATACTAGTACTGCTTAAATCTATTTACATAATCAGAATAGACCATCAGGGGTGCATTAGCTCAGTAGGTAGAGGTGCAGACTGCAAGCCGAGAGATCCTCGGTTCGAATCCCACCTGCAGCAACAGCTTTGTGTCCTTGGGCAAGACACTTCACCCCCACTACCCATGTGGGGGCAAGGTAAGCTGTGTACTAAGGCATACTGCATGTTCTTGGTGCACCTGTCTTCGAACAAGGCTAACCGTGCTTGTGTAGTATGTTGGGGAGCTTACAGTTGCTTGCCATTGCTCAGTGGTTCTCCTGGGTACTCTAGTTTCCTCCATCCATAAAACTGCCATGGTCACAATAAGCTGTTGTGCAGATAAATGTGACCTTAAACACCAATAAATAAATAATAAAAAGAACACACCACCTCATAATTTTCATGAAGCGCACAATTTTATGTTAGTTAATAGCTGAAAAAAATGCAGGGTGATATTTGCAAATCTTATTTTATTACTGGCACCAGGTACTGGTAATGAAAATTGTTGTTTGTCATCAATACTTGATCAAGTTTCTGACAAAGCTCATTATACTATTCCAATATGTTAGCTACTGTACATAAGCACACAATTTGATGTTAGTTTACCATTATACTGGTGCTAAGCCAGGATATCTAAGTTACATGTAGGGGCAAGAGTAATACATGTATCTAGTGGGAGTCATAAAGAATATGATGCACATAATCACCTGAGCCACATAGCAGTGAGATAGGGGTGAGGACAAGAGGGTGTGTGACCCTCTCATCAGTGGAGGGGTCTGGTGCACCCCCCCCCCAAAAAAAAAAAAAAAAAAAAAAAAAAAACAACAAAATTTGAAATTCAAGACAGTAAAACACAATTACCTTGACTCTGTGCTGCTGTGTACTGGTTACTTTCTGTGGGTGGGCAATATTTCTGTGGATGCAGTGATATTAGTTTTCAAACATTGTTTACAGCAATAATCATCAAAAATTTAATTAATGAACCACAGGATACAATTCGGTGCTTCATTAATTAAAATTTTATTGATGATGATTTTCTATTACCTGGAAAAAACATGCATGGAGTGAGCCATGGACATCATGCACTGCCCATGCAAGGATTATGACCAGCAACTGTACTGTATGTCTGTGTCACTGCTATGAGCAGGGACTAATCTAAATGGGTGGGTGTGTTTACAAATATTCATATTTTTTAACACCTGATAACAAAGTAATATCAGTTTATAAACAACTACACAATTGACTTTTAATTACAATACTCCTAATTCCTATTAAACATATATGAATGTTTATTAATTTTGTGGAATTTTTACTCTGTGTATGAAGCTTATTTGGGCCTGTATGTTTGTTAAAATTGCCCTTCCACTACGGAGGACTTTTTGAAATCAGTCTACACTGGATTGTGTGGTATTCCTTTGTGTAAAACAGTGTATTCATTGTAATAATATTCATGCATAAGTTCATGTTCTTGGTTTGTTTTAGGCCTCATAATCTACAGAATAGCTTGGATGGAGGTGTATTCCATCACTTGAGTGCAAGAAGGCTTTGCAATGCTACATGTATAGCATAAACCTTGTTGCACTCCAGGGACAAATTTATCAGTTTTAATAACATGGGTAAAATATCGGACATGAACCGTTTAATTTTTTTTTTTTTTAGCTCACTTCAACAAAGTCAAGCAGGGCTTATCTAATCACTCTCCATCCATTGTCCATCCATCTGTCATCCATCAACACCATGTTTTGGTCAATTCAAGTTAAAGTTTGTGTGAGTAATGGTACCAAATGGGCATTACATTTTTGTTTAACTCAACATGCCCAGCCTCATAGGGAGGGGGTGAGGTAAAATGCTCCCAAAATATTTTTAAAATCTTATGAACCAGTGGGTACAGTGACTTTATATTCGTTATGGAACTACCTTTTGAGGTGTAGAATCACGCTTGTTCAAATGTACTTTGTGAAGCAATATTTGGCTTTGTAATGGCAGTGGTTAGATTTTTGGTACCACCCAAAATTTCTATTTTCCGAACCGATGGTCCGATTTGAATGAAATTCAGTATCGTGGTAATATTGGGTCATAAGTACTTACCTCATGCAAAAAAACCCCTGCATCTCCATGGGAACCTCAGGAGCAAAAAATAGAAATGTTTTCAAACTCCCATGTTTCCCAAACCACTTGGAACAGAGAACTGTTATGTGGTATGAAGCATCCTTAGAACCAGTAGAATTGAATGGTAAAAAAAATGCCCTCTGTTGTTGTTAGAGAGTTCTGCAGAGGGCATCAGAATAATGTTGGTGCAGCATTTTTGTAAACATTTTAGAAAATCATTTCTCAAGAACCAATGTTCAGAATCTTTTGATATTTGGTACACAGCATCCATAGAGGGGTCAGATACAAGTTTGTTAAAATGAGCCCATTCTTTCATATTTGGACTCAATGCAGGAGCCCAAATTTTACGGGGAATTTTCTTTAAAAATCTTCTTCAGAACCACGAGTCAGAATTTTTTAATGTTTGGTACCCTCATTGTTATGATGGTCAGATTCAAGATTGTTCAAACCAAGTCCCTATGTTAATATTTGGGCTTCCTTTGGTAGCCCAAATTTAACTTAGGGCTGTATGGGGAAGTTTTTTTTTAAAATCTTCTTCTTCAGATCCACCAGTCAGAATGCTTTCGTATTTGGTATACAACATCTCTAAGGGGGGAGGGGTGGGGTGAGATTCAAGTTTGTTCAAATCGGGTCTGTAGGTTAAAGTTTGGGCTCACTATGGTAGCCCAAATTTTAACTTTGTGCAATATGAGGAAATTTCTTCAAAATTTTGTTCTTCAGATCCACCAGTCAGAATGCTTTCATATTTGGTATACAGCATCTCAAAGGAGATCAGATTCAACTTTGTTCAAATCGAGTGCCTGGGTTGATATTTGAGCTCCCTATGGGAGCCGGAACTGGCCAAGTAGCTGAAGAATTAGACATTTTTTATTCAGTACCCTCAAGAGGTAAAGAGAAATCTATATAGGTTGTATCAAGATGCTTGAGAGGGGAGCTCCACATTTTACATCATAATCAACTAAAGAAAAGACATGATGCTTGGACTGTTTTTGTCACTTCTGAGGGGCTCAAAGATTTGCAGTGTATCCTATGGAGATGGATTGCTTAATGTAGATTAATTCTTGGACTCTTATATCGTGTTCTGTTCTCTGTTTATATCGTGTTCTGTTCAAGGTGTGCGCTTCAGGCCCTGTGGGGCCTCTTGTTTATTTATTTATTTATTGGGTTTTAACAACACTTTCGAAAGCCAGCAGCTACAAGTTTCTTCTCTCCTTGAATCAAGCTTCTCACCCAACTGCAGCACTCATGGTCCACTGAGTTTTTAGCTCACCTGACTTTCAGTCAGGGTGAGGTGTAGTGATCACTTGCCGTCTGTCGTCCGTCGTCCGTGAACATGGTGTTTGCGTCTTCTCCTCCAAAACTGCTGAACTGATTAATCATTTAAGTGAAATGTGAGATGCTTGTTTGTTATGACATTGCATTTTGATGTTGCTTAAATCAAGTTGCCCTGCCCCCAGTAGGGCCATGCCCCAAAATTTTGCCTAAATCTTAAAAAAATCTTCTCGTGAACCAGGAGTAGCAGAGATTCGATATGTGGTGTGCTGCTTCCTTTTGAGGTGTAGACTTAGTTTTGTTCAAGATAAGTTTGTGGGTCTTTATTTGCCTTCATTATTGGAGGGCATGTATTTTTGCCCCGCCCAAAATTTCTGTTTTTCGAACCAAGAGGCTGATTTGAACCAAATTTAATTTTTGGTTTTATTTGATCATAAGTAATTAATTTATGCCCCAAAATATTTTCCCATCCCCCCATGGGAACCCCAGGAGCTAAAAATAGAACAAAATTCAAAACGCACATATCTCCAAAACTACATGGCACTGAGAATTCTTGTTTGGTGTGAAGCTTCCTTGGGACCAACAGAATGGAATGGTGTAAGCAAATTTCTGTCAGGTCAATCATGGGGTACTTTTTCGTGACTTTGAAAAAATGCTTAGTCAACATTCTGTAACACTGTGGGTAATGAAGAAAGCATTTAAAACTCTTCTTCACCCAATTCACTCCTCCAAAACCTTTCAGATTTCACATATACCATCTTTGCAAGATTTTTTTACACGTTTATTGAAATCAAATCCCTGGGTCCACATTTGGCCTCTATGGGAGTCCAAATGTTGAAATTAGTGCAGTATGAGGAATATTCTTTAAAAATCTTTTTCTTCAGACCCACCAATCAGAATCTTTTGATATTTGCTATGCACCATCATTAGGCGGGTGAGATTTAAGTTTCTTCCTATATTTTGGCTCACCAGGATTTTGCAAATTGCGAGAACGGTGATTTCATTCCTCTGATGTTCTTGCAAATGCTTGTTAAGAAGATCCATATTTACCATTCCCCCAAAATTATAAGCATTTTTTCATCAGATAAAATTTAATAAAATTAAATTAATTTTAGAGCTGAAACAATTAAAGGGTTTTCGTGATTGATTAATCGCATGGGTTAACCTTGGTTAACTGATTAATTACTTGCCCCAATAGGTTGCTGAATAATTGCTGTACCGTTGACCATTTATGTAATTAAAACTTTACTCAGCATAATGGACAAAACCGGGCAGCGCCATATACAAACATGTCCATTCAAATTTTATTATATTTTCAATTTTTGTCTCAAAACATAGCTTATGACCCATCATTGGAACAAGCTCATTGAGCTTGTTCCAATGGGGGGGGGGCATAAGCTATGTTTTGAGACAAACATTGAAAATCTTTAGAATTTCTTGTGCAAGTATCGTCTGCTACCTGCATTTGGTGAAGGGTTGAGAATGACCGTTTTCAGCTACTGATACAGTATAATGATCATGCAAGTGAACAAGTATTTTGGCACGTAACTGGCATGCATTTCTCTGTCTCATGCAATTGATGTGAGCCAGTGTGACAGTGTTTGCCTGTTTTGGAGCAAGTTTGTTCCATAGTGTTAACCCATACAGTGTATTTTTTGTTTTTAAAAATTTGATTAACAGTTTCCATCTTGGTTTCAAAAAGTGATGATAAATAGTGAATATAAGCTTACCCAATATGAAAGAAAAATGGTTAGCAATTGGACATTTTTATATAGTATTTTGCGATGTGAATCCAGCCATCAAATACCCTGCCATGTAGTACCGTACTTCAAAAGTAACGGTTAACCGATCAATTACTTTTTTTTTATCAATCAAGATATTGATCATTGGTTAGTCGATTAATCGGTGTGAGCCAATGTGAGATTCAAGTTTGTTTACGCCAAGTCCCTGGGTTCATATTTGGGCTCACTGTGGGAGATTGAAGTTTGTTTACGCCAAGTCCCTGGGTTCATATTTGGGCTCACTGTGGGAGCCTGAATTATAACTTAGTTCAAAATGAGGAATATTCTTCAAAAGTATTCTTCACATTCAGCAGTCAGAATGTTTTGATATATACAGTATCCTTAGGGAGGTGAGATATAAGTTTGTTAAAGCCAAGTCCCTGGGTTCATATTTGGTCTTCCTGTAGGAGCCCGAATTGTACCAAAATTTCTATTTTCCAAATTGAGAGGCTGATTTGAAGCAAATTTGATATGATGGGCTTATTGGGTCGTAAGTACCTAATTTATGCCAAAACATTTTCCTGTGGCCCTGTGGGAACTGCAGGATCTAAATATAGAGAAAATTTAAAACGCCCATATCTTCAAAACTACATGGCACTGAACATTTTTATTTTGTGTGACGCTTCCTTACGAACTGCCGAAAAGAATGGTCAAAAAAAATTGCCATCAGTTTTATCATAGGGAAGTTTTCCAGGACTTATGCGGAGTCATCATTTTAGTAATGGGAAAAACATTAAAGAATCTTCTTCTCCCATACCACTGCTCCAAAGGCTTTCATATTTTGCATATAACATCTTTGGAAGATTTATTCACATATTTGTTGAAATCAAATCCCTGGGTCCATATTTGGACTCTCTATGATTAGATTAGTGCAATATGAGGAATATTTTTTAAAAATCTTCTTCTGATCCACTCTTCAGAATATTTTGATATTTGGGATGCTGCATCCTTAGAGGGGTGAGATTCAAGTTTGTTTGAGCCAAGTCCCCGGGTTCATATTTGGGCTCCCTGTGGGAGTCCAAATTACAACTTAGTTCAATAAGAGGAATATTCTTTAAAATCCAGTTGTCAGAATCTTTTGATATTAGTATATAGAAGCATCCTTAGGGATGTGAGAATCAAATTTGTTCAAGCCAAGTCCTTGGGTTCATATTTGGGCTCTGTGTGGGAGCCTGAAATATAACTTAGTTCAATATGAGGAATATTCTTTAAAAATCCTTTTTTTTGAGATCCACCGGTCAGAATCTTTGGATATTTTGTATAAGCTTTTCTTATGAGGGGCAGATGCAACTAAATGTTCAAATAAATTCCCTGGGTTGATATTTAGGCTACCATGTCAGGTGAATGCCATCAGGCCCTCTGGGGGCTCTTGTTTGTTTTCTGTTTGACAACATTGCACTGGCTCTTCTATCTATATTTTTCATTTTAAGTTAGTCACTACTTTTATTTAGGCTTCCCAAATTTGTTACTGCATGTCTCTGTCTGTCCATCGGATGAAATGTTTCTTTGCTTTTCATTTGCCTGGGCCAACATTTTAAATAATTTGCAGCTATCTTTCACCCTCCAACCTCCCCCCCCCCCCACACACACACACACAAACACACACACACACATACAAAAATCTGGGCTGGCAAGTATTGAGTATTTTATCAAAAAAGTGGTACTCGAGTACTACGAGTACTGAGTACTTTGGACCCAGCCTATCACAAGTATATTAAACATCAAAGAGTATATTATATACTTGAAACAAATACAGTACAGTGGCAGTGTACTGCTCACTTTCCATGGATGGGCAATATTTCCACGGATACAAATTCATACAATAATATTTTATGCCAAACACTAACGATAGGTATAATCATCAAAAATTTAAATAATGAAGCACCAGGTACAAACCGATGCTTCATCAATTAAAATTTTGTAGATGATGATTTTTATTGACTGGTAAATGCATGAGTGGACATCACTGCCCACGCGTGTATTACAACCTGTCCACGGCGACTGTACTGTAACTTGTCCTCTTTGTGAACATATTTTCTACAATTTCACTCCTTTTGACAGAATGCATGCCTGTGGGGATTAAAACCAAAATAGTGAAAGTGCACTTGTGGATATTTGCAGCACAAGCACAGCACTAATGAATCAATATTTTATGTTTTAGGAATTTTAACAGTGTCATGAGACACCACAGTAGCAGGTATTGGTCATTCTGTTGGAAAAAATCACTGTTTTATGACTCGAGGTGCCTTAACTGAGAAAACTTAGTCTTTTTCTTACAAAGATTGCAGAATATCAAACACAATGTGAAATGTGTTCAGAAGCAAGAATGTGATTAAAAAATAATGGGAAATTCATGTCACCATCAATTTATTTATAAATTAATAAAGTTTTTTAGCTCACCTGAGCAAAGCTCAGTGGGAGCTTTACTGATCACATTCTGCCCGCCGTCCGTCCGGCGTTAACTTTACATTATTCAAATGTTGGGTAAATGTTTATTACCTAATGCCAATTCAGATTTGTTCAAATGAAGTTGCCCCCTTCTCCTGGGTGGTGCCATGCCCCCAAGGGGCACCAAAATCTTCTCATCAACCAGCAGTAGCAGAGACTTGATATATGGTATGCAGCTTCCTTTTAAGGTGTAGACTTGGATTTCTTTAAGCGAAGTTTGATGGGCTATATTTGGCATCGTTATGGGAGGGGCAAAATTTTTGGCCCCGCCCAAAATTTCTATTTTCCGAACCGAGAGGCTGATTTGAATCAAATTTTATGTGAGGGCTTATTGGGTCATAAGTACCTAATTTATGCCAAATTTTCTTTTTCTGTAGCCCCATGGAAACCACAGGAGCTAAAAATCGAAAAAAGTAAAACGCCATATCTCCTGGGTTTATATTTGGGCTCAGTATATGAGCCCGAATTCAAACTTAGTGCATTTCAGGCAAATTTCTTAAAAAATCTTCTTCACCAGATTCAGCTGGCAGAATCTTCTGATATTTGGTATGCAACATTGTGGGGTGGATCTGATTCAAGTTTGTTCAAATCGGCCTCCTGGATTCATATTTGGGCTCACAAGAGAAGCATTTCAGGCAAATTTCTTTAAAAATATTCTTCTCCAGATCCAGCAGGCAGAATCTTTTGATATTTGGTATGCGACATTGTGGGGTGGATCTGATTCAAGTTTGTTCAAATCAGCCCCCTGGATTCATATTTGGGCTCACTATAGAAACCCGAATTATAACTAAGTGTATTTCAGGCAAATTTCTTAAAAAATCTTCTTATCCAGATCCAGCAGGCAGAATCTTTTGATATTTGATATGCAACATTGTGGGGTGGATCTGATTCAAGTTTGTTCAAATCAGCCCCCTGGGTTCATATTTGGGCTCAGTATAGGAGCCCAAATTTGAACTTAGTGTATTTCAGGCAAATTTCTTTGAAAATCTTCTTCTCAAGATCCAGCAGCAGAATCTTTTGACATTGGGTATGCAGCATGCTTAGGGGGTGAGATTCAAGTTGTTCAAGCCAAGTCCCTGGGTTCATATTTGGGCTCACTGTGGTAACCCGAATTATAACTTAGTTCAAAATGAGGAATTTTCTTTAAAAATCTTCTTCAGATCCAGCAGTCAGAAAGTTTCGATATTTGGTATGCAGCATCCTTAGGGGGGTGAGATTCAAGTTTGTTCAAGCTATGTCCCTAGGTCCATATTTGGGCTCACTGTGGGAGCCCGAATGATAACTTACATGTAGTTCAAAATGAGGAATTTTCTTTAAAAATCTTCTTCTTCAGATCCAGCAGTCAGACTGTTTTAATATTTGGTATGCAGCATTCTTAGGGGGGTGAGATTCAAGTTTGTTCAAGCCATGCCCCTAGGTCCATATTTGGACTCACTGTGGGAGCTTGAATTGTAACTTATTTCGAAATGAGGAATTTTCTTAAAAAATCTTCTTCAGATCCAGCAGATGAATGCTTTTGATATTTTTTATGCAGCATCCTTAGGAGGCAAGATTCAAGTTTGTTCAAGTCATGTCCCTAGGTCCATGTTTGGGCTCACTGTGGGAGCTCGAATTGTAACTTAGTTCGAAATGATGAATTTTAAAAAAAAATCTTCTTCAGGTCCAGCAGATGAATGCTTTTGATATTTTTTATGCAGCATCCTTAGGAGGATAGATTCAAGTTTGTTCAAGCCATCTCCCTAGGTCTATGTTTGGGCTCACTGTGGGAGCTCGAATTGTAACTTAGTTCAAAATGAGGAATTTTCTTTAAAAATCTTCTTCTTCAGATCCAGCAGTTGAAATGTTTTGATATTTGGTGTGCGGCATCCTTAGGGGGGTGAGATTCAAGTTTGTTAAAGCCAAGTCCCTGGGTTCATATATGGGCTCCCTGTGGGAGCCCAAATTATAACTCGGTTCAATATGAGGAATATTCTTTAAAAATCATTTTTTTTAGATCCACTTGTCAGAATCTTTGGATATTTGGTATCAGCTTTTCTTTGGAGGAGTAGATGCAACTTGTTGAAATCAATTCTCTGGGTTGATATTTAGGTTACCATGTACAGGTGGGCGCCCTCAGGCCCCCTGGGGTCTCTTGTTTTAGGAAAAAATGCATACTGAGAGCTTGGGGGTGGGGGGGGATGGGGGGGGGGGGGGTACATCCAGGGCTATAATTTACCTCATCACTAGGTAAAAGAATATTTGACATCATTTGTTGAGATAAAATGGCACTTTCTATTGATATTGGTGGATTATATAGCCTCAGCCAGGGCTTACAAGAATCTGAAAATCGATTCCCGTAGAGATCCGTGCAACAAAACCAGTGAGAAACCATGTAGCTTCTCGTAACATTGCTGCTAGGATTCACATGAAAAGAACTGAGTCAGTTTAACCCTTTACCTACCACAAAGGCAGCAAATTAACCAATACAACACTAACATGACCTGAAATATTGTGACACTGGCAATAAAATTTGTACAAATATGGCTGTCATTGGAACCGGCTCTCATCAGCCGGTTCTAGTAACATCCATAATTATTACGCTTGATGAATATTGTTTATTTTTAGCTCACCTGACTGTAAGTCAGGGGGCGCTTAAATGATGACTTTCTGTCTGTCCATCATCAGTCCATCCTGTCCGGTGTGAACTTTACCTTACTGACCTCTCCTCATAAACAACTGAGCCGAATTGAACCAAATTTGATATTCATGTTCCTTATCATATATGAATTCCAGTTTGTTCAAATAACGTTGCCACACCGACAGGGGGCCCCAAGCATTTCTCTGATAGCATGCATAAATTGTTTTCCAAAATTGAAAAAAAATCTTCTCCAGAACCCTGTATAAGAATCTTTTGATACTTGGTATACAGCATCTCTAGGGGTGGGAGGGATAGGTTCAGGTTTGTTCAAATCAAGTCCCTGAGTTGATATTTGGGCTCCCTATGGGCACCCAGATATCAACAGTGCAACATGAGGAAATTACTTTGAAAACCTCCTTCAGATCCACCAGTCAGAATGCTTTCATATTTGGAATGCAACATTTCTAGTTGGGTGGAGGGGGGGGGGGGCAGGGGGGGGGGGGGTAGATTGAAGTTTGTTTGAATCGGGTCTCTGGGTTAATATTTGGTCTATCTATTGAAGCCCAAAGTTTAACTCAGTGCAGTATGAGGAAATTTCTTTAAAACTCGTTTTTTTTCAGATCCACCAGTCAGAATCCTTTCGTATTTGGCTTACAGCATCTCTAAGGGGGTCAGATTCATGTTTGTTCAAGCCAAATCTATGGGTTAATATATGGGCTCTTTATGGGAGTGCAAATTAACTCAAAGCAACATGAGAAAATTTCTTTAAAAATCTTTTTCTTCAGACCCACTAGTTAAATGCTTTAATATTTGGTGTACAACATCTCTGGGGTGGTCAGATGTAAATTTGTTCCAGTTTGGTTCCTGCCAGTCAGAACCCTTTCATATTTCGTATCGCAGGGGGGGGGGGGGGGGCAGATTTGAGTTTGTTCATTTCAGGTCTGTGGCTTAATATTTGGGCAGGGGTGGGTTAGGTTCGAGGTTGTTCATAAATGTTCAAATCCATTCCTTAGAGCTTTTCCATACAATTTGCCTTTCGAAGTGCAGTGACACAACAACCCTTGGACGTTTGGCAGTACTTGTCTACAGCTGTCAGAATTGGAAGCAATCAGGAAGACCTATGCTAATAATCATCTAACATGGACAATAGAATTATGAATAATTTCATAACATTATTCCTATGTAGTGTCCATGAACCTTGACTAACTGAATCTGACCCAAAATACTTCTCTGAACCACCTCGTCAGGTGAGCGATTAAGGGCCCAGGGGGGAGGGGGGGGTTAAAAATCAGTAGTTGGTGTTGTAAAAATTAAAAAGCTGTATTGGGTAAAGGGTTAACATGTATTATCAGTATTATCATTATGCAACAGGGGTTCAATCATACTGACCTAATAGGATCCTGGCCCATAGCAGATCTGAATTCTCGGAACGATTTCCGCAAGAATCCAAATGGATTCTCCCAAATTTAGAGGAACTATAAGCCCTGCACAACCCCAATTTTGAAACAAAATTGACATATTGTTTCGTGGTGGTGGGGCCCTATTTATCTTGCTGTATGATTAATTAAAACAGATTTTCTGAAAAGGTTTTTTGTGCTGATGCAGATTTTAGTTTTATTTTGGGATTTGGGTAGTTTCAAAGAAAGCTGTGAATTATTATCCCTCCCCACTTATTGGGTAATAGAGTAGAAATTCTGTCGTAGGCAATAACAGTTTTTAAGCCTATTTGACACAGATTGGACAGTTCTCTTCAAAGGGATAAATTTCCCATGCTTTGGACTAGACAGAAGCCAAATGTTGAATGTTATTGCAGAAATGACTCTTTCATCACATGAAAGAGGTAACTGTATCTTTGGTAGGGTTGGGTTTGCTCATAGGTATAACTGTTGTAAATATTTTAATTAGATTTACATGCCTCGAAAAGTTGCGCTCGGAAATTATGTAATTCCCAAAACTAAGCAGTCTTGGGGAAATATATTGTTTCAATAAACATTTGAAGAAGTCTACTGACATTTTGCATTACTTTTGAATGTTCCAGATGAATAAAGAGGATGATTTGGGGACTTTTAGAACCTAAAAATTTGTTTGACTATTGGTGTGTTTTGTTTGGGAATTCCCTGAGAAATATGAACATGTGACCAGCACTTCCCTTTCTGTTAGTTTTTCTTTTATTTGTTGCATGACCCATGTTTAAAAATTATTAAAAGGTTGTCTGAAGGGCTATAGTTGACAAAAAATATTTGAATGCTAAATTTAAAATGATGCGACCATATTTTTTTTCGCCTGAACGTTATAATGGTCGCCTATGGGAAAATATTTAGTACTGTGAAACGCATTCTTGTTTGGCTGAAATTAAACAATTGCAGGAATTCGACTGAATAAACCAAAATGTTTTTGGAGTAATGGTTGCGGAATGAAATATTTCAATACGTTGGATACTTTGGGGTTCCTTCTTACGCCTTGCGTATTGTCATATTATTGTATTAATCTTTTACCTGCAAGAAAAACGCCATTCATTTTTTTTTATATTTCCACTTTTTGCTTCAAAAACATAGGTTATGACCTCTCATTGGAACGAGCTCGACGAGCTCGTTCCAATGAGGGGTCATAACCTATGTTTTGGAAGCAAAAAATGATTCTTTTAGTTACACGCGGGTGTCTTTTCCAAGTGCCGTCTGCAACTCAAGTTAGGTGATGGGTTAAAAATTCATACCTCTTAAGAGGCTAATTTGTGCGTGTGTGTGTCATATGATAAATATAATATGAAATGAGTGTTTTTCTCATATAATATTTATGAAACTCGTCCGAATTTTCCGTTTGTGCTCGCCAGAGGCTCGGCAAAACGGAAAATTCTTAGACTCGTTTCTTAAATATTATATGAGAAAAACACTCATTCCATATCCTCTATATATCATTACAGCAAATAAATATCCGAAAAAGTGAAATAAAACACCATAACTTCTGCTTTACTACCGCCTATATTTTCTAAATTGGTTTGTAATAATCAACAAGCAGAACATGTGTACGACAAATAGTAGACTTCACTCAAGTTTTACCGGTCGCACAATGATGTACGGAATTTTTAGTTATCAGATGGTCAATATTTGAATGCGGGAACTATGTTGTAAATGAGCAGATTATTAAACAATCCATAAGCCAAAATAATCCGGTATTCAAGCATTACTAGTCAAATATTTTTTTTTCACATTTGTTGTGTTGGCGAACATAAACGAACAACTACTCAAAGAACGAATAGTACTCTTCAGTCATGGCTGTTATTAAATTTAACATTTTATTCATTTCTAAAATAGGCCGATCAGTTGAAGGCAAAGTGTCATTTTTTTTTTTTTTTTCTGCTTTTGACGCAGCGCAGACCTCGACTCAGACTCCAGACACGCATAACGAAGAAATGAATCGGTGACTTTTTTGTGCTTGAGCATCGTTAAAAATAGGGTTAAGGCGATGGGAGATAATATTGAAAAATAATGTGGAAAACATATTTATTGCACGCCTGTTCTATGTAACCCCATCTACAGCAACACTTAACCATGCGAAAAATGAAAATCTGTTCCGTACATACTGAAATGTTCTACAAATTTAATTGCTTGAGATAGCTAAAACTCATCCCCACAGTTCCAATGTGTACTCTGTGCCAGTAGGCACAGAGAACACAATGGAACTCAAAGGACGAAATAGCAACACGTGTTCCCCTCGAAAATTTGGTTGGCGATAAAACGTGTTGTTTTTGTTGGTAGTTGTAAAATGAATTGCTGAGTGTCCTAATAATTGTTTTTACATACGTGAAGGCGTGTAATAAACACAGAACAACACACGCGTGTGAATGGGTTAATTGATATGGCACTTGTGCCATCGCGGAGGGATAAAACGCGAGGCCTGTGGCCTCTCGTTTTATACTCGTGCGATAGCGATTAACCCATTCACACTCGTGTGTCATTCTGCGTATTGCTCAAGCAGGGTAGTTTAGTTTAGGCAGCAAACCTTTTGATTCAACCACGCATGAGTGTGTGGTTCTTCTGCTTCGTTTTGGCAACAAAAACTCAATTTTCGATGGCGATTTTCCGCAATATAGTGCCGGTCCGATCAGTTAGTATTGTAAAATCTAACCTTATCAACACTTGACAAACGACCTATGATCTATATGGTTTAACATTAGGACACCGCGAATCAGAAATTTGGCTTCAATAATAATAACGTTTTTTTTTCACCACGCTGCGTAGAGGATGCAGTGACTCGTTCAACCAAAAGAAATTGACCTGGTTTAGTGGAGTTTTTTAAGGATAATTTGCATGCTCTATCTCTTGCTCTGGGCATTGTCGGGCAAATTGCATGCCGTACATTGAGTGCAACAAGACATCATCTGCAATGCTTTAACATTGAAGATGGAATCTTCTTGCGCTCAAGTGGTGATATATTCCATTAGATACAGTTAGATAGGTAGAGAGAGAGAGAGAGAGAGAGAGAGAGAGAGAGAGGGGGGGGGGGGGGGTGGCACTTCTCATAAGTATAATTATTAAATTATGGAACTACATCGGTTTATGCTTTTGTATATGAATCATTGGAAGTATTCTAGCGGGGACAACGCACAGTTATACTGTTGAAGCGCACAGTCTTTTATGTTGAACCTGCACGCACTCTGTATTTATTTATTTATTTATTTATTTATTTATTTATTGAGGTTCAACGACACTTTTGACAGCTAGGATCACCTCGTGTCGGACAGTTTCACGGGTAGAAGAAGGCGCAGTACCCGGGGAGAACCACCGAGCAACTGTCAGGCTTCCCAACGTACTAACTCCGTACAAGCATGTTTAGCATTGATTGAAGACAAGTGCGCCATCGACGTGCAATATGTCTAAGTACACAACGCCACCTTTCCCCCACGTGAGCAATCGGGATTAAGTGCTATGCCCATGGACACAACACTGTTGCCGCAAGTGGGATTCGAATCGAGGACCTATCGGCTTGCAGCATGCATCTCTACCTACTGAGCCACCGCGCTCCCACGCACTATGTACATTTTCTCGAGGATCGCAAAAGTTCAAGGTAGCCTTGTAAAGTTGCAACTGAAAATCAAACCGGAAATTAAAATGCTACTTTACCCTTTACAGACGAACACTATATTATAAACTAGTATTTTAATTATTCTTTGTAAACAGTTTAAAAAAATCCAATTTGGAGCTTGATCGTACCAAAGAGGGGTCACACAATATAATTAAATCTTTTTCTGTTCATGCATTTTTAGGAAACATGATTGGCTAAAGTACTTCTTTTTATATAACACAATGAACTGAAAAAAAGCATTTAGGTCCGCCCTAAACCACGCTCCCAATTTCTGTCTTAAAAATTTCGTTGCACAGTGTGAATGGAAATCCCTGCAGGCTCATGTTGTTTCAACATGAAAAGTAATTAATACTTATCTCATTATCTTAAAATGACTTTTAAAATTAAATTTAACAAACAGTGAAGTCCTTATCATGCTTTTCATTCCATGTTCGATAGATGATCGTCTGCGTCCGTCGTTTTACCCAAACCCATCGAAAACAATGGCCGGTCATAATAATCCACAATTGAAACTCACGCCAAAAAACTTTTCAATTTCCAAATAGCCTGAATGAACTCTTTCTGAGACAGCGTTCAACCAACTTTATATCATCTGGGTTTATATCGAACTCCACATTCACAAACTCTGTTTTCAGTTTCTTCAGAGATGGTCAAAATCAGTGTGTTTTTGTGGGCGTGGCCTATGACGTTCATTTTAACTTGCGCAATTCATTGGTCAATAAACTTTTTAATGACACACGGATATGTTTCAGTGAAATGTATCGTCATTTCAAACAGAATTTTAGAAAACTATGTTTTTTTATATTCAGTTATCACCAGGAAGCATGATGCGACCTGGTTTTTATTTCAATTCCGCATTGTAAAGAGTGTTTAAATGTATTGTTCCTCAAGTTCAAATTATAAGGAACGATCGTTTGTTTCTGTCTATTTCTTGAGTTATGAACCCCCCCCCCCCCCCCCCAAAAAAAAAAGACAAAAGCCAAACAAAAAACAACAACAAAAAACAAAGGCCGAACTGTGTAATGGGTGTAGACCATTTACGCAGTTTGGTCATTGTTTTTTGGTGGTTCGCAACTCAAGGAATAGACAGAAACAAACGAGCATTCCTTTTCATTCCTTATATGGTTTTGTTGAATTTTTTTGGAAAAATAATATTTGTTCATGTGCTCAGTTTGTAAATTACGTGTGGGGGTGGGGGTGGGGTGGGGGGAGGGGGTGCAGCCGATTCGTTATGTTAAGAGTTAATTTGGTTCTCCCTTTACCCAAAGTGACGGCCAAAACCGGCCAGCGCTATTCTCAAAAGTAGGCAATTCATTTTCATTATTTTTCACTTGTTGTCTCTAAAACATAGGTTATGACCCCTCATTGGAACGAGCTCGTTGAGCTCGTTCCAATGAGGGGTCATAACCTATGATTTTGAGACAACAAATGAAAATAATAGTTATTCAAGATTTTGTTTTGCAAGTGTCATCTATTTTTCATATTAGGTAAAGGGTTATTACAGATGAAAATTGTAAAATAAATCTATCAACACATATAATTATTGTTGTATAGGAGTCTCGCTCTTGTTTCTAAGCTTTTATCTGGACTCAAGATATGGCCTTAGAAATCTATTTATTTATTGGAATTTAACAACATTTTGAACCACCGGAGGAAGCCGGAGGAAGACGGAGTACCCGGAAAGAACCACCTAGCAACGGCGAACAAATGTCAGATTCCCCAACGTACGAACGCCGCACAAGCAGGGTTAGCATTTGTTGAAGATATGTGCACCATCGAGGTTCAGTACGCCTTAGTACACAGCGCCTCCGTGCCCACGTGGGCAATCAGGATTAAGTACCTTGCCGAAGGACAAACGCATTTACCCTTGGACCGTGGTCTCTCTGTTTTAAGTTCAATGCCGTAACCACTGAGCCAGCGCGCCCCCGATCATTAGAAACAAGAGCTCGACCCGATACAACATTTTTTACATACACATAATAATGATACGTGTGAATATGATAACGTAATTTGCTGCAGAATGAATTTGTAATGGTGGGTTAATCAATCATTCCAACGTGCAACTCCAAGGTTGTGCGTGGAAAACATATACTGACCAATTTCCAAGTAATGAAAACGGAATCATCCAACAGATGGAGTAATTGTCGGAATGAAATGGAAGATACCATTAGTGTCAACAGGTGAACAATCAACCCATCACCCGCAATCCACCCCCGAGGGAAAAAATCGACAAATTTTATCAATGTCAGATGTGGAAGTATTCGACTTTTCGTTAGTGTGCCTCACTCCACACAAAGTAGTCTTATTACGTCCCAGCTAATCGAGTGGTACAAATGTCAGCATTAATTCTATCACTCATGGTCGTACTGGGCCTGGAAAAAGTTACCGGGGAATTCACTTGGGGGTCGGGTCCCGGAGAAAGTTTAAATTTTTCGAACTGAAAGAAGGCTGCTTTCTTGCATCTGAGAGATCAATCGAATTCCATATAGAGAATATTTCGATGGAATATTTATATCATCTTCGTCGCTAATTCGAAATAAAATGGTTGTATCGTGGGTATGTGGGGGGGGGGGGGGGGGTGGACTCGTCGAACCGATCACAGTTCGACCCAATGGAAGAAAATTTTGATTTTGCAAACTAACAGAACGCTGTTTTCTTACATCCGAGCGATCAAATGCAGACGAGACTGATGGTATTTAGAAATGCCCCTATGTAGACTGACAATGGTAGTCCACACAGAGTGTATTTTGGAATACCGCCGTATGTGCAATCAGACCCATTTTGCCTGTTGTTCACATTCACACAATTCCATGCACCAAAACGTGTTCGGCTGCATCAGTTTTGGAGCACAAGGAGGACCCCCAATAGGGAGCCCAACGGGAATTTTCCCGGTGGACCATACCGCCAATCCACTTCGGCTATAACTGACACTCCTCATAGTATTCGGGTAACTTGAAAACCTTCCTGCAAAAAGCTCGATCTTGGGCGTCAAAAACACTTACACCTTGAATGGTTAAATATTCCTTCCAGTTTAAACGTGATGTTTGTTTCTTTGGACATTGATGACAAGGTGTGTGTATTTATCATTCTGTTAAAATCGAAGAGATATTTTGTCGAACATTTTGAATAATTAAAATTCATCTGTCTCTTCCGAACACAATTAAATTTAATTTCGTGTATGATATTGATTAGCGGGAGTGAGTCGATTGTCAACGTTGGTCAGTTATCTCGTTGTGGTAAATTCAAACTGTTATCATCACGATCTGTGTGTAATGATGAATCGGAGATGAATAAGTCGCTGCCTTCGTTGCTTTTTAATATTGATGGAAATAGTTGCTTTTCTGACCGTATGATTTTAAATTGGTAAATAAGACTCATCTGCTGCCACTTCCGTAGCTTCTGCTTCTGCCGCTGCTGCTTCCGTTATTGCTAGTAGATGTGATGGTAATACTGAAGGAGGTGTTGTCGACCATGATAATGATGGAGATGGCGGTGATCATGGTGGTGGTGCCGGTGGTGGTCATGCACTGAATAAGAACAGCAACATCAGCGATCGCAACAACAGTTAAGCCAATAGCAACAACATCATTATCCCTCTACACATTAATGTCAAAAAATATTAAAACTTTAATCTTATACCCAATATCAAACTTCATTATTTTAAAAATTATTTTTTTCAATTTTATTCAAAAAGTGTCAACAAAAAGAGATGAAATACACCACTTCCTATGCTGCTCTGTAGATTATGAAGTCTAAAACATAACACAAACCAAGAACATGAACTTTTGATGGCAAAGAAATATCCACAAAAATAAAAAATAAAATAAAAAAAAAACGCCCGCCCAGATGCAATTGTACAGAAACTGGCCTGCGAAACAGATCTACTTTATTGGACCTTACCTCTCTAAAATTTCCTTGACAATAGTATTGTTGCTTTGTAGACAAGCCCAGCAGATACCACACTCAGCTGATGTTTTTCTGATGTTGCCCAGATTGTTATCAAACTGCTGAAGACTGGACGGAATTGAATATTCAGTCGTGTCAACCATGTCTTTATAAGCAATATAGATGAAAGAATGTTCTCGAGTAATGTATAGTATGTCTTTACACAAATTCGTTGATTTTCGACTCTTTTGTCTTGCAGGTTGTCTTGAGAGAAAATATTCAAACACGAGTTATTTCTTATATTTTAATTATTCACCTAACCCAGGGGGATACGTTTAATAAAATACACATCAACAACAACAGAGGAAACAAGATTTATTCAACATCGAACACAACAAAGTTTTGAGTCCCTCCCCCAATGCCGGACACTCTATTTTGTTTTGTAATGGCGGAACAATTGATTTGCAGACGATAAATGTTGTTTGTTTCCGTACTGAATGTTAATTTAATATTTAGAATAGAAGCTTATTTGGCTATTTTTTTGACAAAATGATTATGTATATGCACGTACATTTTTCCTTATCTGGTCATTTCATATGTGCGTATATTCTATGCTAACTAGCTGTCGATCAATGAGATAGGCGTGCAGACATTTTGACATTTCTTTTGTGGGACAAGTAGTGAAAGTGGTTACGGCTGATATCGGATGTCAATCATTCAGAATCACTAGGGAAAATTAGGCTTACTGAGAATTAACCCTGCTTTTTCTGCGCCCATCAACCAATGACATTGCTTTATTCAACTACTTATTACATTATTCTACTATCATCTAAATAACTAACTCTAACTGTTATAAAATTAGTAGTTATTAAACTCAGACCTGTTTTATTTGCCGCGAAAATAGGCTCCACTCCAGAGAAACTTGTTTGATATGTGACTGAGATTGTAGAAAGTTCCAACGAGATGTTGACTTTACAGTTAAAACTAGAAGTCCTGTCACAAACTGTGCACGGATCTAGGCTTAATTGCGCGTAGGAATTGCGCGCAATTACCATATCGAATGGCATCTAAAGCACGGCAGGTTCTCCTGGTTGCTCATAGCAAACACAGACAATGTTTCCGCTAATGGACCTCCGGGTTACCCGGAGGTCAATTGGCTGTACAATTGCTTGTGCACAGGCCATATGTAGATAATTTAATAGCGCATTACTATTGTCATAACGCGTAGATTAGCGCGCAGATCGACGTGCTATTTGTGCGCATTTCATGACAGGACTTCTAGTTTTAACTGTAGCATCAGTCAAAGAGAACATAACGTCAAATAGACCGAATAGATGTCATAGAGTTACCCCCATTTCACCGGTCAGCGCAGACGTGGTTCGTAATTATTTCCTTTCCGAAGTATTTAGATGCTGGTGTAATTTTAACAGCTTCCATACATACATATACGTCATCTTGAATTATCAATATATCAAACATTCTTTGAAATAAATGACAAACAACTTAAGTGTAAGTCGTACACAACTATTTTGACAGCTCAAAAAACAAAACAAAAAAAAAAACAAAAAAAACAAAAAAAACGGAAGGGAACATCGCATCTGTGGAACCATTAGGAGTTGAAACATCCCGAATTACACCAAAAAGCGAAATAAAATGCAGGCATCGAGCTGTATACCTATGGATGCCGATAATCTGGGTAGCGGCCAGTCTGAACGAAAGACACAGTCTTCACAGTTCAACTTCGCAAAGCAGAAAGGGTTACGACCCAACGAGAAAGCCTAACATGATTTTGCTGAAATAGGATTAATCATCGCAGATGGATGTCCGTTCAAAAGAACAGTAGATGGTTTGAAGAATGTACGATGAGTCATAACTGACAAGAATCACACCACACCACTTCCGAGATCATTATCGCGTAAACTGGATCATCTCTGAACCAGCATTGAAGAATCATTGTGTGAGACAGTGAAAACCGAGAAACGGGCAGCGCAACCACCGGTTACCTTCGACCATCAGAGGGCCAGTAATAATAGCAATTATTTAGTTTAAACTTTGCAGTATATAAGCGATGAGTGGTAGTTCGTGACAAAGTGTTTGACTGTTACTAGTCTCGAGAAGCGTGATGCCGACCATACGGCCAAATCAAGAAGCCATCATCAGAGAGCAAAGTATAACATAACTCTTGAAGATGTTATGCACTGAGCAATTGACACAACCAACGTGATGCCATGCACAGCACGATATCCCGGCATCAAATGACGACGCACATGTTTTGCAGCTATGTATCAATTGGGCGTTAGATGCACAACAGATGCTAAAAAATATGATCAGTTCCACCCACAAAATTGCAAACGTTTTCAACTCATCTACTATTGGACTGCAGAAGATCCTGATGATAATAGTTGCCTACCACGCAAACCTGATCCGCATCTAGACGTGGCGACAAAAAACAGCCTTTAACTTGGATGAACAAGAATAATATGCTTTATACATTAGAACCTGGTGGAGTGTCAGGGCATAACATGTGAAGCTACATCCACGTCGCACCCAACCAAACATCGAAGGGATACATCCACATCGCTACCAACCAACCCTCTACGGGACACACTCGAGTCTTACTGAAGCCAAATGCCGAAGCTACATTCTGAGTGATGATTGTTCTGTGGCAGTATCTAGAGTCATCGCCTATATAAATATCTTCAAGAAAGAGTTGAAACGCGACCAGGCGAAGAGTGTTAAAGCATTCGATATCGAATTAGTGACACAACTGAATACTTGTTTCGTTCTCGGACAGAATCACCCTCAAGGTGGAACGTACCTGGATCCCAGATACAAAAGCGTAATGGTGATTCATCCTCTGATATTGCTTAGTTGAATAGCTCATCGAGGACGACCTATTGATATTGCTGTAGCTAAACAGATCATCGCCGTCGACATGATGTGCCATAGCACAGTGAGGCGTCAGTCATCCATCATATCGCAGTGAGGCGTCAGTCATCCACCATAGCACAAAGAGGCGCCAGTCATCCACCATAGCACACACAGGCGTCAGTAATCCACCATAACACACTGAGGCGCCAGTCATCCACCATATCACACTGCGGCGTCAGTCATCAACCATAGCATACTGAGGCGCCAGTCAATCACCATAGCACCGCGAGGCGTCAGTCATCCAACATAGCACACTGAGGCGTCAGTCATCCACCATAGTACTCTGAGGCGTCGGTCATCCACCATTGCACACTGAAACGCCAGCCATCCACCATATCACACTGAGGCATCAGTCATCAACCATAGCACACTGAGGTGCCAGTCATTCACCATAGCACCGCGAGGCGTCAGTCATCCACCATAGCACACTGAGGCATCAGTCATCCACCATACCACACTGAAAGGTCAGTCATCCACCACAGCACACTGAGACGTCAGTCATCCACCATACCACAGTGATGGGTCAGTCATCCACCATAGCACACTGAGGCGCCGGTCATCCACCATAGCACACGGAGGCGTCAGTCATCCACCATAGCACACTGAGACGTCACCCATCCGCCATAGCACACTATTGCGACAGTCATCCACGATATCATACTGAGGCGTCAATCATCCACCATAGTACACTAAGGCGTCAGTCATCCACTCAAGTGCACTGAGGCGTCAGTCACCAACAAAGCACACTTATGCATCAGTCTTCCGCCATAGCACACTAAGGAGTCAGCCATCCACCATAGCATACTTGTCGTCAGCCATCCACCACATCACACTTAGGCGTCAGTCATCTACACTAGTGCACCGAGGCGTCAGTCATCCGCAAAGCACACTTACGCGTCCGCCATCCACCATAGCACACTAAGGCGTCAGCCATCCACCATAGCATACTTGGCGTCAGTCATCCATCATAGCACACTTAGGCGTCAGTCATCCACTCTAGTGCACTGAGTCGTCAGTCATCCACCATAGTAAACTGCAGCGTCAGCCATCCACCATAGCACCCTGAGGTTTCGATCATACATCGACTAACGGTGCGTCTGTCAGCCCTTGACTTTGTGTCTTTTTTCTTGAATATGCGGCCAGATTCACAGATGAGAAATTGGCTTCAGAAAACTGGGTTTTGAAACAACACACATTGCCGGCTCATCTCTGCTAATTGCAATAAGTTTGACTTGTGAAAATGGGATCAAACTACATTTAAGGCCGCCCGAAGCTTTCTGGAAATTATGAAAGTCGGTGTGGCGCATCTGTAGAATGGTATTGTGATTCAGCCTAACTGATTTCAAAAGGCGGATCACCTGACAGGACTGAACACTTCAGTAATGCCCAATGCTCTTTGATGATGGAAGTGAATATTGTCCACTTCCTGGACACAGCTATGCCCGGGAGTTGAGCACTTTCGTTCTATACGGACAATGTTTGGATGCGTTTTCATGAAAAGTTTCAAGACATGAGCATGTGTGAATTTCTGTTTTGGGGCGCACATAAATCAGACCAGACCACAAAATAAAGTACGTTACATTTGGAACATCCTCGAAAATGGCATCTAATGTTTTGCAGAGAGCGCTGGCGATCGCATTGCCATCTCTTCCACCAAGATGTTCATCCCACACAGCATGATACCCCTTCTAGCACGCAGAACAATGAGCCGTCAAATTGAATACGGTCAGTTTGCGTTTATAGAAGAAATTGCTCACATTTGGCTTGGGCAATGTGATAACATACTCTAAGTCGAATCTGACAACAGTTCTTCTTGATTCACTGTCTCTCTGTCTTTTCTAACGCGGGTTTCGCTTGTCATTTTGATAACCTTGATATGTAGTAAGAGATTCCTCTGGAACAGCCCCGAGATGCTTTTTTAGAGTATCATACTCTTTGCAAATATCAAACTTGTCTTTTTTGGAACATGAAGACCAATATTGAATTCCAAGTTGAACATCTTCCTATAACCCTTCACCCAACGCAGACGATATCAAAATTTATTATTTTAAATATAATTTTTTTACTTTTTGTAACCAGAGCTGTCCATATATATTGTGAAATATATATTAATATTCATTACTTATTTATTTTCATTAATTATTTACTTATTTATTCAATTACAGCTATGGGTGTGTGGCTCGCACTGTTTGGTCATGGGTTAAAACATATCTGCAGTGATGTTTTAACCAATGATCAACTTACTCACGACAGTTCTCCGCATGTGCATGGTTTTGTGAATAAGCACTCACCATTTCCCGCCTAACAAGCACTCCTTGTCATAAGCGTTTCTGCTCTCGTCAGCTCAACTCACTCTTCCATCAGCGTAAATTTATTTGAAGTATTTTACTTATCTGCGAAGATGTAGTAACTTTAATATACTGTGCTTATCTGGTGAGTTTCTATTTGTATTGCATTTGGGTCGATTTTCGAATTCATCGTGTACCGTGATTCGCATTTACATTTCGATACATCTCGATTCATTTCATTCTGTCATTATATTATTATGTGCAATATTCTGAAAACTCATGTTTGTGTATATTTATTTTATAGGTTTTATTGTCATCATGTAGTAATAAAGATTTAGAAGCGTTATTAGATGCAATAAACTGTGTTTTGAACCCTGAACTCCGTCTGATATTTTGTGGAGATCACCCCGGGTTACAAATGGCGCCCAACGTATCAACACTTAACCAGATATAGCAACTTGTTCCAGGGATGTGATATAAGTCAACAGGACTCATCTGTCGATGTTCTTGATGCCGTCTGTTTAATGGAATCGTCTGGTTTCGTCGACGTGGGAATTTAACTGTGACAGGTACCCCTCGTACCTTCAGTGATTGTGTCAACAAAATATGTATATCTAGCTAGATAAAGTGTTATTCAACTTTCACAGGTGAATAAACTGTGCGCGGAATCATATATATATATATATATACATAGGCCTATCTACATTTCGTCGCGCCTTTCACATCGTACACAACGGATCGTGAGATCAGCTGAACTGTTCTATCATCTTCAACATTTCGGAAACAAACTATAAATACTTTACGCTTCGATCATGGATTATCTCAGAGGTCAACCGTGCTGCTCATCGCTTCAGTGACTGATTGTTTACAACAGTATTTTCTGAACTTATTCTCGGACTTTTGATTTCGTTTAGGGATTATTGTTTTCGCAATTTGATTCTTGGATTGGATTAGCTGGGAAGGTAATATCAGTGTTATTTAAATTAGGTGGTCAATGTGAGAAATTTGCCAGTTCATTTCTCGCTAACTGTACTGTTGTCGGTTCTCGAAGGACCGTGATGGTTTGATCTAGGTCACCTGGTCAAATCTTTATTTACCTCCGACAGTCAACACAGTCACATTACAACATTGTGAATTGCGTTGTGTAAATTACGGGCGTTATGTAATTTACAATCCGTCTTGCATAGGACTGATATTGCTTCTCTATCAAGGTAGATAAGCCGTATCAGAGTTTTCTTTTCCCCACCTTGAGATAACAGTTTGTTACTGTTTACATGAAGTGTCTGCTAACAGAATCATGAATAATTGGATAATCTTGAGCTCATTGTTCTGTTAGTGCCACTAAGCCGTAAGTTGGTGGGTATTGCCATATTTGTTTAAGCTGCAGTCGTTTAGACTGTAAATAGAACATACAAATCTAAACAATACAAGTTATGAAGTGAACTTGTTCACTTCATACAGTATTGTTTACAATTAGCTCAGACGCCTGCACCTGCACTGTATTTCGGTGATTAGCATTTTTGTATTTACACTAATATACAGACAGTCACTGACTTGAACTAGATCGACTGACAATTAATATTTTTGACAACAACTTTTTATATTGTTGCATGCTGGATTCATTTTTGAATTAACCGCACTATGCTCGAATGCACTTTTGCTTTTCAGGAAATGTGTAAATATTTTTCAGGTGTGTGTTGATATTTGTTTTCAGATTCCATAAGTTCAAGGTCGTCTTGTTTTTACAGGTTGTAGGAAAGAGCAACTTACTGATTCCATCTTGAAAAAAAAAAAAAAAAAATTTTTTTTTCTTTCGCTTCCACTTAGGCATGTGTTAGTGCACATTGAATGACTTGAAGGTCAAGGTCACTTATTCATTGCAGTTTGTTGGAAAGAGCCACTTAGTGAAAAAAAAAAAAATAAATTTGAATTTGAATTTTTTTTGTGTTTGCATTATAACACTGAATGAATGCAAACTTCAAGGTCATTCAATAATTACAGGTTGCTGGAAGGAGCCAATAGCTGAATTTGACTTGAAAAAAAAAAAATTTTTTTCAGCATTTCGATTTTTCTTTCAGATTGATATTTTTTCGCATAACCTCGTGCGATATGTTCCATAGTAAACACCGCGTAACACGCTGATGAAAAATCTTAGTTTTTGAAATTTCAAAAACTTCACATTGTTGTTTGACTTAAACATTTTAGGTGTTTTTCTCCACTGCTGATGAAATGATACTTGATTGTTTTTTTTCTTTTGTGCGACATTTCATACCGATCAACTGCAACAACATTGTTGACCCTTTGCTGTCGCACTAGTGACCGTTTGCAGTTAACATCATTGACCCTTTGTAGTCAAACTCATTTACCCTTTGCAATTGGTAACTTGTGATCGATACTTTCCAGTCAACATTATTGACCCTTTACTGTCAATAAGTATAGGTGACCATTCCAGTGTCAAGTGTTACATATTAACCCTCATAAGCCAATTGGGAAATGTTTATTGTGGCTTTTACTGCAATATGTGACATTCAGTTTGAAATTTTTCTTCAATTATTTTGAAACAAATGATTGAAATTTGTGTTGAATAAAAGTTGTTTTTTTGTGTGACCAGTCATACACACATTAGTGTGTGACCACTTACTTTATACGAATACTTGTGTGTGACTATACAGCAATATAGCTGTAGTTGTGCGTAACCATTTACATGTAATCTTCATTCCTGTGTTGACACTCATACTTAAAGTGTCTTTACTAAACATGTACTAGGTGTGACCTCATGTAAATTGTACTAGGTCACTAGTGTGACCCACATATACATTGTGTGTATACGCATACACGTTCAACAATTTACAAAAACTATAGTATACTTATATATAAAAATAAGTTCAGGTGTTTACATATCACTGTAAGAACATAGTAAAATGGCTTCCATGTCTGAAGAAGACATGCTTAGGGCATTGAAGGCAACAGGAAAATATAGTATTTCCTTAGCAAGGGATCGTAAGCCACAATCTCCTGAAATTACTAAACCTCAGGCTGTAAGTACGCCTAAGGTTGAAAGTTTGTATACATGGAAAGGTGGAGTAGGTGCTAAACCAAAGTTTACAACTTCATCAGTACAGACACCAATACCTGATTTCAACAGGTCACAAATTATTACAGCACCACATAATACACCAAATATTCCACAATTTTCCGGTGACGATCCACCACAAAAGGGTGATGTTTCATATCGTGAGTGGCGATTTGAAGTTCAATGTCTTTCTAATGACCCTGAAATGTCAACAAATATTTTGTTGAGAGTAATTAGGAAGTCTCTCAGGGGAACAGCCAGAAGTATGCTGTTACCACTTGGCGAGATGGCAACTGTGGATGATATTTTAAAAAAACTGGACATTTTGTTTGGAGAAATAGCCACAAATGAAATGATAATGCAGGAATTCTTCAACGCATATCAGAAGAGTGACGAATCGGTCACCGCATTTGGATGCAGACTTGAGTCAATGCTGCAGAGAGCCATTGACAGTGGATATTTGGAACAACACTCCAAGAATGAACTTCTGCGACATAAGTTCTGGACTTCTCTGAGTTCGGATAAATTGAAAAGCCAGACTCGACATAAGTACGACACTTTACGAGATTACGATGAATTACTTCGAGAAATACGTAAAGTGGACAAAGAAATCAACTTGAATACATTACCTGGCTCCTCAAAGAAAGTTCATCAACAAAGTGTATCAACTGAAAGTGACCCTATAGATGCACTCAGCAAAAAGTTTGAAGAGAAATTTACAACTCTTGAAAAGAAATTACAGGGTCAAATAAATGAGAAATTTGACACTATTTTACAGAAGCTTGATAAAAATCAAGGTTATGCAAATCCTGGCTCGAGCAGTGCTTCTCGTGGTAATTACCGCAATTATGGAAAGCGCCGTGGAAGCAATCAGGGTTATAGGCATAACAGTTACCCAAGGAAAAACCCAAACTACTAACGACTTCTGTCGATGGCCATTCAGGAGTCGAGAATTTTAGTGGCCATTCACTACATAGAAGACTTGTTGGGTCCTCTAATGAGAGTGAAATATATTTGGATGGAAAAAAATGTGAAGCATTGATTGACAGTGGTTCAATGGTAACAACCATTTCAGTATCGGGTTTTGAGAATTTGCCAAGTAAACCAACACTGCATTGTCTCGATGAGTTGGGTTTGACAGTGTCCGTTGCCGATGGATCCAGTTTAAATTATTTGGGCTACATTGAGTGTTCCATCAGTGTATCATTCTTGAAGGATGTGATGTATGTTCCAGTACTGGTTGTTCCTGATACAGAATTTAATTTGAAATGTCCAGTGATAGTTGGAACAAATGTTATCAGGTTGTTCCGAGATATTTCATCAACATCTGAAGAATTAGACAACACTACTGTACCCATGGAATGGAAACTAGCCATGAGTGTTATTAGTAATAACACTTACAGATTGAAATCTCTTAATAAGAGGCCTTTAAAAATTGGACCATATCAGTCTGCCATTGTAAAGGGCATGGCCAGAAATATTGATGCTGGTATCAGTGATATAGTCACTGAAAACTTGGAAGATGGACTCGGCTTTATGGTTTGTCTGAGAGTGGTTAAAGTAAATCATTCATCTAGGAATCTCAGGGTTCCGGTGAAGATTTGCAATATTTCTGCAAAGCAGGTGGTCATAAAACCATGGGAAGATATTTGTAAAATATCTGAAGTTAAAGTTGTTGATGATTTGGCTTCAAATCCTAATTTTATGGAAAACATCAAGGATAGAGTTAGCACAGTTGATGACCCTACTGATAATTTTACTTCAGATATACTGAATGAGGACCAAACATTGAAAGTGAAAAACTTACTACATAAGTGGAAAAATGTTTTTTCTACAAGTCTTTTAGACTTAGGACACACAGATGCGGTCAGACATCAAATAGTGCTTGAGGATGATAGACCATTCAAGCAACCATATAGAAAGATTCCACCTGCGATGTATGATGAAGTACGTCATCATATAAGATAAATGTTAGATGCTGGTGTTATAAGAGAATCGAAAAGTCCATATTCATCGAATATTGTACTTGTTCGGAAGAAAGATGGCTCTCTCCGATTCTGTATAGGTTATCGGATGCTTAATTCTAAGACGCAGAAAGACAGCTATATGCTACCGAGGTTCGATGATGTCATAGAGCCACTTAGTGGAGCAAAATTTTTCTCCAAACTTGATCTTAGATCTGGCTACTGGCAAGTAGAAGTGGAAGAGACAGACAAACCTAAAACTGCTTTCTCCGTAGGAAATCTGGGATTTTACGAATGCAATCGCATGGGATTTGGTTTAACGAATGCACCAGCCACATTTCAACGACTGATGGAGAAATGCATGGGATAATCTCACTTGAGGGAATGCTTAATATTTTTAGATGATATTTTAGTCTTTTCCAAGACTTTTGAGGAACATCTTGATCATCTACAATGTACATTCCAGAGGCTTGTAGAACATGGTTTGAAGCTAAAACCCTCCAAGTGTGAATTCTTCAAGACATCTGTAACATATCTTGGTCACGTTGTTTCAGCAGAAGGTATTTCTACCGATCCCGATAAAGTGGCAGCTGTCAGAGATTGGCCAAGACCAAGAAATATAAAACAATTGCGTCAATTTTTGGGTTTTGCTGGATACTACAGGTGTTTTATTATGAATTATTCCGGAATTGTAGAGCCTTTGAATAAACTACTGAAAGGACATGGTAATCCTCAATCCAAGAAGAAATCGACCAAGAAACAAAAGAATGGTAATTGTGTAAAAGTTAAATGGACATGGGAAGACTTACAGGAAGAAGCCTTTCAAAGTGTAAAAGCCAAGCTGCTGCAGCCACCAATCTTGGCTTATGCTGACTATACCCTTCCATTTATTTTACACACTGATGCTAGTGCATCAGGTCTTGGTGCTGTGTTGTACCAAAATCAAGATGGTGTAGACAGAGTGATCGCTTATGCGAGTCGAGGTCTTCGACCTAGTGAAAGGAATTATCCTGCACATAAGTTGGAGTTTTTGGCACTCAAGTGGGCAGTGACAGATAAGTTTCACGAATATCTGTATGGCAACAACTTCAAGGTGATTACCGATAACAACCCACTAACATACATTTTGGGAAAAGCTAAACTTGATGCCACTAGTCATCGCTGGGTTGCTTCTTTAGCAGACTACCATTTTACTCTGCAGTATAGAGCTGGTAAGCAAAATAATGATGCCGATGGTTTGTCCCGTAGACCACAAATGTTTGCTGATGTTGTGAAGGCTGTATGTGAAGCAGTAACAGCTTCTGTTCCATTTGTAGACAGTTTATCTTCGGACACAGTTCCCCATTCGGCCGATGGGGCATCTGTTTCCTTTGATTCTTGGAATAGATTGGATTGGAGGAAGGAACAAGAAAAAGATCCCACTGTGTCAAGAGTTGTTTACCTCATTAGAAGCAGTTCTATTCACAGAAGGGGAGGAAGTAGGGAATCGCCAGATGTTGAGAAATACTTGAGGGAGTATAAAAAATTATCACTCAAATCTGGTATTCTCTATAGAACTACTTCTCTTGATGGTGAACCGATTCATCAGCTTGTTCTACCAGAATCATTTCATCAGCTGGCATTGAAGGGTGTGCATGATGATGTTGGTCACCAGGGCAAGGAAAAACACTTTGGTTAGCAAAGCAACGTTTCTTCTGGCCTGGTATGGAGAAAGATGTTATGCACAAAGTCGATCACTGTGGAAGATGTATCCGACGGAAAACTCCAGTCCGACCTGCTGCTGAACTAGTTCCTATTGAAACTAGTAGACCTATGGAATTGGTGTGTATGGATTTTCTGAGCCTAGAACGGTCAAAGGGTGGTTATGAGAATGTACTTGTGATCACTGATCATTTTACACGTTATGCGCAAGCAATTCCTTGTCGCAATCAGACAGCTCATACCACAGCCAAGGCTTTATATGAAAATTTTATTGTATTTTACAGTTTTCCTGAGCGACTTCATAGTGACCAGGGTCGAAACTTTGAAAGTCGTGTAATAAAGGAACTCTGTAAAATTGCTCAGGTTCAGAAAACTCGTACAACGCCGTACCATCCTATGGGAAACGGATCAGCTGAAAGGTTTAACCAAACTTTAATAAAGATGCTGGCAACCTTGGATGACCACAAGAAGTCTGACTGGAAGTCATATGTTGCACCAATGGTCCAGGCGTATAATGCTACTCGAAATGATGCAACTGGATTCTCACCACACTATCTAATGTTTGGTTGGCACCCACGGCTATCTGTAGATGCATTCCTTGGTATTGTTCCAGGAAATGACCAGACAAACAGTAAAAATAACTATGCCAAGAAATTACGAAGTCGTCTGGGATTTGCTTATAAAGCAGCTGCCGAAGCCAGTTCAAGAAATGCCCAGCGGAATAAAAGAAACTATGACCAGAGATTCAGGATTCAAGAGTCAAAGCTTGAAGTTGGTGACCGAGTGTTGGTCAGAAAGGTTACCTTTGATGGCAAACACAAACTTGCTGACAGGTGGGAACAGGCAGTTTATTTGGTTAGTGAAATACCAAACAGTAATATTCCGGTGTATAGAATAAAGCCAGAGGATGGTAAGGGGCGGTTTCGCACCTTGCATCGGAATATGCTGCTGCCATTTAATGCGCTCCCATCTGGACCCCCTGTGGGGGATGGACACTGCAAAGTGGATCCCAGACAGCAAGTTTGTGGGTGTGCCAGAAAAGGCTCCATTGAATCAAGTTCAAGTGATTCCACCACCTCAGAGAACTCTGGTCAGTACTTGAGATATATAATACCTCAGCGAAGACAGCCACCATTAGCCTCACCTGTTTCTCGTTCTCCAAGTGAACCGGCACCAGCAACTTCACCATCACAAGATACTGTGCAGTCAGAAACTAGAGAACCAGACAGTGTAGCTATTTTAGAGATTGCTGATGATGATAATAATGATGCTGAGGATACAGAAATCCAGCCAAGAAGATCGGATAGAGCACGGAAGCCTCCAGATCGATTTGGACAGTGGGTTTATTCCCAAACTGCTGAATCGCAGCCTGCAGATGAAATTTTTGTGTAAATAGTTGTTTCATTTGCAGCATTGAAAAAAAAATATATATCAGAAGTACAGCTAAAACAAAGTGTTGTTTCAACAGTATTTTAACTAGCAATTATCTATTTTAAATGTAAAATTTATTAATTTTAAATAGATAACTATATTTTATCATCAAATGTTTTCAGATTATATGACAGAATTGCTGAAGTGTACCTCAACACTTTAATGGAGTTATTGGACAAATTTGCTGGAAAGTATTATTTTTTTTTTTGTGTAGGTGTTTCAACTTTCTTTCAGCATTGTAGGGTAATATGGTATGGTATTGAATTGTCAGGAGACAATTCCCTCAATGGGAGGGAATATGTAACCAGAGCTGTCCATATATATTGTGAAATATATATTAATATTCATTACTTATTTATTTTCATTAATTATTTACTTATTTATTCAATTACAGCTATGGGTGTGTGGCTCGCACTGTTTGGTCATGGGTTAAAACATATCTGCAGTGATGTTTTAACCAATGATCAACTTACTCACGACAGTTCTCCGCATGTGCATGGTTTTGTGAATAAGCACTCACCATTTCCCGCCTAACAAGCACTCCTTGTCATAACCGTTTCTGCTCTCGTCAGCTCAACTCACTCTTCCATCAGCGTAAATTTATTTGAAGTATTTTACTTATCTGCGAAGATGTAGTAACTTTAATATACTGTGCTTATCTGGTGAGTTTCTATTTGTATTGCATTTGGGTCGATTTTCGAATTCATTGTGTACCGTGATTCGCATTTACATTTCGATACATCTCGATTCATTTCATTCTGTCATTATATTATTATGTGCAATATTCTGAAAACTCATGTTTGTGTATATTTATTTTATAGGTTTTATTGTCATCATGTAGTAATAAAGATTTAGAAGCGTTATTAGATGCAATAAACTGTGTTTTGAACCCTGAACTCCGTCTGATATTTTGTGGAGATCACCCCGGGTTACATTTTTAAAAAAAAATGTCAGCAAAACCATATCATGTGACCCCTCATTGGAACGAGCTCGACGAGCTCGTTCCAATGAGGGGTCACATGATATGGTTTTGTTGAAATATTTTCAAAAATTTAATTTTTTCAACTGCTCAATTTGCATATTACGCGGGCGGATGCGGCCGATTCGTTAGGTACATTGATCGTTGAATGTGTCAACGACTTTTGTCTGCACCACTCTTCATACGTGGAGTACATACACTGCAAAAAATATAGGCTCTCTTTGGAACCAAAACTGGTTCTAATCTTGTCCCTGAGATGGAACCAGTTCTGTTTGAACAGTATTTATTTCAAATCAAATAAATTTATAAAGATTAGCATTAAATATTAACAAAGTTAAACATAAATTGAGGGGGTTTCAGACGTAAGTTTAGAGCTTATACGAGGTTGTCTCAAATCATTATTAAGCAAAGGAGATATGAACAGTTGTCTTATCGAACCAGTTTTGGTTCTGTATTGAACCAATATACCAGGTATTTATATTCGCTTTGTTTCAAAATGTTTGGCGACTGCGTCGAATAAGCTCCAAGTTTACTGTTGAATCTACTTCAGTTCATGTATTATTCTGTTAAAATTGAATGCTAATCTTGGTAAATTTATTTGATTTGAAATAAATACTGTTTAAACTAAACTGGTTCCATCTCATGGACAAGATTAGGACCAGTTTTGGTTCTAAAGAGAACCTATATTTTTTTTCAGTGCAGACCAGTAGACCGGCTTCGACGTATTCTTGTTTGGAGGTAGATCTGCAGTAGAGTGAGGGTATGCGTGAAACACTGTTGATATGTTCTTTTATTTTTTCGCGCACCGAGAGCGGTGTCACATTTTTTGCGTTCCTTCCCCTCTGGTCATCCAAATTAGTACAATATGCAATAATATTAATCTTATTGGCCATAAATTCTAGTGAAGTCATGGCTGCTTGACAGCTTGGCTGCCAAAACGTCAGCAGACAGCACTGTTAAGATCAAGTTTTGTCGTATATTGCGGGATCAAAATATCTATACTCTACAATGCTTTTAACGACACTTTTTTCAATCTTGCGAGATTCATTTACGAGAATCGATTCTGATTTTCGCGTGAATTGTAAACCCAGGATTGCAAAAAAAAAACACATCATTTTTTAACCCTTTGAATCCTGGTGATATCTTCTTTGTCAATTCAATATCAGCAAGACTTAGTGTATGGATCCATATTCATCATTTGGGGGTAGACAAATAAATATTTTCAACGTGCAGCCCTGGGGCTGCACGCTGAAAATATTGATTGGTCTACCCTACACGTTCACCTAGCAGCCATTTTACTTCGTGTCATTATGACGTATTATGTTCCTGCGCCGGAAAATGGGACTCCCGGCTTCAAAGAATTTATAACTAAAAATCATTTTGCCTCAAAAATAGCTTTTGAACTCTCATTGGAATTAACTTTGAATCAGCGGACTTCGTACCTTAAACCCTTTACCTAGCAAAACAGCCAGTACTGACAAGCGCTGTGCATAAAAGCCCCCACTCAAAGTTTATTGATTAGAATTCGAATAGATTTACACAGACGTTAGCTCCCTTAAATTCCCGAAGATGTCAATAAATTTAAAACCAATAGCACGGGATCCCATATAAAGATTGAAATTTCAAAATTTTAGCGAATTTGTATCATCGATTAGCGCATCATTTCACCGCCTTAGGACAATTTTCCTTTTGAGTCTGGTAGAGTAGAATAAAAATACAGAAGCTCGCTTCTTTATAAATTAAATAGTCGAATAATTAAATGAAACAACTTGAGAACAATAAAATAAGAGCAAATGTCGTCCCCTGAGTACCATTGTGCAATATGTGCCAGTCGGCACATAGAACACATTGGAACTCAGGGAACGACATGTCAACAAAATATTGTTTACTCGTTTCCTTGACGATACAAGGGATGTTGGTGAATCTACTGGCGTGAAGTATGTGTGGTGGGTGGGGGTAAAAGGCGCCTACCCTTTGAAAACACTTCAAACATCTAGTCCAGTAAAAAGGCCGTGTCTTTCTCATAATACTTCCGAGTATAAGTATTAGGGGTAAAAAAACGAATTGAATCAAACTTATTAAACAATTCTTGCCGTATCGTATTTGTTTCTGAGAATCTGGAAAATAAAAATATACTTTAAATAATCTTTCTGACACAAACGAGAGAAAAAAAAATAACTGTTTTTCTCTTCGAAAATAATTCTAATTCATCCTGATCAAACACTGCTCCTTCAAAACCTGCCACCACAAATTCTATAGATGGACAGAAACTGAAGTTATCCATCACGAACATACCCCATTTAAACAAATACTACCCGCAACACAACATAATGGTCAGAACATCCGCTTACTACCAATAGGCCTAGATTATAATTATCATTGGTTGGTGTCGTTATAACAAGGGCCCCGCGAACCTTCGCGAATCGATTCGGATTCGAATCTTTCACGAGATTCGATTCGATTCGAATCCGCTATCGCGGAGCCAACTTTACGAATCATCGAAATTAGTTTGAACACACTCATCCAAAGGAAACTGTACGTCATTCTTACGTTGTATTTCACGCGCGAGGTCGACAAATCACCACTGCAACGCGTATTAATGGCGGGGTATATGAGATTAGAAAGCCAATTGGCTTTCTGTCACTCATAAAACGCACCCAACGCACAGGCCGAAATAGCCTATGTTAAGAGAAGGGACGTAAAAGTTAATACACTCTAAATCAGATGGGTTAAACAGTAATCCAAATCAACCGGATTGAGTGAATATGAACCCAATTGAGTTACTCCCATTAACAGGTGAAGGATGGGGTGTTTACTGGCACAATTCAATTGTGGCGATGTCAGATGCGGACTATGCTGAATACCCATTAGTCGTCTCTGCCTTTGATCCTAGCGTTATAGACTAAATGTCACAGTAATGAATTTCCCCATTAAACCTCACAAGTGAGAGTTGTATACATCTGTTTCGTCTTGGATGCTTCCCCCCTTTTCCAATGACAGAGCAAAATGCCGAAATACTTCGACGCCTCCGAAGTCTGTTAGTTTCATCGCTGATCGATGTAGTTTGAATATACAAGACAGATAATTTCTCATAGCGCTTCTTGACTGTTTATTTGCCATAGAAACGGGTTGGATGTTGATTCGAATATTTTGCTGGATTCGACCTAGTTAGGACTGCCAGGAGATACTAAAATGCATACACTCTGTTTCCTTTCTTCTTTTAAATGAGAAAAGCATATATGTTATACATGTATACTTTCGTCAAATTGCCGAAAACATTATCCATATTTATACATGTATACAATATAAATATGGATAAATGCACTCAATATTTTTATTTGCAAGATTTTTGTGGACAATCAAGACCACTTTTTGGACATTAATTATTTTTCAATGTTTTGATAAAACAAATAGTCTCTAAGTACATATCTGCTATTATCATACCTCATCTACAAATCCTCGGCTGAGTGCTAGAATGTTCTATATAGGGGACATAGAACATTCTAGCACCCAAGCGACGAAATGTTATGCTAATCCCCCATATAATCCAATTAAACAGTTCACAATGTTCCACCCGTGGTGAATAATGCCGGGCAATAATGTTCGCATTATTATCCGTTTCAGTCGAAGATTCCCGACAACGACAGCGGAGACACCCGAAGTATTGTTGAACGTGCGCGTGATGACGTGGTTTCTTTACCAATCGACTTTCGTGATGTGAAATAATGTAAACACGCAAAATGTCTACCGGAGTGTGCGGCCTCAGTTCATGAACTGTATGGTCAATATGAACATTTATGGTTGGACAGTGAGGACGCCAGAACAATAATATTCTGTGAGACTCTAACAAGTTGTGCTAAAACCTGAATTAAATTCAAAATTATTCGCTATAAGGACATTCGATTGAAAATCAAATTTACTGTTTGTTTGGAAAAATAAAAAAAAAGTGTTTCTACATTCACTTCTTTCCACATTAAATGTTAGGAACTGTAGTTCTCTCTTCTATATATAATAATAATAACAATAATCCATAAATAATGGTATCAAGACGTGATCTTCATTCGGATTAATAAAAGAAAGTCATGACTGAGCTTGAGGGTAACAATGCGGATTGTCTCCCCGAGGGACAATTATCTCTCGAGGCGTGGTCCCAAGGGGAGACAAGTCACATGGTTACCCCCACGGCCAGTCAGTATTTTTATATTATCTCACAATCACCGTCAAATAGGTTATTAAGGAAAATATCGTTCACATCAGGTCTAATGAGTGAATTACGTCAGCAGTCAACGTCGAGGTGGGAACGTTGAGAGTGAGTTGGTTTTTGAAGTAGAATTGAATTGAAATGACTAGAATTGAGATTATGTTTTATTTGTTTCCCTGGCAACCAGGAAAATAAGGATGAGATCAGTATGAAACATAGTCGGTAACACAGAGTTCACTGTTATTTATATGTAAACTGCATTACGATGTCATTCTCATTTCCGTCTTTGAGAACATTCTTGCATAACTTTCAGATTGTTTTGTGGGAAGAATAACAAATAATAAGATTTTATAATTCAAATCGTCCAATTAGATATAATTGAACTTTTTTCGGTTCATGCGTTTTCAGATAAAACGATTGGCTCACACGATTCTGTTTTTTTTCTTTTCATAACTCAATGAACCGAAAAAAACACAATTAGGTCCGCCCCCAGCCACGCCCCTAAAATACCAGTCTTCGGAGTTGCAACATGGTGTCAAATCAATAGAAGTTAGAACACTGGCACGTTCTAAATCTGAAAAAGAAAGATAAATTTATATTACTAATTTATCACCATGAAATTATTTATAAAATATTTAAATGACCGTAGTGGGTCAGTTTTTCGTTTTCTTCACAACTGTACTTATTTGACATTTCAATTTTTACGCACACTGGGTGATCGTCTGCGTTCATCGTTTTACCCAAATCGATTGTAAACAATGGCTGGTCACGACGAATACGGCAATTTTGACATTGAATTCAACTAATTTCCTGTCATCTGGCTTTATATCTAACTCCTCTTTTACAAACTGTGTTTTTCAGTTCTCGGGAAACGGTCAAAACCAAAATACAATGTAATACTGATGGCCTACTTCCACCTACCACGGAACGTAACTTTTACGTGAAGTGAACAGTTGAATGAAATTTGAGGGAGGCGTGGTTTATGACGTTTTCTTTGCATTACGTAATTCATTGGTCAATAAAAAAATTAATGACATAAGTGCATTTGACTTGGAAAGTGTGTCAATTGCTACCTGCATTTCAATAATATGCGCCCTCTTTTATGCCAGAAAAATAATATGTCTACCAGTTTTAGTTTTTAATTCTTTGTTTTCTGAAGTAGAGGACGACTAACACTATTTATTTATTTGGGTCGCGAACGTTTAATTATAAGGAATGATCGTGCCTTTTTGTCTATTTCTGGAGTTATGAACCCCAAAAAACAAAGTCCAAACTGTGTAAATGGGCGTAGCCCCATTTACACAGTTTGGATTTGCTTTTTGGGGTTCATAACTCAAGAAATAGACAAAAAGGAACGATCATTCCTTAACTAAGTACACATACACGGAGCGTATACTTAACTTGGCCTGTTTCATCTCCCATCTGTTGTATCAGTTATTCATTGCCATTCAGACACAGGGCTATGTGTGTTCTTCATGCCATGCGTTGAATAATCTAATTGGAGTAATCGAATTTAATTAATTAATTAATCATTTTATCCACTCGACGATCCAAACCTGCCGTTCAAATTTATTTTTTTCACCTGTTAGCCCCAAAACATCGCTTATGATCTCTTGCCGCCACGAGCACATTGGGATCGTTCCAATGAGGAGACAAGAGCTAGCTTTATTAAGAAGAAACTATTTGTTCAGTTATTCAATAATTTTGTTCCAGCGTCGCCTGCTATCAGTTAATGTTGGATACATGATTAACTAACGACTCTTGTCCACGTGTATGTAATTTCCCATGACGTCTAATGCAAACAATATTATAAACAAGAATGTGCCTTGACTGAGCATACGGTTTTATGATGTGTGAAGCAGAAGCAATATTGGTTTGCCCGAGCCTCATATCAAACCTTATCCACCAGCTGAGCATACGATAACGTATTTAATTCACCGGCCGTCAGATTCATCTTTACAAGTACATATATGTAGCCCGATCGTTCGATTTTGTTATGTTTTAAGCGTCCATTTTTATCTTTTTCTCAGCTTCATCTTGTTCCGACGGCTTTCCGAAACGTTTCATGGTGCAAATGATTTGTTATCAAACAAAACGTTTGCTTCGGGTGATGAAAGGGCGCTAACTCAGTTTTCGCTTAAGTTATACATTATCCATCAGTTCACAAATAGCTCAAGACTGCATTTAGGGGCGAGATATTTTGGCATCGCACTGTTGGCGACGTGTATTTATTGGAGGCAAGGCGAGGCGAGACTATTTATTGGGAACCCAAAATGGCGTCTACTCACACCCTATGGATCCATGTGGGGGAACTTCAACTGGGAGGTGACAGTACATGGCTCAGTCGTGAGTGATCAATGATGCACGTCGATTAATAAAAGAAACTTGCTGGTAAAATAATAGTGCTTATCCCCAACCAATTAAGGTTGGACATCCAGGCAGAAAATATAAAACGCCTCTACCATACAAAGAGTGTGGTGGACTCAACTTGTTTACACATTTAATGTTTGAGAAATGGCATATTTGTCGTTTTTATTATAAACTTGTAAAATTCATTATGCTCACGAGAATATTTTGCTCTCACTGTAAGAGCGAAACAATTCCGACAAAAAGTGATATGGTGGCCAATCTGAATATTAACATCATACATCTACTGTACCAACATTTCAGCAAATACAGAGAAAGATGTGAAAACATACGGAAATTATTCGTTATATACCAACCTTCATATGAAGTGCATTTTCCTTCCTTCCCTTCCTTTTGTCAAAATGTAGTTAAATTAGTTAGGAAGTCGCCAAAAGTGTGAATGCATAGCTAATGACTGGACATTAAATAGTTGACATTGAAATCAGAACAGCTGGTTTCCAGTTAATCAAACAAAGCTGCCACGTGGTGTATGCAAAGAAATATCTCCTGTAGGTGACAGCGGATCTGAAGGTAACGCTCATTCAACCACGATGATGAAACTAGTGACGTAAGATCATCGACTAGTGACGCAAGAACACCCACTAGTGACGTAAAAACACCAATTTGCAAGACCTTTTTTGAATACCCACATCAATCTCAGTCCACTGTTGTGATAGCATGATTGAAATAATCTATCATAAGGACCACAAATAGATCCGGTAGTATAGCGCATGCATATTGACCTCTACTACAGGACGGCCGCTGTAGACTGGTCACTTTCCACGGGTGGGAAATATTGCCACGGACGCAGTGATATTGGGTTCTAACCACTAATTATTGGAATAATCATCAATAATTTAATTAATGAAGCACCGGGTACAACCCGGTGCTTCATTAATTACGATTTTGCTGATAGCGATTTTTCGTTTCTGGTAAATAAATATGCGGACATAACTGCCCAAGCGTTGATTACAGCCAGTCCAGGGCTACTGTACTGTACAAGGACAACAGAGAAGGACCCAGGAGCAAGACCTTGATAATGACAATGCATGATAAGTGTTGCGTAGTTGTCATAGTGTCGAGCATAAGCGGCCATGTTGTGATGTCACTGCTATGGTGTCAGTGTGCATGAGTAGCTCGTGTTATTTGGGTAAAACGTTTCCGCAGTCCATTTTGTTTGACGAAGGTCGCCGTCTTGGTTCTTAAGATATCGATTGACTGCTGTTGCGCTGAAAGGCTTTCTGTGTCACAAGGATATATTCTAGATGTGATCGAATGAACTGGAGTACTGTGGTCGTATAGTATGGATGGCCTGTATCCATTGTGGTGACAGGGCAATGCCCATTGTCGCATCTAAAACCTTTTACTGCGGATGTTATGCTATAGTGTGGCGCATAAGCGGTGGTTCCATGGTGTACTTCGGTGGCGCAGGAGGTCGTTTACATGTAACATAATCCATTGCTCTTAACAGTTTTGCCTTTTTTGCCGTTCAGTCTGTTTCGTACAATTGTTCGGCAACTCTTGTTTCTGTTCTCAATTTCCAAAAGTATACAACTTCTACCAAAGGACCAGATCGACAAAGTGTTGGTATATTAAGTCAGATTACCTCACTAACCTTAGATCACACCTTCCTGTACTGGGTTGTTTCCTTTAACACTTTACCCAACGTAACGGCCAAAACCGGCCAGCGCTATTCTCAAAAATCTCCAATTGATTTTCAAAATATTTTCATTTTTTGTCTCAAAAACATAGGTTATGACCCTTCGTTGGAACGAGCTCGTCGAGCTCGTTCCAACGAGGGGTCATAACCTATGTTTTTGAGACAAAAAATGAAAAAAATTAGTTATTCAAGAATTTTTGTTGAAAGTGTCGTCTGCTTTTCATGTTAGGTAAAGTGTTAACAGAGACATGTGTGAATAACGATCAGTAAAATAAAATCAACAGTTATCAGAAAAATTACTCGAAAGAGTGACTCCGTACGATCGACGGCTCATTTGAGTATACGCTCCTATACCACCCATATCTTATTGGAATCAAACCACGACTATGGCGTCCATCCGAAAGTGATATCTCGTTCTCGGACTAAATACAACCGTTTGGTATTGTAAACATTACGACTCGGATTGATAGCGCATAGTCAAATTTCGTCAAGAGGCGAACACCACGGAATACCTTGGGACCTCCGACATCAACTCACCCCAGTCTGGAATGGGTTGGTGGGGTGGGATACCGAGGCGTTCTCCCCTAGGAAAAATGTCCTTGGCATATGACATCGCAATCAACATCGGCTCGTATGCTGCACATCACACAAATCAACGACATGACCGTTGAAAACTTTGTCGTTGTACAGAACGACCACCGTGGACTGGTCACTTTCAACGGACTGGGCAGTATTTAACGGACACAATAATATTAGATTCCAAACACTAATTATAGGAATAATCATCAAAAAATTAATTAATGAAAAACAGGGGGGCGCGGTGGCTCAGTTGGTAGAGGTGCAGGTTGCAAGCCGAGAGGTCCTCGGTTCGAATCCCACCTGCGGCAACCGCGTTGTGTCCTTGGGCAAGACACTTTACCCCGATTGCCTACATGGGGGCACGATTACGCTGTGTACTGAGGCGTACTGCACGTCGATGGTGCGCATGTCTTCAACCAATCTAACCCTGCCTGTGCTGCGGTGCAGAGTTCAGAGTTATGATGTTGGGGAGCTGACAGCTGCTCGTCGTTGCTCGGTGGTTCTCTCCGGGTACTCCGGCTTCCTCCACCCGTCAAACTGTCACGGTCACGATTAGCCATTGTGCATAAGTATGTGACCTTAAACACCAATAAATAAATAATAAATAATAATGAAAAACAGGATACTGCCATGTGCTTCATTACTTAAAGTTTTTCTGGTGATGATTTTTATTACCTGGCAAACGCTTGCGTGGACATCACTGCCCACGTGTGGATTACGACCAGCCCATGGCGACTGCACTGGAATTATGACACACAATTACGCAGTCGACTTTTTCCATTAATATGATCGCAGTTTTGACAACGTTATTTAATTGAATCACAACACGAACATTCAGAAATAAAGAATTTGGCATACCAATCGGAAGCAAGTCTCCAAAGCGTAGAAGCGTTCATAGAATAAAGTGGAGATAACCTATTTATCGACAGAGTCTGTAGATATCCTTAGTCAAACTACTGTTCGCTGAAAATTTATACTTTCATCAGCAAAATATATCTTAGATGGAATGTGGGTTATTGCTATCAGTGACACGTTAACATTTTCAGCGACTTTGAAAGACTCTCAAACGGAAACGGTCACAATTGATATATACCCATACGCTGGACAAATTCACCTGAATATGCCATGTATGGTATCCAGTAAGAAACCAGAACGGATACATTTCTTTTACCAAAGCCCATGTTATATGCGTATAACATGAGTGAAGTTACGTCATGGAGTGCGTTTCCTGGAAGCACATTAAATCGCTTCAAACCTTAACCCTATGAACCCTGGTGTTATATTTCATGTCAGTTCCATGGTAGCAATAGGAAGAGTCCATATTTATTATTTGGGGGTAGACCAATTAATATTTTCAACGTGCAGCCTTAGGGCTGCACGTTGAAATTATTGATTGGTCTACACCACACATTTACCTTGCAGTCATCCCCCTTAAATGACATTATGACGTATGACGTAACTTGTGATCCGGCCGAAAAAGAGGCCTTTGGAGTTCAAAGGGTTAATCCTTTATCCAACACACAGAACATCAAAATTTGTTATTTTTTTTTAAAAAATTAATAAAAATACCTTCAACAAAATCATATCACGTAACTCCCTGAATGGAACGAACTCAACTAGCTCGTTTCATTGAGGGAGTCACACGATATGTTTTTCTATTGTTGAGGTGTTTTAAACAATTTACTTTTTTTTAACTGCTCACTCTGTAAATAACACGGGGGGGGGGGGGGGATGTTGTCGATTCGTTGGATAAGGGATTAAACCAACTTGAAGTTCTAAATGTCTTAGACCCATTAATAATTTCTGTGAAATACGAAGTCCCATTTACACAAAAAGGTTAATAACGGCATGTGTCATTGCATTGTTTCTGAAGCAAACACAGAACTATAGAGACCCTTTCTTAAAGGCATCAAAAGATATCTCAGATGGGACGTGGGTAATTGCTAAGAGTAAAATTCAACATTTTCATCTGCTTCAAGAGACTCGTAATCGGAAGCTTTTACAATTTCCATATCCTCCCCTGAGTTTCAATGTGTTCTATGTGCCAAATATGGAAAACAGGAGATGATATATTCATGCACTGGACTTATCTGAGTATGCCATGTATGTTTTGAGGAAGGAATTGGAACTGATACAATTTTCACCAAAATCTAAACCACAATTAGCCAACAGTTATATTGTTACGAAATGCGACTCACAGAGAGTTAATAGGCGGTGTGTAATTAATTGGCGAATAATTCAATTGCTAGTTTTAATGTACTTTCAAACCCCGTAGTTCCAGAACTATAATATTTACTGCAGCGATAATCAGTGCGATTATCAACACGTTGCTCGTAGCCTGTCAGTTAAGTAATTGTTCATTATTTTGATGTACGGTTTGAATATATACATTCCACGTGCCAGATGACGGTGGGAATGGTTCAGCTAGAAACGTGGTGCGATAACAGAGAAAAGTCTGGGGGGGGGGGGGGGGGGGATTGCATTGAAGTGAATGTCCGAAACACACTCCGTGAGGCATATCAAGTCCGCTTGTACTTTGGCTGTACTCTGGAATATCAGAGTTTCAGATAAGAAGAATTTTAAGTTGTCATAAAATTGTCAACGGGCTGTCAGGGAGTAGCACAGGTCAATTTACATGTATGTGATGATTGGGTATGTTCTTAAATTATAAACACTGCGTGATGCTGCCTTAATACAAGATAAGTCAACTCTGTAATTTATTACCTCCAGTAACCCACAAGACGGGTAAAGGACAAGTGTTCACTGCTTACACAAACTTATTATTTATTTATTTATTGGTGTTTAAGGTCACATACTTATGCACAATGGCTAATCGTGACTGCGACAGTTTTACGGGTGGAGAAAGCCGGAGTACCCGGAGAGAACCACGAGCATCGACGAACAACTGTCAGCTCCTCAACATTCTAACTCTGTTTAAGCTGCGCTCAAGCAGGGTTACAGCAGTTGAGGACATGTGTATCATCGACGTGCAGTACGCCTTAGTACACAGCGTCATCGTGCCCCCGTGTAGGCAACCGGGATAAAGTGCCTTGACCAAAGCTACAACGAGGGTCGTCCCGGACGGGGATCGAATTCGGGACCTCTAGCAAAGAAGACCAACATTTTACCACTCGGCCACCGCGCTCCCATTGCACAAACGTATCCTCGTCACTGACACATAATACGTCTGTGGCATACTTATGGTTAACAAACGGTTTACGGGCTATTGTTTAATGTGTGTTTGATCAAATAATTCGGGCTTCAAATCCCTCAGACCTATTAGTAATTCTGGATATGTTCAAGTTAACACCGGTCGCTTGACCGTGTCCCGTCTTGTGGGTTGTTAGTGGTGATACATTGATACCTGATAGCTTCTCTATTTACTTTTATTGAAGACACCAACATCACCTGTACTGCTGTCTAGTAAATCAGTCATCAATCTGGACTATCGACATCAAAAGCCTGAAACCGTTAGCCATCGCCTTTCCAAAAAATCTAATGGAGTTTGGAAACGGATGCTCGAAACCCAAGATGGAGCGGCCTGCTATGGAATGTTGGCATCTGTTATACGCACCATCGTGCGTTACTGACGTTGCACAATTCTGCTGACTACGAATAATGAGTCGCCAGCAAGTTAATTAACCCTTTACCTAACACGAAAAAACAGAGGTTATGACCCCACATTGGAACGAGCTCAACCAGCTATGTTTTTTGAGATAAAACATGAAAAACATAATGAAAATTAAATAGTGATTTTTGTGAATCCCGCTGGGCGGTTTTGGCCGTTACGTTGGGTAAAGGGTTAAGTCGGTCAGGGGTCAGAGTAACCCTCTTCCGAAGAGGTATCCTAGCTGATCCGTCCCTATACTTTAACATTAATACCCAGGGTCCATCTATGTCCTGTTTGGCAGCAGCCAATGCCAGAATGAACTTAACTGGTCTTAGGTAGCATCAAGCGCTGTTTAGAATTTGAGAATACACCTAATTATCACATAAACTGACCCGATATGTTACTCTCTGACAGCTCGTTGACAATTTTTTGAGGGTGGAAACTGTGTTTTTCGAGCTGTAAAGTATATAAATTACGCGACCTGATGCGGCCAACTCGTTTGGGAAATGGTTAATGCCGTTGACCAAATATCTCTGCATGATTTGATAACTAAACTTGACAACTTTGATAACGCTGAGAACGAAGACTTATAATGAAGTTGGTCCTCTTTGTGTTTATGGTTTCGGCTCCTGTGGTGGTAATATAAATAAGCACAGATCGTCCTCTGTGTTCCAATGTGTTCTATGTGCCAGTAGGCGCATAGAACACATTGGAACTCAAGAGACGAGTTGTTGCAAGTAGTCGGTTTTAATTAATGTGAAACAGACGGTCAACCACCAATAATCGCATAATGTTGATGAGCATGGTCACACTTAACGAAAGCATAAGCATACACAGCGGATCGGGAACAGAGATCCAGAAGATATCAATTCATCTTTGAGATATGTCATCGACAATGGCAGTAATGGGGTCAAGAATAGTATTACTAAACTTAAAGGCTTGTAGTGAACTCCTAGAAGAAATACGTTTTTGAAAGTTTTTCTACGTATTGTTTTCTAGACTTGTTTTCCTTACTTTGAATTTTAGGTTGTGTTATTCACTACTAAATCGTCACCATAATATTATTTCTATGGAATGGAAGGGTGTAACACTCTGTATTCGTGGGACCAATTATGTGAAACTTTTATCAGTGCGAATAACTAGAACATTTCGTGTTGATGCGTTTGAACCTCCAGTATCCATAAGAGGGACACTCGATTATCGGTGGCTGAACAAATGTTTTGTCATGACTCATTGCCACGAACCAACTCATAGTGAATTTTTGCAACTGATTAAAATCAATAACCGAATCATTGGATCTGTTCGTCCATTTGCCTGGGAATAACTAAGAACACGAGTTTATGTTAGAAAGAAACTTTGCACGGTGGAGCTGCTAACACCAATTTTTCGTTCGTAGCCTTGACTTCTACGAGAAGTGGAGACAGGTGAGCATGTGGATGGTTCGTGCGACACTCTGACCAAGCACTGTGATCTCTAGTGAAACATAATCTAGCATTGACCCTTTGAACTCTAATGGTATCTTCCATGCCAGTTCGATGGCGGCAATTAGAAGAGTCCATATTCATTATTTGGGGTAGACCAATCAATATTTTCAAAGTGCAGCCTCGGGGCTGCATTTTGAAAATATTGATTAGTCTACTCCACACGTTTACTGAACAACCATCCTATTTAATGACGTTATGACGTATTTCCTGGCCGCAAAAACGCCCGCTAGGATTCAAAGGGATAAATCGGAGAAAGTTGAAGCAAATACTGGTCCACAAAGGTTCAAATGTACAGACAAATCAGTGCAATATTGTATGTAACAACAGTGTACACGTGAAGTTCCCGATTATTTTACACCAAATTGTCACAGGGAAACAAACCATCACAAACCTGATTTTTGTCGTAAAAAATCTCACATACTTGCACTTTTGAAGCGCTCTTCCTTTAGCCTCTGGACTGTAGTTTCTGTCAAATTCAAAATAACAAATTCGGGCTTCTATCATTTACTGGTAGCTGGAGGCTGAAACACAAAGGGCGGGGTAAAAAAGGATAATTTGCGTTTCCTCCCGTGCCACCAATAACCAGCTAGGGAAAATACCTGCAGTCGTATATCATAATGTTATTGAGGGAATTATTGAGGGGGGAAGCGACATCATGTCAGGGTGCATTTTGGGCGTCACATGATCTGTCATGCTTCCCAACATGGGCGGCCATACTCTGAAGTCATTACCACGATGACTCACTGTGTCAGTGTCCATGTGCAGTTCGTGTTGTTTGCGTCGATCATTTTCTTTAATGGGGAAGGGGCTGCCATCTTGTTCCTATGGTGTATCGTGGTAACTATACAACCGAAATGGGCATTTAATGCAGTGGAGTTGTTCTTTGAGGGTATGTTCGATTGTATAAGACTAATAAGAGTTTCGTTTGACTCTCCCATTCGCCATGACACCTGTTTTGTGATACCCCAGTTCCACAAGCCACTTTTATGCGTTTCGTTTGACTCTCTCAAAGTCTCTAGACGCGACCTTTTCCCAATTAATACAAACATGTTGACCACCAGACGAACCCTGATTGGCCGGTAGGTCGACTCTCTAGCCCTGCTTTGGTGGGGATCATGCCCCATCCCCCCACCCCACACCGCGTTAGGCAAAATTCTGGCGCCACCACTGTCGCAAAGATTTTGACTAGATGATTTTTATGCGATTTATGTCTGACTCTTTGACACTATTATCGGACAAGAGAGCATCGTGGCTCAATGGTTGCGGCTTGAACTTCAAACCGAAAGGACAACGGATTGATTCGCACCAGGAGTTACTGCACTGTGTCCCTAGACACGGCAGTTCATCCCAATTGCACATGTGGTGGCACGGTAGCGTTGTGTGCTAAGGTGTGCTTTACATCTCGTCGCCTGAGTGCCAGAATGTTGTATGTCCCCTATGGGACATAGAACATTCTAGCACTCAGGCGACGATCAGTAGTGCAACTTTTCTTCAACCAATGCTATCCCTGCTTCAGTGGAGTTAGTACGTTGTGGAGTCTAGCATTTGCTCGCTGTTTGCCTCCAGGTACTCCAGTTTCATCCACCCGTAAAAGTAACCTACGGGAGGTGGCCCTGGCTGTCGGAAGTGTCGTTAAACCTCAGTAAATATATAAATGATATCTGACAAATTCCACAACGGCAAATACAAATTCGAATCAGATGAATATACGAGTGGGGTGGGGTGGGGGAGGGTTGAATGTTGGCAAATTAGTTGCATAGACGTTGAGTTCCTGGCACTTGTCTGGGGCTGCAGGAGCCAACGAAGGGCTGCACTGGATGCATTCAGAATTTTTTTTTGCAGTAAATAGTAGTCCTAATAATAATAATAATAGTAATAATAATAATAATAACAATAATAATAATAATAATAATAATAATAATAATAATAATAATAATAACTATCTGAATATGGTTGCATATGGAGTTTTACTCTTTTATCAAATTTATTAGACTTTCCCACCGTTTTTCAAATTTTTTGTACTGACACAAAAGGTAATATACTGATCTCTCAACATTGTAATAATTCAGTATTTTTTTTTTTAGTAAACTAATATCTAACTTTTCATTTTTTTCAGTTTAGTTCTATAAATGAAATGTTTTACAAAAATGAGTAAAAGGCGAAAAATGGGCGGTAACATGCCGGAATTTGGGTTGCTAAACAAAATAACTTGTTTTGATAGATTTATATAATATCCTGTATTTGTGAAAATCCAGTTGACGAAACCATTCTAAAAGGTTAAAACAAGTAGACATTCACAAAACAGGTGAACCGAGGTTTTTTTTCCCTTTTGCAAAAGGAACGCGTGTCATCTTCAGTTATATTCATCCTCTTTAAAAGAGTGTTTGTTCCTAAAATGCGAGTATTAATACGATACTGAAACCATTTATATTTGACGTCGACTGTACATTTAAAGGGAATTAGTAACATTTTTGTCCACCATTGTTCACTCAGTTCGATGCCTAACTTGGATTCCCATTTGGATAAGAGATGTTTATCTTTTGTGCCCATAATCAGTGTCTTATAAGTTAATTTTATTCCCGGAGAAGATTAATGTTTCTATACGGTGCTGGAGTATGGGAGTATGGAATTTTGAATTCTGTTCAGTCGAGTGGTCTTATAAAACATTTTATTGCATTTTAATTGCCATCAACCTGCCCTTTTTTGAAAAAAATATAAAAATATGGAGCAATTTTGTAATAAACTAGAAATGTATTTACAACATATTGTATTCAAATTGTATACCTTTTGTACATTGCTTTATTATGTGAATAAAAAAAAGATGAATATACGACCCTTTTGTGAGTCAGCACTTTCAACAGTAAACTGAGTATGAATACCGCATTGTATTTTAGCAATCTTCAAACTTGAACATAATAACTATAAAAAGAGTCAAATATATAAAGGATATCTACGCTGTGTTCGTGAATAGTGTAGATTTTCTTTTTATTTTTTACTGCGTGGCATTTTACTGCGCAATAATCAGCCCAAATCGACTGCAAAGAGTTTCAAGACAATAACAAAAAGCTGCTGGTCGTTCCTCCTTCAAGGCGACGTTCAAGACCACATCATGTGCCCAAGCGTAACGTCATTTAGGAAGCTACTGGAAAAATTCATCGTGTGGACGTGAAAATATTTTCAGGTCCACACTCATGAGGTAGGGTAATGTGGGGCAAGATGAGGCAAGGGGCAAGAACCTACAATTTTTCTGATTGGGGTAGGTACTGTCAGCGGAACTTTATCATTTCTCTCAAAAAGTACTTTGTTTTGACGTAATAGTCTCGCACTGCAAAAATATTTAAATTGCGCCCCTATAACAGTAATCGTCAAAACATTAAAATCTGAAATTTTGAATGTAAATCTGAATGGCAAGAACAATTATCATTATGGGTTATAATGCTGGTTTATCTCGGCCAATAAGATTTATTTACCACCTGTCTCTCACATCTCATAGTTTTATCATTTAAAACAACTGAAGAAATGTCACGGTGTCGAAAAAATCTCTGTTCGCCATTTTATCTTTCACAATTCTTCACTGTAACGCGATATTCAAGGAACACGATGTCTAGATCTAATTGGGTCAGGATGCGACACTTTCCTCGAAAAACGTGCAATTCTAAAAATCAATTACCATTGAGGTCGATTGGCAGACTAATGTACCTGTATTCGTTTACGCCCCAGTTGTGATGTGAGAAACAATGATTAACTTGAAAGAATGCTGGTGTTGTGGTTTAGTAAGCTGTGGCTTCTTGTCCCACACACATTCCGTAGGTAGCTCTCCACCAACCTCCCACCTCTGCTAAAACGCTATGAAGATTAAAGTTTTGGTGGAGTTTACAATAACCACAACTTTGGATACGACATTTATCGGGGAGGGATGGGGGGGGGGGGGGGTATTAGGCTTATAGGGCTTACCGCGGATCGAAGGCGGACCAATTCATATCAGAGAACCTACTTGTCAAAGTGACCACTACGGTTGCTCAGGAAGACTCAGTTGTTTTTTGTTTTTGCCCACGAACTGATAAAGCATTTACCTGATACGATATGGTCCAAGATCTCGCAGTGATCAAGAGAACTGCCAGACCCAACGGGTTCAAACAAGACACACAAATCTGATAGACCGACAATTTCTTCAGTAAGTGACAACTTCGAGATGCATAGTTTTATATGGCCTACTGAGCCTGTAGGCCAAATAGCCCAATGGATTTGGGCACCGAGGTCAGTGACCTCGGAGTCGGTGTCTGACTCCGGGGTCCTGGTAAAAAGGGCAGATCTCAACCTTACATACTACTCCCAACCTTCGCTGACCCGATAAACACTGTACGTTTTTTGAAATGGTAACTGTGATTTATTCTGTTTATGAGTGTGATTGAATTATACAACCAGAATATCAAATATTCATCATAGTCTTTCTCCTTCCAGTATATCTAGTGTCAACTCTCTTGTCGCATTTTGTCTCCATATATGGGGCAAGACGCAACAAACAATGTGGTCTAGTGTCAGATGTGGGGTAAGAATAAGACGCACAGTCGTCAAGAAAAGGTAATCCCAAAATGTCAAATAAAGATGTCTGTCATATTTAAAATTGAAATAAGTGGCATGTTCTAAGTTATCTGTGAGCAGTTCAAAGAAAAGCGCTTATGTGTCGCATCTTTCCCCACATTCCAGATACTGACTAAAATAGAGTAGATTTTCTTTTTATTATATTCTACGTGGCAGTTTATTGCGCAACATTCAGACCAACTAGACCCGAAATGCGTACGTTTCAAAACAATAACAAAGATCAGCTGATCGTTCCTTCAAAGCGACGTCATGCGCCAACGCGTGACGTCATTTAGGAAGCTACTGAGGAATATTTCTCGATATCTATCGAGTCGATGGATATCAGAAATATCTTCAAGATAATCTGCGATAATTCACAGGCTGGCCTATAATAAATGGAGTGAATCCTCAACAGGAATGAAGGTGAATATGACGGCAGGAATCGCCACAGCCGTGAGGTTTTATATCAAACTGTCTGTAGGTAACTTGGTGAAGTGAACCCTGGCTCAGAATATGTACATGTGAAGCTGACCAATCAGGCGTGCACTTATCCATGAGACATCTGATATGCCTGAAGTGTGAAGGTTGCAGGTTAGGTACACGTACATCATAAGACACATTACCTGGTAATGTTTGAGCATTCTAGACTGTTGGGCACATTTTTGAGACGTCAAACAGCGTTCATTTGATGTCTGCTATTTTGCACCAAAACATTTTCATGCTTACCTCTAATAGTCTGCGTAAACGAACACTTATGTAAACAGCGAGATCATTAATCTATTCTAGATGAACGCTACGTTTCTGTTAGCCCCTTTACCCAACTTAACGACCAAAACCGGCGAGGGCTATTCACAAAAATCACCATCCTATTTTCATTATTTTTGAGCTCGTTCCAATGAGGGGTCATAAGCTATATTTTTAACGCAAAAAATAAAAAAAATACTTTTATTTGCAAGTGTCGTCTGCCTTTCGTAGTTAGGTAAAGGCTATTTGCGATCATTAAGCAAAGATTTACACACTTAAATAACAGCGCCGACACGACTCTGTGCCTGTGAATGAAGAGTACACTGCTCAATTGCAGTTTGCTGCATTTCCATTTCGACAGTTCTAACTATGTGGAAAACCCCACTGTCGCTAACTGCCGCTGCGTATCTGTATTGATCAAGTTCTGTCAGTACATGGGCTGATTCAGAGGAGGACGCAGCCGACGTGCGTCCTTCCCATTATTTGCACTTTAATCTTTTTAAAGCACCAATACCAAGGGACATGATATTATCGACGATAGCACATAGAGCTAGTAGATGCCCATGTGTTATCGTCGATAAAACCAGACCCATAAATACAGCTATAGGCCTAGCTCCTACGCGGGTCTCAGGCGAGCCTATATAAATTTGCTTGTTTTTTTTTAAATTTAAGGCTGGAGTATTTTGGTTGGAAAATATTGCGGGCATGTGCAAATTAGTTCGCGAAGGGGCACATTGGCCCTCCATGTTCCCGCATATTCCCACATGAGGCCCCGGACCTCGGTGTCGGGGGAGAGATACCTTCCCTTGTGTTCTTCCCCAACTCGCCGCTGCGATCATCGACGGCAGCTTCGCATCATGTCCCGCGGTAGAAATGTGGCGCCCTCTCAAACCCAGAATCCTTGGTCTGCCACTGCTCCGTCCACTCTAGAATGTGCGTGTGTATGATTGTTGGGTGTGGTGTATGTGCATGTGTTGTGGGAGGAGGGGGGGCGGGGGTTGCTTGAATGTAGATCCTCACAGGGGTATTATCTCTCCCGCGAGTAGCCTCGCTAAACTCTGTGGACGTCGACAAAATCGCGCTAATACAAAGTATACATAGTATTATCTAAGCCTAGGCCCTAATTCACCCAAATCCTACCATGTAAACCAATCCTACTTGTCAAATATGACCGTCGACCAGGGTAACCCGGAGGTACATCGGTAGAATCATTGCCTGTGTTTGCTATGAGTAACCAGAAGAACCTGCCGTGTTTTGGATTCTATTCGATATTGCAACTGCGCGCAATTCCTACGCGCAATTAAGCCTGGATACGCACAGAGTTCGTGACAGGACTTTTAGTTTTAGCTGTAGTACAGACAAAGTTGTTTTGTTCGGCGATAATATGGCCACTTAGTTCAAGTAGACAGGCCGTCGATGGAGTCGCATTTCTCTCTCCATTCCATTTTTGGAAGCCAATGCAACTGGTCTTATATACTGCTCCATTAAATGACTTGATTGGGAGCAAACATGATATTGTGTTATGCGAATATTCAAATAAATAGAAATGAAAATGAAACAAATGTGTGAAAACCGGTCGCGGAGTCCACGGCGGTCAGCGGCGGAGCCCTGACGTACTCGACCTAATTACACGAACCTGCTCGTAGCTTAGTTTACCAGAAAAAGCATAAAAAGTACGCATCCGTGATCTGTGATAGCTTCTTCGTTTATGTTCGTATGACTTATGTTAACAAGTGTGAGTGAGTCTCAATACTTGTATGGAAGACCAGCTTAGAACAGGAGAGTTGTATTGCTTGAGGTGGAAGCAAACCGCAGGACTGACAGTGCTACATACAGGTTATCATGATAATGTATTTGTCCCGTGGTTTGTATCAGATTCGAGGCGGTGTCCAGAATGGTATCTCAATGAGCCGGCTTTGCCGGCGAGTTGTGATCCCATTTTTGGACACCACTGAGAATCTGATGCAAATCACATGACATGTACATTATCATGATAATTCATTTATCTAACAATTCTGTCACAAACACAGATTAAATCTTAACCAACGTGACGGCCCAAACCGGCCAACGCTATTCTCAAAAATCGCCAGTTAATTTTCATTATTTTTTCATTTTTGTCTCAAAAACATAGGTTATGACCCCTCGTTGGAACGAGCTCGTCGAGCTCGTTCCAACGAGTGGTCATAACCTATGTTTTTGAGACAAAAAAATGAAAAAAATAGTTATTTAAGAATTTTTTTTGCAAGTGTCGTCTGCTTTCAAGTCAGGTAAAGGGTTAAATTATTTTTAAACATTTTTGGGACATAATGTTCGGTTGATCACTGAAACGCACATAGAATGTATCCCTACGCCTGTTATGATAGCACGTAGCGCTACCGGAAACGAGTCGTCTATATGATGCGGAATCAGAATGAGTCGTCTATATGACACGGAATCGGAACACATTATGTGATACGTACCGTTTCTCGTGATTTTCAGGCGAAAATCTTTATGATTGTTAGATTAAAACGAGGACAGGTGAATCAGTTGTGTGAGAAGCTAGTGATGACAGACACTTGTAAGGATCTTGGCAGTGGTACAGTACGGTGATTAGAACAACGGTCTTTTCATAGTCAGATTGCGATTCCATCAGGACACACTTACACGTGTGGGTCGAGATTCCGAATATAGGTTGAAATGCAGATCCTCATAAAACACAAACGAAAAACATCTCTCGGATTGAATATTATCCTATTCTTATTCCGTCGGTGATATTCTATAGTTTTGTGGGGTGGAGAGCAGACAAAAAAATGTCGAGAATTCTCCGTCCGCTTTGTGATCACAGTTTTGTAAATTTTGTAGTAGTAGAATAGGTGCAAGCCTGGAAATCAGCAGACTGTCATCTGCAGAATGAGGTCTCCATAGCATGAATTTGGTGAGGCTACCCTGCACAGCTGGGTAGCAATACTAAATTTACCCTCTGTAAACCTCAGTCTAAATCGGGATTTCGATCAGGCCTAAACAGAAAGAGGTACGTGAAAGTACTCGTGAAAAAAAAATAGAAAACTTTCAAGTCCACACTCATGAGACAATTCCCGATATTAACTAAAACAACATAGATATCCTCAAAATGCTAAAATTTGTGTTCCAGTAGGAAGCCCAGATATGAACCCAGCGACTTGCTTCTGTTTTATGCTTATTCAGTTTTGCAAGGATTGGCGAGCTCGTTATATTACTTATATTAACGCCTCTCCTCGGCCCAAAAGCACAGGTATGTGAGATTACATCTATAACGACAACTTCTTGGCCTTGCTCTTCTCGAATACTATGAACGGATGGATCGTTAGCCCTCTTGGAGCAATTCTATTCAAAAACACATTCAGGTTTAAAATTATCAATATTTCTGTTGATAGTGCACTGCAAAAAATATAGGTTCTCTTTAGAATTAAAACTGGTTCTAATCTTGTCCCTGAGATGGAACCAGTTCTGTTTAAACAGTATTTATTTCAATCAAATAAATTTATAAAGATAAACATTAAATATTAACAGAATTAAACATAAATTGGGGGGGGGGGGGGGGGGGGTCAGCCGTAAGTTTAGAGCTTATACGAGGTTGACTCAAATCATTAGTAAAAAAAGGAGATATGAACAGTTGGCATATCGAACCAGTTTTGGTTCTATACAGAACCAAAACTGGTTCGATATGCCAACTATTCATATCTCCTTTGCTTCAAAGTGTTTGGCGACTGCGTTGAATAAGCTCCAAGTTTACTGCTGAATCTACTTCAGTTCAGGTAATATTCTCTTAAAATTGAATGCTAATTTTGGTAAATTTATTTGATTTGACATAAATACTGTTTAAACAGAAGTGGTTCCACCTCAGGGACAAGATTAGAACCAGTTTTGGTTCTAAACAGAACCTATATTTTTTGCAGTGTGGGCGCGATTATATTATTCTTGACATCGTTATTCAAGACCAGAGAATGACATTGGCTGTAATATGCGGGACGATAGGTTGCAATTCTACGAGGGGTGTCAAACGGTTTTGAGTCCAACATAAATAACGCTGGAATAGCGGAACAAAACATATTTATTTTTCAACATAGTCCCCTTGTAATTCAATGCACTTCTTCCACCTGGTCTGTCAATCGTTGATGCCGCGTCTGTAGACGACGTCCATATCTTGGTCCTGTTGCCATGCCTCCACAGCAGCAGTAAGTTCCTCATCATCTTGAAATCTTTAACCACGTAAGTGTTTCTTCAAATTTGAAAAAGGATGGTAGTCACGTGGTGCTAGGTCTGGAGAATAAGGTGGGTGAGGCAGAATTTCAAAGCCACATTCTTGGGCAGATGCCACCGCAGCACGACTGGTGTGAACTGGTGCACTGTCCAGATGAAGAAGAACTCCATGTCTGATTTTACCACGAAGCTTCTCCTTGATGGACTGTCGCACCTTCCTCAATAAGTTAGCATAATATTCCACCGCTCATTGTTGTTCCATGTGGCAGATAATCTATATGAATAACCATACGACTATCTCAAAATATTGTGGCCATGCAGAGGCTTTGAACTTCTTTGTTCTGGGAGACTTAGCATGTTTCCATTCCATTGATTCCTGTTTGCTCTCGGGTCACAGTGATGAATCCAGATTTCATCACAGGTAACTAACCTAAAATGCAAGTCGTCGGGATTTTGGCTATATCTTGTTAACATGGCATTACTGATGGAAACCCTCGATAGCTTCATTTCGTCTGAAAGCATTCTTGGAACCCATCTTGCACACAGCTTAGACATGCATAGATGTTCGTGAAGGGTCTCTATTGATCCATGTGATATCCCAGTTGTCTCCTCTAATTCATGAAGTGTGATTCGACGGTTATTCATAACAAGCTTGTGCATCTTGTCAATATTTTCTTGGTTATTGCTTGTTGTGGGACGGCCTGAACGGAGGTCATATTCAAGACTTTTTCTCCCACGTTGGTATGCCTTGACCCATCTCTTAATGGTGGCAGATGATGGGGAAACCTTCCCCTAAACAGCTGTTAATATTTTGTCAATACACTTGGCTGAATTGCCTTCCAGAACCAAAAACATTATGACTGCTCTGTATTCAGTTTTCTAGATTGCTGTCATTTCAAGTGAGGTACCACTTTTTGGATGTCGGTTGATGGCTAACTAGTAAGAGTATAAGTGCTAGTAAGTCAGTCCTGACCTCAGTATAAACTGTTGTTCAATGTCATATACTTGATTTCAGAACCTTGATATTAAATTTGAGTTAGGCTAAAAACTTTTTGACATCCCCTGGTATGAGGGTTTTTTCTCAAGAATCGAAGAAGTGGGGAGTACATCTATTTTGATCCGAACGTTCGGCAAAATTACGAAGTAGACACAACAAGATACAAACTCAAAAACAATGTCAAATCGAATGAAAAACTATCGCAGTTTTCGGAAGCATTAGATTTGCACGCTTTATGGCGAATAAATAACCCGGGTATAAGACGATATATACGTAGGAGGCCCGAAAACAAAATGGCGAGACAAAACTATTTCTTAACATCATCGGACCTTCAAATGTTATTTTAGGAAAACAAATATCCACTTCAGATATAGGTACAGTCACTATCAAATTAGTTTACAAGTAAGTATACTTTAACAAGTAAGGGGTAATGGTATATGGAAGTTTAATAATAGTCTCCTTAGTGATAAAGAGTATATAAATCAGCTAAAGTCTGCAATATATGAACCTTTCACTCAATTCTCTTGTACTTATACAGTGGAACCCTGTTAATTGAATAGCTACTTTGCCAATGAAAATTATTCAATTAACAGGAGTATTCAATTAACATGGATTGTATCACTTTCCTGTATTCTAGAGATAAACTTAGCATTTATTCTATTATATCTTGTTTGACAGAGCTCCATGAGCTCTGTCAAACAAGATATAATAGATTAAATGCCTATATTGGATATAATGAGGCCAAATAGGTATGTGCACAAAGGAAAACTGGGGAGAGTCAGGGTAATTTCACGATAAGTTACAAGATTTTTTATTCAATTAACAGGAGTTTACTCTATAACCTACATTCAATTAACAGGTCAAATTTGTATTGGAGGTATGGTAAATGGTTTTGTGTTGGAAAATTATTTTCAATTAACAGGGTTATTCAGTTAAGAGATATCCAATTAAGTGGGTTCCACTGATCAGTTATTTTGGGAACCATTGAAGGTTATGATATGAGGGTAGGGGCGCAACAGAATATTCGTCTTTTTTAACCCTTTACCCAACGTAACGGCCAAAATCGTCCAGCGCTATTCTCAAAAGTTGCCAATTAATTTTCATTATTTTTTTATTTTTGTGTCAGAAACATACGTTATGACCCTTCGTTGGAACAAGCTCGTCGAGCTCGTTCCAATGAGGGATCATAACCTATGTTTTTGATACAAAAAATGAAAAAATAAGCTATTCCAATTTTTATTACAAGTGTCGTCTGCTTTACATGTTAGGTAAAGGGTTAAAAAGGAAAATAAACAAAAAAATAAGTTGAAAGTGAAAACAAAATTAATTTACTGAACATTAAACTTGACGTTGGCGAATTCTGGGAAAGGTGAAGTGACCTCATTGAATACAGAATTAACAGAAAGTAGAAAAATAAATGACGTTATTCTTCATACAAAATACATATGGAAGGTAGAATGTAGAAGGGACAAAAACAACCAAACACTTTTGTAACCTCCAGAAAAGGCACTGTACAGAAAACTTATACCAAATCTAATCAAACTAGATGGAAGATAAACAGAAAATCTAAGCGAAATAATTGCTGAGCAAAATAACTTTTATGAAGGCCTTTATTAGTCTCGACTGTCCACCTCACTGCCCACCTCACTCCCAACAAAAGACATCGAAAAAATGCTGTTTTTGACAAAAGCATCCCCTTTCTCATTTTTTTCAGGAAGGGGACGCTGAATATTTAGAAGATCCAATAGGTGAACATGGGGGCTGTGGGCTTTGACAAATATGAACAATAATAAAAGTCCCGGGTCGGACGGTTTCACGGCAGAATTGTACAAGGTTTTCGGGAAAAATTTAGGCACATTTTGATTAATTCTGTAAATTATGGTTATGATTCAGGCGAACTCTCTATCAGACAGAAAACAGGGGTAATATGCTGTCTACCGAATCCAAACAAACCAAAAGAATATATAATAAAAAAACCGGAGACCTATTTCACTAATCAACTTAGACACCAAAATTGGTTCAGCTGTGATTGAAACCCGTATTAAAAAGGGTTTATGTAAATTAATCTTGGAAATTCAAGTCGACTTTATGAAAGGCAGATTCATTGGAGAAGCATGTACATTAATGCTGGATCTAACACAAACATGTGAAAATATGTGTACTTCAAGAATTTTGGTACTTTAGATATTAAGAAAGCAATCGAATCTTTGGAATGCACTTTAAAGACAAAACATTGCTGTTCTTTGGGTTTGGTCCTTCAATCACTCAATGATTTCATACTTTCTATAACAACATTTCAGTTGTGTCTTGAATAACGGGCATTGCCCTGAACTCTTTAGTCTGGAAAGAGGGATTAGATAAGGAGATCTACTCTCGCCCTATCTCTTCATCCATTGTGCTGAGATCCTCAGTGATTTTGTTAAAAACAACCCCAATATTACATGTATAGAAATGCAAGGTTCTGAATACCTGGTTAATCAATAAGCCGATAGCACAGTCCTTTTTTCTCCTAGACGACGAGGATTCATTAAACAATGCATTGGAGTCAACTAATATGTTTTCAAGAATTTCCGGCCTGAAAGTAAATTTTGAAAAAAAAACACAAGCTATATGAGTAGTATAGGATGCCGAGATCGACCCTCTTTACCAGGATCACGACCTCTCCACACCAGGCCTAGGCTATTTGTAGGCGCCTCCTCCCCTTTCCCGCCCTGAATGCACTCTATTTATTTTTAGGCTATCCTTCCCCAAAGCCCACTTTAGGACCTTCCTTAGGGCCCAGGCTATGTATAGCCCAACATGTATTTAGGCTTTCCCCACATTGTTTTGGCTTTCCCTGTATGAGCCCCCCTCCTAAAGCCCAGTGCCTCCCCACCAAAGCCCTTGTATGGGCTGTTCCGCCCCCTTCCCAAATCTAGCCCAAAGCTAGGGGGACTTCCAAACGGAGGCGTCCAATGAGTACTAACAAATAGTTCCCCCTCCCCTTCCCCACGTAAATTTCTAGCTATTTTGGTGTATCTAAGGTATATGTTGGCAAGGACATGTACATGTAACTACAAACAAACAAAAAGATAAATTTGAAGGCTACCTGGAGTGACTAAACAGTTATGTAAGAAGATACCGATAAAGCCCATACTGGAACAACTGATGTTATGTACATACAGAAGTCTTTGTTAATAGGAAGATATGATAGTGTCACGTTGTATAGTTATCCAAATAGATAAGGGACAACTGGTATATTTGATTATGTCATAGATAAAGGTATTGTGATAAAGGTCTCCTTTGTTTATAAGAAGCTTAATATCATAAAGACCATGCACACTGTTCGATTTTGTCATAGATAAGATGGTTTCACGTCGCAGGTGTTTCATTACGTATAAGATAAAAAAATGCTTATAATAAGAACCATCTGGCATGTTTACACAAGTGTTTGATTACGTAATAGATAAGATGGTGTCACGTGTTTGATAACCCAGTAAGATCGCGGCGGTGTCTGATTGGTCAAACAGTTGTCCAATCAGATCATACCACCCAGCGGTATTTTCCTGGGGACCAATAGAAAAGCGATTTGTAAAATTATCCCACACAGGCGTTCTCTGATTGGTCAAACTACTGTCTAATCAGATCGTGCCATGCAGTATTTTCTGGGTGGTAAATAGATGAGTGATCCGGAGTGTGACAATAAAAAGCAAACAAGATTGGAAGAGCTTTCTCCACTCCTTTTCTGTAAACGTTATGGTCATATACCGGGGCCGCTACCACACCGGCGTTACTGTTTGGTTTTCTTTTCTCTTCTTCCCTTAAATTTGCCATCGCACAACTTTGTATTCTGGCTCGCCACCATGGTGGGACTCAAACCTCTGCCATCGCCAAGCTGGAACCGAATAGATCCCACTCTCTAATAGTCTTAATGGCGTTGAGGGATTGCTTATTGACAATCTATCACTCCGATGTAAACTGCCGGGAATTCTAACCGCGTGCATACCCCCTCAGTTCCCATTTGAGGCAGTAGTAAAGCTAGGCCTGTGTGATCCAAATGAAACAAAATAAGGTTAACCGGGTCGCAAGGGATTTGTAAATCCCACATCGTCCCTGGGCGCCTTCGGCGCTCCAAAACATTTCATTCATCATCATAAGTTTTTATCATTCTTTCAAAATCATTTGATCGAAAATAGTTTGAACACATTGAGAAAGAATCAGTAGTTAGATTTAGTTGTCAAGTTTGTGAGAAGACCTTCTCTGATCGTTGCAATAAAACTTAGTGTACTCTATATGTTACAACAATATTCTCTTTTTAGGAAATTGGGTGACCCTGAAAAGAGCGGTTTTGTTTGGCTTTCTACTTTCGCTGTGGGCTAGAACAGGTCTCAGCAACTTTCGTAAAAAATGTCTTTCTGTATGATTCGTCTTCCATTCCCGGCAGGTAGTTTTTTTGATATTTTCCTGATTTCATACTTTTGTGGAATGAGGTATGCTCGTTCTCCCATTGTCATTGGTACATTGAAATTCAAAACGTTCTTTGCACATTCACATATGCATTGAATCAGGTCGTCACTGGTCGTCTTTACCGCATTTTTGGTTTGCTGTTGATTATCATAGGCAAGAAATTGTAGTTGATCTGTATATCTTCTCAACCTGTCTAGTGCTTTGTTTTGGAGCTCATAATTTATCTCAGCCCTGTCGAGACAGTAACCATCTTCTGTGTCTTTCGTGGTTGTTTTTTGCAAGTAGGAGGGTTCAACCGGTGGTACAGTTCCTGCTAGTGGCCGTATTGCCTGTGGCTTTTCAATTCGAGGCATTGATACCTGTGACTTTCTGCTCGATTTAGTATGATAACGTTGGTAAATCTGAGGTAGGTCCATTGACATCGGCAGGTTAGTAGTATAGGGGAGTTGGTTATGGGTAGATCTGACTATAAATTCAGGTGTATTTTCATTATCTCTCCTTAATGTACGTCCATTGTTTTCATTTTTTGTGTAATACTCGTCGGTGTAGATAATAATTAGTTTTATGCGAGTAAGTTTTTTGACACAATTCACAGACAAAGTGACGCCATCTTATTCGGAAGTGAGCTAATAGATTTGTGGGTGAGTGGGCAATGCTCTTCCATTTATATATACGAATAGGATGGGTGCCTCCACGAACTGTCAATCGCTGATTCGACAATTATATACCAGAAAAGGATGGATTCTACCCCAACCTGCTGATGATTGACTGTTTCAAACTCGCCCACGGTGCACTGTGGAACGTTACAGTGATAGGGCTCTGCGGTAAAATATTTTTTTGTTCGACTGCACACAACTTGACACGTTGACAAGTTGGATAAATGACAAGTCGGGGGAATGATGCATCTAAACTTCACACGCCAAATTGATAACAAACTTCTACCCATCAATGTTACAGGACGTTTTACATACAGGCACATCAGTTTTACATACAGGCAGAAAAAAATCTGTAGACAGCCAAACAAAACGGCACTTTTCAGTCCCATCTTGTATGGGCACAAATAGCACGTCGATCTGAGCGTTAATCTACGCGTTATGGCCATAGTAAGGCTATCAAATTCTTCACAGATAGCCTGTGCACAAGCAATGTTTCAGCCAATGGACCTCCGGGTAACGCGGAGATCCATTGGCAGAAGCATTGTCTGTGTTTGCTGTCAGTAACCATGAGAACCTGTCGTGCTTTGGATGCCATTCGATATGGCAATGAAGCCTACATGTAGATAAGCTCACAGTTCGTGAAAATCTTCTAGTTTTAACTGTACATATGCTCACCCCATCCCCCCCAAAAAACCCCGAGAGCACAAAAGAAAAATGGAGAGTTATTAACACCCTCTTAGGATATTAAACATATATCTGTACATATCCCCATCTGGACAGGATACCATCCGTACAGCCAAACTGACTCCCCATTTTGACTGAACTGATGGTTCCCTGTCAGTGTCGAGAGGATTCCAAGGATAATTGCAACTTGGGCCGCACGATATTAAAAACTGAATACCGGTATCGGTATTCAAAAAAATACCGTGGTATACCGGTATATCGAAAACTGTTTAGATACATGAACACAAGTTCCACTATCAAGACTCGGGACATCACAGTCGGAATGAATCAGCATGCCTTGATGAACCGGTTCGAAAAACCTTTACCCAACGCAGACGATATCAAAATTTATTATTTTCAAAATTAGTTTATCAGATTTTTCCCCAACGAGTTCGTTCCAATGAGGGGTCACATGATATAGCTTTGTTGAAATTTTGAAAATTATTTTTTCAACTGCTGAATTTGTATATTACGAGGGAACAAGCAGACTATTCCTTGGATAAAGGGATAATATTATTCATTCGGTGCTACAGTTAAAAAGCTCAAGACATCTTGAAAATGAAATTGTGGGTAAATAAATAATGACGATAAGCCGATATTTTTGTAATCACACCGGTATTCAATCGATATAGGTTTTAATACCGGTATATATCGGTTTATCGATATACCGTGCAGCCCTAATTGCAACCGACAGTAGAATGCCTTTCCTTTTACTCAAAATAAGAAATACAATTCCCTCAGTGAAATGTCCGCGTCGAAATAATATAGAGTTGAAAAAAATAAATTGAAAATAGGTTATCTTCTAAAATTACACAATCATACATTTAATGTGTTTGCTATTATATTACTCTGTGTATGTTTGAATATTTGTATAAAAGCACAGCATAGCTATATTTGTAAAAAAGTCTGTATATTTATTTGAATATAAAAAAAAACACAAAAAGCATGCAAATCAAATTTGATTCAATTAGTTCCAATAAGACTTTCAGAAGAAGTCGATATTGCATAGTTCACGAAGGAAGACAACGCCCGGCGGATGGCAAGTGATTAGTTTAGCTCCCTTTGGTGAGTTAAAAACAGAAAGATAAAAACGATATTCAAATCACCTCCAACTCAAACATTTTGATCCCGGTCGCTTGGTCTTCAGCCGTGTCAGTTTTCTGTCACATCAGCCCAAAAACATATTTTTGTTAAAAAAGTATCTTAAAATAATTCTCTATCGATTCCATAATTACCAAAATATATCTTGCAACGGGAATGTTGATCAAGAAGATTGAATCTGAATGGACCAAATGAAAGCTTAGTTATGCTCACAGCCTACGGAGTATATTTAAGAAAAGTATTTAGTTCCGTTTATACTAAAACTTGAATTGTAAATCTCTATTCTGACCGTGTATGAACATGTTTAGTATTGATTTTAAAAAAATATTGATGTTTAAATTCACCTACGTCTGCACAAAAGCTAATCGTGACAGCAGCATGGATATAAATAAAAATCCAGCAAATAGTTTATCCCCATTTTGCCCATTTCAGAGGACTTCCACCCCAGACATTGCTACAGTTAAAACCAGAAGACCTGTCATGAAATGCGTTCAATTAGCACGTCGATCTGGGTGTTAATCGACGCGTTAAGACCATAGTAAGCCCATCAAATTCTGTACATATGGTCAGTGCACAAGCAACCCGTTTGTCTATTGGCAGAAACATTACCTGTGTTGGCTATGAGTAACCAGGAACACCTGTCGTGCTTTGAATGCCATTCGATATGGCAATTGCGCGCAATCCCTACGGGCAATTAAGCCTAGATAAGCACAGAGTTCGTGACAGGACTTCTAGTTTTAACTGTACTGGGTCCTAACTAATACAACGGAGCTTGGTAACAGATAGGGCTTCGCTTGACAGTGTTCCTACGGAGAACATTGTTGCTTTGTTTGCATGAATTCAACAATGAATATACTCAAAATATGCCGACCAACTCACTTCCGAAACCCCAAAGTCTCGAACTCCAAAAGTGTCTATAAACCGCAATGAATAAATAGATAAATAAATAAACACCAGCTTCAATCTATTGTTTGTTTACTTGTTTATTGGGGTATAACTACACTTTCAACAGACAAGGGCATATCATTTCAGATAGTTTTACGGGTGAAGGAAGCCTGAGTACCCGGAGAGAACCACTGAGCACCGTCGGGAAACTGCCAGACCCCCAACGCCATAATCCTCACAAGCTGAGTTAGCATCGGTTTAAGGGCAAGTGTGCCATCGACGTGCAGTTTTTCTTTGTACACATCGCCAGTATGTCCCCACCTGAGTGCCTTAGTACACATCGCCAGCATGTCCCCACCTTAGTGCCTTAGTAGACAACGCCTCCGTGGACCACGAAGGAGATCGGGATTAAATGTCTTGCGCAATGACACAACGGAGTTACTGCTGATCAGGATCGAACCGTCGGCCATTCGCTTTAGAGACCAATGGTCTAACATCTGAGCCACCGAGCCTTACTTTTAATATTTACCCAACACAGACGATATCAAAATTTATTATTTTAAATATAATTTTTTTAAATTTTTTCCAAAAAATGTCAACAAAACCATATCATGTGACCCCTCTTTGGAAAGAGCTCGACGAGCTCGTTCCAAAGAGGGGTCACATGATATGGTTTTGTTGAAATTTTTCGAAAAATAATATTTTTTCAGCTGCTGAATTTGCATTTTACTCGGGCGGATGCGGGCGATTCGTTGGGTAAAGGGTTAATCTCTCATAACTTGTTTGCCAGAGATCCATCAGCGCTGTAAAAGTAGATATAATGGAATAAATGCTCGTCTTATCTGTAGAATACAGGAAAGTAATCCCTCTGTGTTGAATACTCCTGTTGAATATAGGCGAAGTGGCTATTCAATTAACATAGGCGAAGTGGCTATTCAATTAACATGCTTCCACTCTATTGCTAGTTGTTTACAGTGTAGCACGTTTCGTATAATTAGAGCATTGAACTTCAAATCGGAAGTTCGACGGTTCGATTTGGATCAGCGGTAACTGCGCTGTATCCTTGGGCATGGCACTTAATTCCTATTGTCCGCGTGGAGTTATTGTGTACCAAGGCGTACCGTACGTCGATGGTGCACTTGCCTTCATCCGCTGCTTGTGCTGAGTTAGGACGTTGTGGAGTCTGACAGTTGGTCGCCGCTCCTCAGTGGTCCTATCCAGGTTCTCCGACTTGTCCATATAACTGTCAGACTCGATGAGTTACTGGCTGCTAAAAGTGTTAAACACCGGTAAATCAAACAGACAAACATTTCCTACAATATCTCGACTACAGCATTATAAATGAAAACGCTAATTCCATCATCCGTGATATGATCTCCGATATCCAATCTGACCGTTTTCATGTTAGGAGCGTCAAACAAACTTTCAGTCTGTTCACGTGTGAGAAAACAGTTTTGAAACTCCATTTCGTTTACCTTGTAGCCGCCAAGGTAGTTGCTGATCCCCATACATAAAAGATATCCTCCGGGTTTAATTAGGGATGAGATGTTCTTTAATGCTTGTTTGTATTCTGTTTCATTTCGGGCTGCTGAAGTAATGCACCAACAAGTAGTTATTGCGTCGAACTTAGTTGGAACTGAAGGCGTGTTACCACTCAGTGGGTTTTCCTGAAGAACATCGCAGTAGAGTACTCTCTGTATTTTCTGTTTTAGCTCTGTCTCCTTTTCTTCGACCGTTTGTCTGGAAAATTTTAAAACAAAAATAAAGTGATCGGTGACAAACCTCTCATATTGTTAAGGGACTTAACCCTTTGAACCCTGGTGGTATCTTCCCTGTCAATTCCAAAACAGCAATTGGCAGAGTTCATATTCATTATTTGGGGGTAGACCAATGAATATTTTCACTTATCATATGACTCGTCCGCTTTGTTCACATTAAAACATTTGATATTTTGTTTTCATATTAATCAGTGATAAATAAAGCGTTCCGTCAATTTCATTGGCCAATTTCAAAACTAGACAATCTGATTGGCCGAACAATATAAAACTGGGCCACATTTTCATAATTTGCATAATTAGTGTTGGGAGCTTTCGTTGGTCAATTTCAAAACTAGACAATTTGATTGGCTAAACAAAATACAACTGGGTGACATTTGCATAATTTCAGTAGGGAGAATTTATGTTATCTGTCCTATTTAGGGTGGGTTATATTGTATTAATTGTTTACCTACAAGAAAAACGCCATTCCTTTTTTATATTTTCACTTTTTGCTTCCAAAACATAGGTTATGACCCCTCATTGGAACGAGCTCGACGAGCTCGTTCCAATGAGGGGTCATAACCTATGTTTTGGAAGCGCAAAATGAAAATTTTTAGTTATACGAGGATCTTTTTTCCAAGTGCCGTCTGCAACTCAAGTTAGGTGATGGGTTACTAAGCGGCTAATTTGTGCATGTGTGTGTCATATGATAAATAAAATATGAAATGAGTGTTTTTCTCATATAATATTTATGAAATTCGTCCGAATTTTCCGTTTGCGCTCGCTAGAGGCTCGCCAAAACGGAAAATTCTTAGACTCGTTTCATAAATATTATATGAGAAAAACACTTATTCCATATCCTCTATTTAGCACTCATCCCATGTAATGAAATTATGAGGTACCAAATTGCTGGAGCGGAGAATTAGTCTCTGCTATTCAAAGAGATAAACCGAGTACGTTGCGGAGTCGTTCTATTTTGGCTATTCACGCCTGTCATATGTATAATAAATACACAGTTGTTGCAACAGTAAATGAAGTAAATCACCAAAAGTATAATATACCTTCAGCTTACAGTAAGTATGATATAAAAGTAACCCTAAGAAACATAACTTTGTCGCAAGGAATCGAAAGTCTGGCATAAACTTGTTTGAATTTGTTCATTACTTTCAGGAGACTAAACGACACCTATCGTAAATGTTTATTTATTCAAATCGTTTTTTTTTATTATTATTTATTTCTTTATTTATTTTTATTTAAATCGATTTATTTGATTCCTAGGGGGGGGGGGGTGACCGTCCCCTACTAGGCGGGTCCTCAGTTGGCGGATAGAGGACGGCCTGCTCAGTTGGGCAGGTTTGCTGTTTTTTTAATTAGCAGGTTTGCTCAATTGGGCTGGCTTGCTGCGGAATATATGAATACGCAGCCCCGGACCAAAATGGTCAACCCTGCGTATGCCGTCTTGAAGGCACCTTGTTCTCCCGTGAGGTGCGATCTGAAGGCCTCGGAGGAAGGAATCCTGACAGTTGAGAACAGACTGGGTCCCGGTTAGGAGAAATCTCCATGGGTATCAGGTTGTAAACACTACTTTGGCCCTGGTCTCCATCATGGAGGTATCTGTTTAAAACACTGTTTTGGCCCCAACTTCGGGAGTAGAAGGATGGTCGGATGGTCCGTTCTGGCCAATCGGGACCTCCACCCCAAAAAGTACTGACTGGGGGTCACGTCGGGGAGCATTTGGTGGTCATCCAATCAGTCATTTTGTTTCATAACACACCATAATTACCAATGTGTACTGTTTTAAATGTTCTGTTTTATCAAATACTCAGTTTATTTATACATGGCAACTTTAATTTTGTGTAGCGATTGGTTGGATGACCGCCATCTGAAGACCTGGCACTTCCGCACACGGGTCAATCAGTCGGTGGTATGCCCCGGCATCAACACCGACTGAGTATACTGCCCCATTCCAGGTATGTGGGAATACCGGCAACCCGGTGGGTTCACTGTGTAGCAGCAACCCTACCCCTTGTTGGACTCCGTGGTGGGTGGGAGCTGGGGCTGTGAATCATCAATTCTGTACAATATGGCAACAAAAAACAAAATAAAACGACCTTTGGACACGACAAATGATACTTCTTCTGACTCTGACACTGATTCTGATTACCAAACAGCTGACTGGCCTAGATTCATATAGAGACGTCCTGCAGATGAAAACAAAAAAAAGTTAATTTTAACCCCTTCGCATTAGAGAAGGCAATAAAAGGTATTGCTGGCACAATAAAAAACATGACAAAAATAAGATCAGGTGGCATATTGATTGAATGTGCTAGTAAAATCTAGTCATTCAATCTCTTGAAGATGAAGAAACTTTTAGATGTTGAAGTAAAATCGGAAGCTCACAGAACCCTCAATACCAGCAGAGGCGGTGTTCGAACCCGTGAGCTTGCCAACATTGCTGAAATAGAAATAGCTACAGAAATGAAAGCACAGGGAGTAACAGGTGTAAAACGAACAAAAATAAAAAAAGAATGGCAATGAAATCAATACAAACACCTATATATTCAATTTCAATACTCCCCAGCCACCAAAATCAGTAAAAATAGGATACATGAACGTCGGAGTGGATCTATATATCCCAAATCCACTTCGATGTTTCAAATGTCAAAAATACGGAGACAGTCAGAACTCATGTAGAGGCCAGTCAGTCTCCTACAAATGCGGCCAAAAACACGATGAGCCATGTACCACCAATATTTTTAAATGTGTAAATTGTCAGGGCAATAATATATCATCGTGAAAAGATTGCCCCATCTGGCAAAAAGAAAAAGCCATACAAAAAATAAAATGTGAAAGACAGATAAGTTTTAAACAAGCCAGATAAATTATTTCACCGCTCCCTGGCATGCATACTTCAACATCATTTGCTACTGTAACAAAACAAAAAGTTCCAACAAAGTCGATAGAATGCCAGACACAATATACATGGCTCGTAGGTTCAATACCCACCTTATTACAGTCCTTCACAATACAGCACAGCGATCAACTTAAGCAACAGTCAACTCAAACACCACAAACTTCTCAAACAGCACCAACTTCTCAAACACTATCAAAAGAAAACTTGAAAAAGGATCAGAAAAAAGAACAAGCCAAACTTAAAACACAATATGAGAAAACAACAGAATCGAAACCAGAAAAGAAAAAGGAACAACCTAACTCCAAACCAAACGCAGAACTTCCAAAGATTAGTCAGAGTCTGAAAAGAAATCAAGAAAAACTCAGAAAGCAATTAGATAAAGAAAAACAGAAACGGTTATCGGATAGAACACCTAAAGCCCTTTACGACCCCGTTACCCGTAACAGGTTTGAAGGGTTTGAATCGATGGAAATCGGCGAGTGCATCGACGAAACGTTCGGGCACTTATGCTCAAACTCTTCTCAGAATAAGTCCCCACGTAAAACATCACCCAAGAAACACACGGGGGCAATTTCGCCCATACGTCCACCTTCCAAATCACCACTAAAACATGGATAACACACCCAAACACAGTATTATACAGTGGAATTGTCGAGGTTTTAGAGCGAATTTTAATGAACTAGGTCTATTAAGCCAAAAATATAACCCTGCAGCTTTTTGCCTGCAGGAGACTCTTTTAAGGAAACCCGAGACTCAAGATCATTCAGCTTTTAAGCCTTATACTTCGTAAAATGCCTAGGCTGACGATAATGACCTTCATGTTCGTGGAACGACTGTCCTAGTTAGGAACGACATCATTCACAGTTCTGTACCATTACAGACAACTTTACAGGCTGTGGCGGTACGCCTACCTTTAGACAAAACAGTTACACTTTGTTCAGTTTATGTTTCACCAAGTAAAGCCCTGCAACTGAATGATCTTGAGCCACTGGTCCAACAGCTCCCAACGCCATACATTTTGTTGGGTGATTTTAATGCACATAGCCCTCTTTGGTGTGAGTCCTGCAGTCAAGAAGATGTTAAAGGGAAAACTGTAGAAGAATGCATTACAAAATATGATCTGTGTTTGTTTAATGATGGTTCAGATACTTATCTGCACCCCGCATCTGGTTCGTATACATCAATTGATCTTTCAATTGCATGCCCTTCTATCTTTCTCGATTTTTCTTGGAAGGTAGAAGATGACTTGTGTGGGAGTGATCACTTTCCAATTGTGTTGGAGAGTGTAATTCCGGCGGACGATGAGGGAGTGGAACTTTAAAAAGGCTGACTGGGACACTTGTTCATCGCTTTGTTCTGAACGCCTCACACGGGAGAAATTTCAAGATAGTGCTGATCAAATAGAACATTTTACAAACGAGCTGCTTGACATTGCAAACACAGTCATCCCTAAAACCTCGGCAAATCCAAAACTTTTCACCAAACCATGGTTTGATAGTGAGTGTAAACAGGCTATAAAAGATCGGAAAGAAATTGAAAGGGAATTTAACAAGTCACCAACCACACATAATTTGGATAAACTGCGTATTAATCGGGCAAAAACAAGTCGACTTATAAAACAAAAAAAGAAAAATTCTTGGGAAACTTATGTTTCTAAAATTAACCACAACACACCAATCACAAAAAAATTGTAAAATGATTAAAAAGATTAAAGGAAAAGAAACAAAATAAACTGTACAACATCTGAAGGATAACAACACATTAATCACATCCAAAACAGCAATTTCAAACAAACTCGTTTCCACATTTTCTAAACATTCGTCGTCTGAAAATTGTAATCCAGAATTCATCAAAATTAAAAACCAACAAGAAAAACAGAAGATAAAATTTACCTCTAATAATTTAGAGGATTACAATGAATCTTTTTCTATGGAAGAGTTACCTAACTCTTTGCATAGAGCACAGGATACTGCCACTGGTCCCGATGAAATACACTACCAAATTTTAAAGCATCTGCCTCAATCTTCACTAGACCTTTTATTGTCAGGTTTTAATGACATTTGGGTGACTGGCCAGTTTCCACCTTCCTGGAGAAAGGCAACAATTATTCTCATTCCAAAGCATGATAAGGATCACAGTAATCCAAGTCATTACAGACCAATTGCTCTAACTAGTTGACTCTGTAAAGCTATGGAGAGGGTGATCAATGACCGGCTTGTCTGGTTTCTGGAATCGAACAATTTGCTTGTGGATTTTCAGTGTGGTTTCAGAAGCCAGAGGAGTACTGTGGGTCATTTGGTCAGACTTGGAACGTTTATCAGCAATGCCTTTGCCTGAAAAGAACATGTGGTCGCCATATTCTTTGATCTGGAGAAGGCATATGATACAACGTGGCCGTATGGGATTTTAAAATATCTTTTTAACATGGGGTTGAAAGGGCGTATTCCCCTTTTTATTGAAAACTTTTCAAAGGACCACCAGTTTCAGGTTCGTGTTGGATCAACGTTATCTGATCCTCATGAGCAAGAATTGGTGGTTCCTAAGGGTAGTATTTTGTCCGTTACCCTTTTTTCGATTAAGATCAAAAGCATCATCGACTCAATTGAGAATATGGTAGATTCTTCATTGTATGTTGATGATTTTTTAATCTGCTATAGCAGCAAAAAAATGAATGCTATAGTGCGCAAATTTCAGCTGTGTTTAAACAGAGAATCCAGAAATAGGCTACAGAAAAAGGTTTGAAGTTTTCAAAGACCAAAACTAATTGTGCTCATTTCTGTAAGCTCCGGAAGCATCATCTTGATCCAGAGTTGAAAATGGATGGAAATACCATTAAGGATGTAAGAGAAGTGAAATTCTTAGGTTTGCTGTTTGACAGCAAACTGAATTTCACTTCTCACATAAAACAACTGAAAGTTAAATGTAAGAGAGCATTAAACCACCTCCTGAAGGTTGTTGGTAGCACTGATTGGGGTGCTGACCAAAAAAACATTACTTCATCTGTATAGATCACTTGTTAGATCTAAATTAGATTATGATTGTGTGGTTTACGGATCTGCAAGGAAGTCGTATCTCAAGCCACTTGATGCAATTCATAATAGTGGCATTAGAATTAGTCTAGGTGCATTTCGAACATCACCAATAGATTCAATGCTTGTTGAAGCTGGGGAGCCTTCTCTTGAGAAGCGTCGAATTAAACTATCTCTCCAATAAGTATCTAAACTTTTCGCTAATAAATCAAATCCTGCTTATAATTGTGTTTCAGACCCTCAAAATGCTGAATTTTTTAACCGCCACCAGAAACATATTCCTCCAGTGGGAATTAGAATTAAACCCCACATGGAGTCTGCCAAAATTGATTCTGATTCTATAAAAGAAAACCGTAAATCACATATTCCTCCATGGCATCTTAAATAACCTATAGTTGTTTTGTACCTTGCTTCTACCAAAAAATCTGATACCAATTCCTTGCAGTTCAAACAAAAATATGCCGAAATAAAGTCAAAGTATAATACATATACAAGGATCTATACAGATGGATCTAAAGATGGTGACAAAGTATTATCAGCTGCTGTTACTGGTGATCATATCACCTCAATCAGAATATCGAATCATAGTTCTATTTTCACAGCTGAAGTTAAAGCTATACAACTCGCGCTTGAACACATCGAGAAAGCGCAGGAAAAGAAGTCGATTATTTTTTCCGACTCTCTTTCCTCTTTACTTGCTTTACTCAGCCCCAAGTTGAAGAACCCTCTCATTTTGGAACTTCGTGAGAAGTTAACAACTCTTATGTCTGACCAATATGATATCGTGTTTAGCTGATTACCCGGACAAGTGGGTATCGCTGGTAACACCAGGGCAGACCGTGCAGCAAAACAGGCTTTAACCAAGCCTCTCACTGATTTTAAGATTCCGTTCAGTGATTTCCAGCCTCATATCGGTAGTTACATCAAATCTGTGTGGCAAGCGGATTGGGATGGGGCTACTAATAACAAGCTCCATTGCTTCGGACCAACTATTTCTGATCACTATCCATCCAGTTACCTTTGTAGAAAAGATCATGTTATTGTGACACGATGTCATATTGGTCATACAAGACTAACACATTCCTTTTTGTTACAGGGTAATATGCGACCAGAGTGTGTTCCATGTCAGCAGGTGTTGTCAGTGGAATACATTCTTTTACATTGCTCTGATTTTTATTTTGTTAGAGGGCAGTACTTCACAACAGGATCCCTTAGAGATCTTTTTTATTATACGAGCCCACACAAAATTGTATCATTTCTGAAGGTAATCAACCTTTTTAATGAATTTTAACGTTGTTTTTATTCCTTTAATTTCGACTCATCGAGTCTCAATTCCACAGGTTGATTTATTCACTTGTTTCATTACTCATTATTGTTCTACTCGTTCTTGTCTCTGACATGTCTATTGTGGTTATTTTTATTTGTATTCAATTTTTACTTCATTATTGATAATGACTTCTTTATATGCCACTGTTTTCTCACCACGATATAGCTTTCGCTACTGATGTAGCGTCAACCCTTTACCCAACAAAGCGGCCGCATCCGCCCGCGTAATATGCAAATTCAGTAGTTGAAAAAATATTATTTTTCAAAATATTACATCAAAACCATATGATGTGACCATGATATGGTTTTGTTGAACTTTTTTGAAAAAATTAAAAAAATAATATTTAAAATAATAAATTTTGATATCGTCTGTGTTGGTTAAAGGGTTAAGAACCAATAAATAAATAATAATAAATACATTTATTTGATGTTTGTTTCCATACTATAAATTACTCACAAGAAGATGCTTTTCTTACACGATTCCTTTAGATAAGAGAATTAGAGTGTATTGGTGGCAGTTTGTGCCGAAGGCTACCCACATAATGGACACAAATAACCGATACTAAAACATTTACCTGGGTTCCCATTTCAGTCGTTGTGATGGCATGATGGGAAGAATTCCAGAATTAATTTGGCATAGAATAGAAAGCACAGACTGAAATGGAGAAGAATCATTGAAACTTCTGGGTTTTTTTTACTGTTACTGCATTGCTTAAAGGAAGAAGACTTTTTGAAAATCATTTTTACTACTTGCAACATTCTTAAATCATTAATCCTTGTTGTCAGAGTTGATTAAGTATTTTGGATGGGTTCATTGAAAGATTATCATATATATGGCATAAAATCCATGTTTACTTTAATATAATTCTATTCATATTTTCTGAAACTTACAGTTAAGACTAGAAGTCCTATCATGAAATGCGCACAAATAGCACGTCGATCTGCACGTTAATCTACGCGTTATGGCCAGAGTAAGGCTATCAAGTTCTGTACATATGGCCTGTGCACAAGCAATGTGTCAGCCAATGGACCTCCGGGTAACCCGGAGGTCAATTTCAGAAACATTGCCTGTGTTTGCTATGAGTAACCAGGAGAACCTGCCACACTTTGGATGCCATTCGATATGACAATTGCGCGCAATTCCTACGCGCAATTAAGCTTAGAAAAGCGCACAGTTCGTGACAGGACTAGTTTTAACTGTATATAAACTTATTTATCTTATTAAGGAACATTGAACTAAACTAAACCGCGTTTCAGTAGTCAGGACACAGTGGGATGTATATTCTTTTCTAACCACTGTCCAGTTAGTAACTACAGTATTTCAACAGCTGACTTGCATTCCATATTGTTTCAGCTCATTTCCAAGTTGTTTTTAAAAGTTTTCTAAGAACTTGTATTATTATTATTTTAATCAATGATCTTTCCCAACTACCATAACTGCTATAAACTGCCATAAATCTAATAACATATTTCCAGTTTGCTGTCAAGAACATGTAGGGAAATATTAAAAACAAACTGTACTGTCTGAAGTTTCTAAATGTTACAGAACTTGATCGCAAAGTAAATCTACCCTAGAGTCGTTTAAGTGTGTTTCCTTCTTCTCAGGAGACAAGACATCAAGACAAATGTAATAAAAATGTGGCAATAAATGTAATAAACTATTTTTAATTGCTGTCAAGGACTTTGAGAGGAAATATATAAATTGTTCTGTCTGAGTTTTCTAAATGTTACAGAACTTGACCGCAAAGTGTAACATTGTTTTGTACGGCTAAACGATCACATGGCCTTTTCATTTCTTCTTGTGGAGAAAGGCTTTGGGGATTTTAGAAGATCGCAATGTGAATGACTTGTACACCACCTGTGCTGATGGCTGTTTTGTACATGGTATATATTCCTGTAATCAAAGTGATTTGAGCTCCAGGCACTCGCTGACTAAATATAATAATAACATGACTCAAACCATCAAAATTCGGAGTGAAATTCGATATGAATAAACTTGTGTATTGTGTAAAAGGGCTTTCTGACACATGACGTTGTTGGGTAGAAACTATACAGTACGGCATGTCTGGACAGCATGACCCGGTGCTTGCTTAATTACAATTTTGCTCACAATGATTTTTATTACCCGGTAAACGCATGCATGGACATCACTGCCACCGCGTGGGTTACGACCTGTCCACGGCCACTATACCAATGCCACCCTGTCAGATCTACGCATCAAAACGCAAGATAAGTTTAGTGGAATGTTAATACTGATTTTCAATTGCTTGGTTTATTATAAAACTCTAATAAACTTTGGCACAAAGGTCTACACCACACAACTAGCATAATAGTCACTTTATCGCAGTGGCTCAACAAAGCCTGGCTCTTTCTAAATTACAATGCAGTCATTATCGCATTAATTGATTCCCCGGGGGGGGGGGGGGGTAAATCATCCGTCCTGCTTTCTCGACAGGTGCTATAATTCAATCCAGGGAGAAATTTTCGAAAAGAGTAATTCGACTTGCTCTCCTGTGCATTTACACCTTACATATGAACAATTTTACATAACCTTTTATCCAAAATAACGACCAAAACCGCCCAAGGCTATTCACAAAAATCGCCAATTAAGTTTCATTATTTATATCATTTTTTGTCTCAAAAATCTAGGTTATGACCCCTCTTTGGAACGAGCTCGTCCAGCTCGTCGAGTTCGTTCCAAAGAGGGTCATAACCTATGCTTTTGAGACAAAAAAAAAATGAAAAAAAAAATAGTTATTGAAGAATTTCGTCTGCTTTTCGTGTTAGTTGAAGGATGAAGTTCGCAATAATACAGAAGTACCTGTAGTAGATCTAAATTTTCGAACCGTGGCAAAAAAATGAAGTTTCCATTATCAATAAACCCCGAAAAGGGCGAAACACTTGGGCATTTCTAACTTCGTTTGCATTACTACTAACGTTCACATCGAAAATCGAAAACAATGATAGCTCCCTCTATAGAGAGAAACAACCTATCCCCCAGGTCTTAACCCTTTGAACCCTGGTGATATCTACCATGTCAGTTTCTTTGCAGCAATTCGAAGAGTCTGTATTCATCATTTGGGGGTAGGCCAATTAATATTTTCAGCCTTAGGTCCATCGATTAAGCTCTCTCAGAGCTGCACGTGAAAAACATTGATTGGGCTTCCCCGCATATGCACGTAGCACCCACCCAGCTCAATACAATTATGACGTATCGTGTGCCGAGGCGGATAGCACCCACCCAACTCAAAACAATTATGACGTATCGTGTCCCGGGGCGGATAGCACCCACCCAAGTCAATACAATTATGACGTATCGTGTCCCGGGGCGGATAGCACCCACCCAACTCAATACAATTATGACGTATTGTGTCCCGGGCGGATAGCACCCACCCACCCAACCCAATACAATTATGACGTATCGTGTCCCAGGGCTGATAGCACCCACCCAACTCAATACAGTTATGACGCATCGTGTCCCGTGGCGGATAAAAAGCCTCTCAGGTTCAAAGGGTTAAATATTCAAACTTTAACCTTGATAATATAAGTCACAATTTCAAAACTGACGCTAAATCGTGGTTTTGCTCGCATATTGCGAATAAAGTAAGCCTGGGTAGTTGAAATCTCATGCCGAACTGAGGAGTAATGTAGTTTTTACACGCCCGTTTTGAAAAAAAAACTGTCGTATTATGGTGTACCGCTGTCCGTCCGTCCGTCCGTCCGTCCTGGCCACCGCAGATGGCCTTGCGAGGTGACCGTCCGTGCAGAGTTGTTACTTGTGAGGTTGGGGGATAAAACCGTTAGTACACCAACCACTTGTGAGGTTTTTTTTTCAACTTGTGAGGTGCGAAAAACCCACTTGTGATTTGCGAAATTTTCCCCATACCTAACACTAAAATCACCTCACAAGTACATCTGCGGTAGAACGTCCGTCCGCCCGTCTGTCCGGTCCACCGTAGATGACTTTGCGAGGTGACCCTCCGTGTACAGTCGTTACTTGAGAAATTGGGGGATAAAACCTTTAGTACATCAACCACTTGTGAGGTTTTTTCAACTTGTGAGGTGCGAAAATCCCACTTGTGAGTTGCGCTGTTTTCCCCATACCTAACACTAAAATCACCTTAACATGTATATCTGGATAGAACGTCCGTCCGTCCGTCCGTTCACACGTCGTACAATAACTCGAAAACGCGTCGAGCAATTTTTGTGATTTTTTTTTGGAAAGTTTTTGTTGATGGAAGGAAGCTCCCTTTTGATTTGTGTCGCTGTCCTCCAGAGTTATGGGACTTTATTCGTCAAAAGGTAGGCAATTATCCACATGTCGGACAAAAATTTGAAAATGCTTTGAGCATGTGTGTGCTTCCCTCTTGTACTTAATAATGGGCGTATCATGCGCTCATGGCTCAGCTGTTTACTAACTTATAAATACAAAAAAGTGGAAACTTCAATCATATTGAAAATGATTTGGGTCGAATTAGGGATGAAGTGCATGTTCCAATACAAATTTCTCCTCACAAATTAGTTGTTTGTGGACATTACTCACCCCGATATTAGAAAACATCGAATAATTTTATTGGTACACCAATCCTTCAGATTATCCAACAGTATTCGTATTGAACAACATTTTTCTCAGATGTGAATTTCCCTTTTGTTTCTTGTGACTGATATTTTGTCCTTTTTTGTAACGATGAAACTGTGATTGAAAATCCTCAGCGATCCCGAATGAGGATTCAAAATGCCATATCTTGCTAAAAGTTGCATGTCAACGAGCTGCAAATCCCAAATCATCATTGTGTCAATTTGACGAGTACAGTTAAAACTAGAAGTCATGTCACGAACTGTGCGCTTATCTAGGCTTAATTGCGCGCAGGAATTGCGCGCAGTTGTCATATCGAAAGGCATCCAAAGCACGGCAGGTTCTCCTGGTTAGTCATAGCAAACACCGGAAATGTTTCTGCCAATGGACCTCCGGGTTACCCGGAGGTCCATTGACTGAAACATTGCTTGTACACAGGCCATATGTACAGAATTTGATAGCCTTACCATGGTCACACCGCGTAGATTAACGCGCAGATCGACGTGCTATTTATGCGCATTTCATGACAGGACTTCTAGTTTTAACTGTAGGTCAGCTGTCTTCCGTATGGATCAGATGATTGTATGAAATTGCAAGAACAGTCTTGCACACCGACAGTTCATCAAATCTAATGGTCTGTACTTCAAATCGCACTATTATTCTTTCACTCGAGGGAAAACTCATTTAGCGTTCAGATTTTTCTCAACTGCAACATTCTCGCCTGTTACGTCTAAAACGGTCAATGGAAGGATGAAATACGTAATTCGGTGGAAATGTTTCCGTTCGTTTTGGATGCTTCTGAAAATACAGTTTATGAAAATACACTGAATTGGGTGGACAAGTTTACAAATTTACCTATTTACGATTTTTGTCCTGCAAAACTTACGACCTCAGATATAAAGGGAGCATCACTTAAAAAAAAAACGATTTGCTGTTACAGGAAAAACCAACTCAGTTACACTATACACAATTTCAAAGAAACAATAGTGTAATCAAGAACATGTTATTGTCTTTTTTTCGTCCAATCAGAGACAAATTGAATTCTTTCTCTGAATGAAGCCTATAAATTTGGGGCCGAGCACAACGCGCAACAAATGCTTGTTTGTTACTGTAAATGACAAGCCCAGCGTGGAATATCCGATAATTTGTTACCTTTATGATCAGTTGCACCAGAATATATGCAAATATGGATTACATACATTTATCATACATTCTATATCTTTCGTCTGATACGGTGGTTGAGTAAACTGACATATATTTATTTATTGGTGTTTAAGGTCACATATTTCTGCACAATGGCTAACCATGACCACGACAGTTTTACGGATGGAAGAGGCCCGTGTACCCGGAGAAAACCACCGAGCAACGGCGAGTAACTGTCAACTCCCGAACATACTAACTCCACACAAGCAGAATTAGCACTGGCTGAAGAAACGTGCACAATCGACGTGCAGTACGTATTTGTACACAACGCCACAGTGCCCACACGTGGGCAATGGGGGTGAAGTATATTGCCCAAGGACAAAACGCGGTTGCCGCAGGTGGGATTCGAACCAATGACCTCTCGGCTTGCAGACTACGCATCTACCTACTGAACCACTGCGCCCCAGTAAACAGCCATTAACCATTTATTTATGATAAAGGAAACTGAGGAGCCCATATATTCAATCGCTCCATTTCCATCGAGATGTACTTGCAGATATTCCAAAGTTGAGTATTTAGTCTTACCCGAACGTCTAGCGTCTTGTCTTGTGAAGAGTTCCACTGGTAAACGTTATTTAGATTGTAAAAATTTTCATTATTCGTCACATAAAATTATGTGTTTAACAATTTGGACTTTAGGTATCGTGACTCTCATGAATGTTGTCCTTTTGTGACTTGCGGGATATATATTATCTTCTAATATTATATCTCATGTGACTTCCTTACATTCTGATTGGCTGAAAGATGATACTCTATTTCGTGTAGCTTGCATCCACAGAACTGACCAGGCACTACACCCAGGCACTACACGTCTTCTAATTTTAGCACACAACTATATCAGTTTTCTTTTCATACTTGGCGAATAAAACTAATCAGGCTAAATCTAAATATCGATTCACAGAGGCACAACATCCACAAAACGACCCGGAAAGAAATCTTTGTGGAAAAATGTATCGCTTTTCCATTGTCGAAGTCACATTTTTCGAGGCGTTCATTTTATTCAGTGAGAAGATGATCCATATCTCGTTTCGAAGAGAATGATCCATACCTGGGTCCAACTTTCATAAGAACGCGTCCGGATATGAAAAATCGTTTGTTTCGCTGCTCATATTATTTCTCTATTTAATTGTATGTTTTGGGCAGTAAACGAATAAATAATGGAATTCAATTGAATCTTCGGAGTTTGTATCCCGTGCTGACCCATTCAGTAATGTATATGTGTGACAAATGTGTGGAAATTATCAAACTGCGTTGTCAGATTTCGAAAATTTTAGCTTTCATTCGCGAGTTGCGCGATTCTAGCATACACAGTTACGTTTGGGGGAAATGTTTTGTTTACCCTTGCCGACCGATTCAAAATCTGTCTTCTGCTCATATCAATAATCCAAGTTAGCCGTGTTTTGGAAGAAGAAAATGGTATTTTTTCTATATAACGCTGGTTGGTAGTGTGGCATAGCAGGGTTAAGTACCCCAGAAAAATGATCGTCTAGTGGTTTTTAGTTCGGACTATAATCGTGGCAAAAATGGCCACAGGACAATTTAAGTGTTCAGTCTTAAGAGGCAACCAGTTTCTGTAGAGTCTGCAACAATTATTGATACTGCAGCCGCAGCGAAAGGGTGAATTCAAAAACACATAAAATGTACTTACAGTTTTCTATACTTTTATTAAAACCCTAAGTATAGTTCCTACAAGTTAAACTTTCAATAAATTCTCTCTCTGGTAAAAGTATAAAAATATCAGATACGAAATGAGATTAAGTCGAAATTATCGCATCGCTCTCATCGCGTCCTGTGTCTGGAAATATTGTCTGGCCTGGCAGCGTTCGGCGGCGTCCTTCCACGAGAATAGGAGAGTGACTTCTTGTACACACGGAAGACCAGAGAGAAGTACCGTCTCGGGTGATTCCGTTGGTTTAAATACGGTTTGAATCGTGTCTACTCGGCAGAATTTACGTCATAAAACACCACAAAACACCACATATACCCCAAGATGGCGGAGAGGTATTTCTTAACCCCTTACTTCCATCCTGGGATAGTAGGGCATCCGGTGGGTATCCTATGCTAAGAGTATGCGTTCTCGCATTTAAAAGGATGCTGGCAATTAATAGGTGTATAATTAAAAAACCATTCTAAACCGACGCGAACGTGCAAGATTGCACAATTCTCAGAGCTGAAACTGATACTGGGTGTGTTGAGGTTAGGTCGGGTCAGTATACAATGCTAAAATCTGTCAAAAGCATTCTGATGGGGTTATTATAGGTTAGGCTTTTACTAGCTCATATGCCAGTCATAATTGCAAATACTGTCAAAAACACCTTTTTACAGTAAGTGCGTAGAGTACTTCTGTAGGTCAGTTGCACTGCTATTATGCAATGCAAATATACGGGGAATTGAATAAAATTACATAACTTGGGCTTGAAAGCAGCGTTTACTTATTAAAGTTTATACAACAGAGAATTATTACCAAGTAGGACTTGGCCACTCTGATTAACACATTAACACTTCGGGAACCAAGATTCTCGAGTGCAATCATAAGACTCCGACGCGTCCCACGGAGGTTAACCCGACGCGCTCCGTGGAGGGGCATTTCGTTACAGTAGGGCTGGTACCTTGGTAATAGATTAACAAATCGGACAGATGTTTTTCTTGATTGGTGTTCGATATAATATAAGGATTAGTGCATGTCTTGTCGTTGACTACGCCCATATAATGCCCAGTGAGATGGTGTAGTTCCCTCCGCTTTGCGGCGGGAACTACACCACCTCACTGGGCGCTATATGGGCGTAGTCAACTCCAAGCCATGCACTATTCCTTAAACAGTTACCGGGGACGCTGTATCCTGTAACTTTGTGGGATTGGGGGGGGGGGGGGGTCTTCTGTATTAAGTGGACACCCTCCGTGTAACATTTGACTGATGACATATACAAATATATTGAAATTGTATACCTCTCTAGAAAAAAGTTTATAAGTGTTCTATGTCGGTCTCTCGTAGTTTCTTTGTTTTACATTTATTTATATTTATTTATTGATGTTTAAGGTCACATATTTATGCACAATGGCTAATCATGACCGTGACAGTTTTACGGGCGGAGGAAGCCGGAGTACCCGGAGAGAACCACCGAGCAACGACGAGCAGCTGCTAGTTCCCCAACATCGTAACTCCGCACTGCAGCACAGGCAGGGTTAGATTGGTTGAATACATGCGTACCATCGACGTGCAGTACGCCTTAGTACACGGCGTCATCGTGCCCCACGCCTTTGTTTTACATGTAAATATAAATAATTTAATGTGATACAATACAGATATTTGGAATTGTTCTACAATTGAAACTAGAGCAAGTCCATTAGACACACTATGGCTTTGGATGATGAGACTGCCGGTTAAAACCCATTAAATAATGAATGATTTAATGCGAACTGAATTCGGAGCTTAGCGGTTCAGCAATTTCCCCAAGACAACATAAGCTGAATAAGGAACCTCTGGTAAAATAGATAAATGCCATTATAATTCATAATTTAACTGTTTATACTATGTGGTACTAAACACAATTGAGTTGAAAAGACACCCGAGAACTCATTACACTAATATCCAAAGAATTCAAGGAAAAAAAATAAAAATCTGTCTCAAAAAGTGCAATCCTTTTATTCTTATCAGTCATGAAAATGTCTGCGAAAACTCATGGTGGAAACTAGTTTCGTCCAAAGATGGGATCCCTCTAGTATTCAATCAGAACTACCTCACCAAAAAGGTCGACATCCATTGAGTGGACCTGTGCAAAATACGATCAATATTATACAGAGGTTGATCATCTTCCAAGAACTGCGCGCCCTGCAATGCGACAGCGAGACGGCTGGATTATGTAAAAATAAGGAACCCGTTCCTATTCCTACAAATTATTTATCGAACCGCAAATCTCATATCATGTTGAACGGCCGTTCCAGAACTCGTAACACATGGATTTGGCAAAAACATCAAAACAAATCAGTCCCCGTAATATTGTGGTAATCGAAACTCCCCGTACTGTATTAAGAGTGGTGAAAACGTCAATATAATCTCATTGTACAAAGGTTATGACCCCTCATTGGAACGAGCTCGACGAGATCGTTTCAAAAAGGGGTCATAAACTATGTTTGGTCACCCAGTACATCATTCTTTGTATTATTTACTCACACGTATCCCTCTTTCCTTACTGCATCCGCAAATGTCCACCTCAAGATGTCCGAGTGATTTCCCTGTCGCCATTCTTCAAGGAATTGTATGTTGTTCACTGAGAAATCGCTTAGGTATATCTGTTTGAAGAATGGAGTGGCAAAAAGAACCGAATGAACCATGGGCCCGGTCCCAACATCAAGTATTCTTTCACCCTTTATATTTCCTACAAAAAATATGAGAGTTTTTAGGTATCAAAGCTGCGGACTCCCCAGTGACACAGTTTATAAAGAAATATTCACATCACGAATCCATATTCTACAACAGAAATATTCACATCACGAATCCATATTCTACAACAGTGAATACGCCATGTTGTCATCATGTTACGAACTTACAATGCCAACACCTTCAAAGGACAACACTGAAATGAGTCTAAGAGTCGTTCGAGGAGTCACTCGATCGAGCAATTGGTCTAAGGCTCATTTGCTCGATGAGCTTCGCGTCGTTCGAGCAATTGCTCATGAAGCAATTACTCTCTTGGCTCTTTGGCCTATTTGGGAAAAAGCCCTACTTACGGAATCCCTTTAGGCCCTAGATTCCTTTTTTTCTGACATGAGTCGTAGAGTCGTTCGAGGAGTCACTCGAACGAGCAGTTTCTCTAAAGCTCCTTTGCTCGATGGACTTCGAGTCGTTCGAGCAGTATGTCGAGTCACTCGATCGAGCAATTGCTCTAAGGCTCATTTGCTCGATGAACTTCGAGTCGTTCGAGCAATTGCTCATGGAGCAATTACTCTCTTGGCTCTTTAGCTTATAAAGGATATCTGGGATAGGTTACCTCAAATGATACAATACCGGGCCGTGGGTATCCTCAAATACTGAAATGAGGCTAAGAGTCGTTCGAGGAGTCACTCGATCGAGCAATTGCTCGATAGCTCATTTGCTCAATGGGCTTAGAGTCGTTCGAGCAATGACTTATCAGCAACTGCTCGATAGCTTATTGGCTTTGGGACTGTTTTTGTTATACACAAGGGAGATAACCCTGCATACAGATTATGGGAAATCAAGCAATCTGATTGTTATAAATGATCTAGATAAATGAAACAATAAGAGTACTTGGAATAGGGTCAGAACCAACAAGAATAGACCAGAAACTGCAAAATATAGTAATAATAATGTAAACTGTTCCAACTAATAGGCTCTTCTACGCTACTGGAGTATACTCTTCAACAAAGGAACATGGCCAGATAGACGAAAACTATTGTATATATAGATAGAAGTAGAGAATTCTGTAAGAATTCGAAATAGTAAAAATTGGGGTGGATTTTGGTGATTTGGAAGGATTGTCGGGTTGTTTGTGGTAATTAGATTTACTCTTCTACAATCGAACATACCCTCCGAACATACCCCGTCTTATTGCAGAAAAATTGGGTAACATAGCAATCACGTGCTACCATAGAAACCAAGATGGCGGCCTCCAGTATACAAAATGGACGACGGAAACACGTATCACCCCAACCACACGCGCTGCGCATGCGTATTAACACCACGTATCACTATGGGGATGACGTCACAAGATGGCCGCTCACGCGGGTTACCATCATAACACAACATGGCGCCACTGGGTCACGTGACTACGACGTCACATGGGATCATCCAACCTTGTGGTGAAAAGCCCCTGACATACTACTCCCCTCGTTGGAACGAGCTCGACGAGCTCGTTCCAACGAGGGGTCACATGATATGGTTTTGTTGACATTTTTTGAAAAATAATATTTTTTCAACTGCTGAATTTGCATATTACGCGGGCGGATGCGGGCGATTCGTTGGGCAAAGGGTTAAATAATACTTCGCTTAGCCCTTTGCCTAACACCAATAGATTATGTCACTTGCTAAAACATTCTTTTTTAATAATCCGAGAATTTTATTTTTTGCATCCAAAATACAGCTCATAATAAAAGTAGCATGCGATGCGGCGACCGATATCATTTGGCTGGATGATGAGGGAACCCATATTTCAAATTAGGTATTGGATTTGTTTGGATGATAAAGAGCTCGAGTTGTGACATTATATTTATTTTTTATATTACATCGTTCCAGGTTCACAAGTACACGTTTTCTCCCGGGGTTCACCGGCACTTTCGACATCCATGGTCATCCCGTGTCGGAGAATTTTAAAGGTGGAGGAAGCCGGAGTACCTGGAGACAACCACCGCCCAGCGGCGAGTAACTATCAGACTCCCCAAAGTACTGTCCGCTAAAGTAAACGTTTGACGTACGAATGTAAAATCTACGGGCGCATATGATAGATTAATTCTTCCACGTGAAACGTTTAATGATTAAAAGTGAAAGAGTTGCATGCGAACATACCAGTTTTACACATGCGTGTAATATTTTTAACCTAGCCGACGATACGTATTACGCGCGAACGTGTTGCCAACGCACGAAGCCGGCCAACACCCAATAATGAAACATGATTATTAACATGTTCGTTGATAGAACGCGAAATCCCCAGCAGGACGGGACAAACGTATCCATGAATTTCACGAAATATCAAGATGGAGTCATTTTTTATATCCTACAAAACATTTCGGTTTTCCGAAAACAAACTTTTAGGCACCCAAGCCAGTTTTAAACTATAAATGCGCTAGTGTTCCTTGTGCCGTTTCCAGAACAGGTGACAAATGGATTGGGGAAACAGTTCAGTTCCACATGATATTGTGGTAATCGAAACTCCCTATACTGCATTAAGACTGCTGAAAACGTTGTTATAATCTCGTTGTGGCCATTTGGTGCATCAGCGTTTGTATTATTTACTCACATGTAACCCTCTTTCCTTATTGCATCCCCAAATTACCTTGTCAAGATGCCCGTATGAATTCCCTGTCGACATTCTTCAATAAAGTTTATGTTGTTCATTGTGAAATCGCGTAGGTATCTGTTTGAAGAATGGAATGGCGAAGAGAACTGAATGAGCCATGCGCCCGGTCTCAACAATAAGTATTATTTCACCTTTTATATTCCCTACAAAAAATAATATGGATGTTTTTACATATCAAAATTGCGGATTCAGCAGTGACAAAGCCTATAAAGGAATATCCACGTCACAAATCCATATTCTACAAGTGGTAAATACGTCATGTTGTCAACATCGCAATCCTTTATTGTTATTACAACTCATTCTGTTATAGCTGGGGCCGTGAATATTTAGAGGGCACAGGGTATGGGGATCTCGATCACCTTGAAACCACTACTGAATTACAGGAAGAGATTTTAGGGGACGATTTTAGTCCTTCCAAAACCATCTCAACACCGAGTCCTTGAAAGGTATCGTCATACACCATAACATCAACAGAAAGTCGACCAATATGTACCGAATTTTTTGAGAGGTTTAGTAATAATTCAACCCCCACAACCCCACAGGGCTGTCGGGTTGATTTATTACTGAATCTCTTTGACCATTTGGAGTGTACAGTGTCTTCTGTTTATCGATGGTCAACCTTCTCTGAACGTAAAATTTATATATACCAGTGCGAAAAGGTTTAGATTACTCCCGATGAATTCTGTCTTTTGCTTGGACAAAATGCCTTGGACAAATAGCCGTGGCAAAGGGTGCGCCCAATATCCAAGGTATATTATAGCGTGGAACATCCAGGGTATAAGCGCACGCAAAACATCGGGGGTATATAGTTTCAATGAAAGCTTCTAGCTTCCGCTAGCCTCATTATAAAACTCGAACCAAAAAACTCGAACATAGTCGTAAATATCATCAGATTATTCATAAAAATAAAATAAGAGCAAATAATTCGTCCCCTGAGTACCAATGTATTCGTCGCAGAAAAGGGGTACGCAATTTCAATTCGCACAGTTAGCCAAGATGCTGAATTCTAAAATATATTATTATGCCTCACGTTTGTAACATCAGCCGTGCTTGGTTAATATGACACCTTCTAAAAGTCATAGTACTGGAGTTTGGGGGCAAAACAGGGGTATTATCGGAACGTTCTTCTCTGGAGACAAGAAAACAAAGAAAATGTAAATTCCACTTCCATTGATCAGCGTTGATTGCGCACTCCCTGATTGGAATTTCTCAACACCAAACGCTGGCGCCGTGTCCGTTTAACATTTTTCGTCACTGGTAAAACACAAACTTACCAACAAATATATCATCTCCAGTGAGTGTGTTTTCAATTTTAACTACAAACAATGAATTCAAAAGAATCAGAAATATTAAAAATTCACGTGTTGTTCACCACCTCAGTAAACCCTGAATATGAGTTATGACTTCAATCAATTATATTTCCGCAAGTTTAGTAATCCTCGTCCTCACTGAGCCTCCGCCTCAAGTTCAAAATAAATTGTTTCACTCCGCTTAATTCTATCAACTGACGTCGTCCGAGAAATCAATTTATATTCCATTAATTTATACCTCTTATCACCCAAGCATTAACAATGAATTATAACATAAAAAGCTGTAAACACTAGCATTTGTTGATATATAAACCCCCAAAGCGACGGCACTTGTGACAAGTCATTTTCGAAGAGACGTCATTCGTTCGAAATGACGTCATGTTTTTGGATTCGACTACATTGTTGTTACAAGATTGATGGCATGCTGCAGTTAATGCTTATCAATGAACGTTATTTTTTGTTCGGCATAATAAAATAATTAGAACGTTTCTTTTCATATTCTATCGGTCGATAGTACCTGAGTTTGTGTGATTTTTTAAATAAAACCTGAAGCAGAAATCACACAACCTCAGGTACTATCGACCGATAGAACATAAAAAGAAACGTTCTAATATTATAATGGACATGATTACAAGAAACAGTCCAAAAGTTTATACTCATATAGACACAAACGACATTATGCAATGCATAAATAAGTACATGTTCTCCAAACGCCGCTATTTTGTTTGAAAACAGGCGTTTTATGAACAACATTTATCAATTACTAAAGAGTGTTTACAAGAAAAAATCAAATTTGAACCTGTACCTTATAGTCGGTTTATGTGCAGAATCTGTCATGGTCGATCGTTTCTCTTTCTCACCGAAGTACGGATGTGAAGTTGTTAGAGTAAGTGACCGTCTGATAAACGTGCCATCGAAGGGAATTGAGAACATAACCCAATGCAGCAAACTGTATAATGACGGTCTAGATGTAGATTTACAATCGCACTTGATTTGGATATCAATTTAGTCTCGATAAGTCACAGATATTGTGTAGAGAAATATGTTCACCCGAAAAGTGTCAGACGGGCTACATCAAGCATAAATATTCCTACCGAGGAGGATGCATCACCCGAGAAAAGACAAGGCAATGCCAGGAACAAACAACCCATTTCATAAAGGTAGTCTAACATTTAGACTTATCTCTCCGTTTTTAGACGCTGTCTAAAATAAAAAAAAACAAGTATTTCACCACGCGCGGCTTAGTCTCAAGTTTAAGTCCACCTAGACCAGGTCTAAAACAATTTTTGACTTCATCCAACATTTGTTTCATTTCACCAACTCCATCCAAGTTGAAAACTGCACTAATTGCAGATTGAAAAGCGTGATTATTTAGACATGGGTCAGTCCATGTCTAACTGTGTCATTTTCTTGAATTCAATGTGAAGATGACAGACACCGACATTCGTGATACTGAAGTCCTTCATCAAATTTCTTCACCTGTTAAAATAAAACGTCGCCAACGTGTTTTCAGAAAACGTGTAGAATATTTTGAAATTTATAATGAAACTGAGTTCATTGATAGATTGAGAGTTAGTAAAGAGACCGCGAAATATACCATTACTCAGACTGCGAATCAGACTGAGTACACGACAAACAGAAATTATTGAATTTCACATGAGCTTCAAGTGCTGACATGTTTTTGTTTTAACAGTCTTTTAGCAGTCATCAACGTGTTGCAGGGGATCTTACGGGTATAAGTGCAGCATCAGTTTGCCGTATAATGCTTGTAGGAATTGCCTTACTGAAACGGAACTTTACAGTTAAAACAAGAAGTCCCGTCACGAACTGTGCACTTATCTGGGCTTAATTGGGCGTAGGAATTGCACACAATTACCATATCGAATAGCATCCAAAGCACGGCAGGTTCTCTTTGTTACTCATAGCAAAGACAGGCAATGTTTCTGCCACTGGACCTCCGGGTAACCCACCCGGAGGTCCAGTGGTTGATACATTGCTTGTGCACAGGCCATATCTACAGAATTTGATAGCCTTACTATGGTCATAACGCGTTGATTAATGCGCAGATCGCCGTGCTATGTGTGTGCCTTCGCCTTTCAGGACAGGACTTCTAGTTTTAACTGTATCTACGTCAGCCGTAATGGTTTCTATTCCCTCGATGCGCAAAGAGTTTGAGATGCAGATATTAAGATCCGAGATGTGGCTATTCGTTGGCCAAGGTCGAGTCACGATAGACGATTTTTTTCAGAACTCCACTCTACGATACCGCTTAGAAGAGGGCAGTATCGGTGGTATTCTGTTGGATGATAATGGATATGCCTGCGAGGCATACTTTCTTACCCCGGTTTTCCATACAACTACCAAAGCAGGGAGACGCTACAATCAGTCACACCGCAGTACTCGGAACATAATTGAGAGAGTTTTTTTGGGGTCCTCAAAAGAAGATTCCTGTGTATCGGCGCCGATGCACGTCTCCGTTTCCGCCAAGAAACAAGCAAAGCCATCATTTTTCCGTCATGTGTACTACACAACATCGCAAGACACAATATGGAATTACTCTTTTCGGAATCTAGCGTATATGACGATGCTGAGTTTCACTTCCCAGAGTGCGAAACGCAGCCCCAGGGCTTGCTTCTTCCAAGAATCCTCATTCAAAATCATTTTTTTTTCTTCTAAATTTGCGTCACATTTACAGAATGTTAATAAAATGGTCACTTGAAACTTGAAAATGGTTTCCTTTTATTGTAATCCGCTTCGAAAGAAATAAAGAAAACCATATCTTGTGAGACCTCAGTAGAAGGTGCTCGTCCCAATGAGAGCTACCATGATGTGGTTTTCTTGAATTATTGTCGCAACTGCTCGATTTATAAATCATAGGGAATAATGCAATGAGTGAGGAAATATCTTGCAGTGGTCATAATTGCAGCGTATTTATGGGTGAGTCTCTAACATTTCATTACACTTCGTGCCTCCATTTATGGATGAGTTTTTAACATGTTCCAGCTTGTGCCCCACTCCCCTACAAAGGTGCCAAACACCACCCCTCGACTCCGCCCTATACACATTCCCACCTCACACATCCCCACAGACACATTAAACAAGGCGGAAAATTGGTGGTATGAGGTTGAGAGATGGCTCCCCGTATGATCGACTTCTGACGGGAGCACACCCTATTTTGTATTTCAATGTTTTAACCAAGAGAACCGAGACGAGGTTAGATGATATTGTATGCGAAAGCACATGGGCATCCCGAATCAGACGCAGTGAATGTCCAGGTTTGATGGCGGGTAATGTCCCCCCCCCCCCTCATTGGAGAGAAAATGTTTGACATTTGAGACACCAAAAACACAATGTCCTTGTCTCTGAGTCCGTTTGTTCCATAATTTATAAATTGTGAAAGGAATCCATAATTACCCCACAATGTGGACTATCAAGTTGTGAAAGGCATCAATAATTAGGCCAGAATGTTGACTCAGAATCAAATAAATTGCTAGATATTAAAATTTCTTGTCGGACGTTCCCTATATGGGTGAACGGAGGAGGGTGCGGGGCCATGACTGAAATTTTGGGGCATCCCCCCTCAGGACCCCCTCCCCCTTCTGGCAACGCCGCTGCATGTTCGTGGACTGAACAAAACACTGATCACGGCCTCTCGTTTTCAAAGGGGTAAACATTCGGTCACCTACCTTTTTTAAACACATTATACATCCAGTCCAATAAATCTTCTTTAACTTTTACAAACATTTTGTCCGGAGATGTCTTCAGAGTGATATAACTGAAAGGATCAAATTTCTTGAATATCGCCTCTCTTGATGCACGGTCCATTGTCTCTTTTAAATATGAAATATACTGTTGTTTTGTGAATAAGTTTTTGTTCAAGCTGGACCAAATTAAACCTTAATCGAGGATAAATTATTCAAATCTACCTCTGGATGAGAGTATAACTATCAAATTATGAAATCACATTGGTGTTATGGTCTGTATCTCAATCGCCTCTGCGAGGCATCCCAGTCAAAACAACTGTTGCAGCGCATTGTCTTTTCGGAATGCTGAGCAAACAAGGCCAATAACTTTATCGGGGATGACAGAAAAAATCAACTCCTGCGCAGGCTACAGGTTTGGCCGAAACGCCTAGCGTTTTATGAGTTTGAAAATTAAATATGAACTTGAAATGCTGATAAATCAGATTATTGACTCTGAACCCTTTGAACTCCAGAGACCGTTTTTCGGGCCGGGTCACAAGCTGTGTCATATCGTCATTAAGGGGGATGACTGCAAGGTAAATGTGTGGTGTACAATATTTTCAACGTGCAGCCCTAAGGCTGCGAGCTGAAAATATTAATTGGTCTACCTCCAAATAATAAATATGGACTCTTTCTATTGCTACCATGGAACTAACATGGAAGATACCACCAACGTTCAAAGGGTTAAATTGAGAACTGAAAGATAAATCTATCATCACCTTTATGTTTATAGACGTATTGACTGCTGATGCTGGTACGTGTCTCCGTTACTTGATGGGACTGAAAGGCCGATTGCATCCGAAAGCAAAATACTTCCGCAAAACGGGCATCGGTTGTATTCACATTTAAAACGAATTTTTACATCCGCAAAATTCAAGTCAGTTGCATGCCTGGCATTTTCAAGAGAGCGATTTGTTAGCTCGTCTATTGCTCGCCTTGAAACATTAAGGATGGCGAAAACTAGCCCTCCTGGCCTAAGGAAATAATGGTTACCACAACAGCCTATTCCCGAACCCCACCTCCTTTCAGATCTCTACAATGTTAGATGTTTCTGTAGGACGGCCACACTGCCTAAACCTTCGGGCCTTTCCGATGCCCGGGGTGTGGGAGGGGTTGTGCAGCCATCTCATAAAAAACTACCATTTTAGCAGCACCAAATAAAATGTACAAAGCCCACTTGGCAGAATTTTTTAATAGTAAAACGTCATTTTGCCACTTTTAGCTTTTCAAAGCTTGAGGGGAGCTAATCGCTCCACTACGGCATGGGACGGAAGGAATTTTATTTTAGCCTCTTCCATTTTTAAGAACGCCATGCCTGCCGATTGTAACACATGGATACAAACGATTCGAATACTGAGATCGTAATCGACTCTAGGACACAATCGAGCTTAGGGACGCATTCTATCGAAAACCGCGTACGAGATCTGACGAGATGTCAGAAAATGGGAACTGAAATAATCTACAACGCGAGTCCTTAACCCGTGAAAATGTACCTCACTCAGAAGTATCATTTAAAACTTAAAATTTAGGGAAACAAAATGATACTTGCCGTTAAGAGGTCGCTTTGTTGAAGGTGTGATGTATTTGTTATAAAAATGGCCAGAAACCATACTTTCGTTGTTTTAAGGTGCTTTTCAGTAATGGAAATTTGTTTAACTCTTTACACAATGAATCGGCCGCAACCCCCACCCCACCCCAACATGTAATATGCAAATTCAGCAGTTGAAAAATATTATTTTTCAAAGAAATTAAACAAAACCATATCATGTGACCCGTCGAGCTCGTTCCTACGAGGGGTCACATGATATGGTTTTGTTGAAATCTTTTGAAAAATTTCAAAAAATAATACTTAAAATAATAAATTTGTTTGATATCGTCTGCGTTGGGCAAAGGGTTAATTCTTATATTACATTCAAATTGTACGTCAAAATGACGATTGTGGTGTGTAGATCACGAAAAATGTATACAATCAACTCTTGTGGTTCCTGAAAGTCTACTGCCGTATTCGTAACAGAACTGATAATAAAATAATATTTCCAGAGAAAAACTCATGGCTAAATGTGCTTCAAATATCCGAAGAAAAAAGCTAGGCATTCAAAACACTTTCGGATGCAGCGACAAAACTGCATTTGGGGAAAGGACAACACTGTCTGAATTTTTTTTATTGAAGCTGGGTACCATGACCGACGGACATGTGCATATCATACGATACCGACGAATTCTAATCGAAAAACAATCTCTTAATTTCAAGAAATTCAAACAAGTGCCAGGATAACGTAAAGTAATATGGCAACTGGGGGCAGTCTCGATATAATAATAGCGTGTAGTATGAAGGTGATCTTCCTCATTATTTGACTTTAGACGGCAGTGTATATCGATGATTTATCGGCCCAGGTGGCCTTGACCAAATTGTAAACAAGAAACAGACAACGAAAACAAAGCCGAGAGTTTGGGAATTTACCCCCACACAGCTCTGTCGCTGCGTATTGAAGAATTTTGATTTCCTAGCTTTGTTTTTGGATATATGAACGCGAGTTGTTCTTCAGAAAAATTATTTTGTTATCACAGGGGCGACGGAACTGCGGGGGGGGGGGGGGGGCTGTGTGTGTGTGTGGGGGGGGGGGGTTCAGTCCCTCCACTTTGTTTTGCCGGGACATGTTTTTTTTTTGTATGCATATATTTCAACACAACAAATGACTGGTGAAACACGGGGCGGATCCAGAGCCTCTCTCACATTTTCGCCAGTTATGTTTTTCTCGTACTGGTTCAGTTTCGATTGATTTCGGATCATTTTTGTAGTAAGTGGCAGCAAACGCTAAAATGTATACAGTCTGTTAAAAATCGATTAACTGAAGTAGATCGTAATCTTACAGACATGCAAGAACCAAATCCACCCCCAGACAAGATAATCCACGGACAGTATAATTGCTGTAAACGTCTGGTAAGGAATACAGGTGAGGTTACGACCAAAGCTGATAAATGGACCTCACCTCAATGCTTTACCAACGTTTTTTAAAGTGTGAAATCTTTCAAATACATCTCCTGAAAAATCTCAAAATATCCACTCAGATGCATGGTAGTGGGGGTTTTTAGCCCTTTGAATTTAAAATTTTGATACCGACGACCATCCATCGCCCGAGACAGCCCCTCCCCTTCCTCCTCCCCCAACACACACACACTTTTATCGTTCCGCCGCCCCTGTATGAGTTCTGGTACGAATGCGGTAGGAGATTTCCAGGAACCATTGGTGTCTACTATCAACTTAATGAGTTAATTATACATATTATTGTAGTTCTGTACATCACAAACTTCCTCCCCTTTGCTGTATAATTTGTGCATATTTAATCGATTCTTATGTAGCATCAAATGTCTCTTACTTATATAGCACCTTAAACCGTTATTTAAGTTATTTGTTTGTTTGTTTGTTTATTAGAGTTTAATGACACTTTCAATAGCCAGGGTTACATCATGTCTGGGCAGTTTAACGAGTGGAGAAAGCCACCCTGCAGCGACTAGAACTGTCGGACACGTCAATATATTAACTTTGAGCAGAGTTAACAGCAGTTGAAGGCAAGTGCACCATCGAGGTGCAGTACACCTTAGTACACAACTCCACGGTGTCTCCATGCGGGCAGTTGGGAATAAGTGTCTTGCCCAAGGACACAACGCGGTTGCCGCAGGAGGGATTCGAATCGAGAACCTCTCGGCTTGCAACCTGCATCTCTACCTACTGAGCCACGGCGACAATAATTTCCGGATGAGTTGTTACAACTGGAATATTAAGAACATGAAATGTCCAAACTTTATTCGGAAGTGATGCATTCAATGAGGCAGCTTTGAGTAATTTGAATGTTAATGCGTCAGAACTCCGTCATACACGTTTCAAAGTAATGGAAGTACGTTGCATCACGGGTGAGATATGTGCTTGTTAATGTCGCAAAATCTTGCTTAAGATTATTTGTTTTACAAGGATTGGCGAGAAAGTTGTGCAACTTATATTGTGGCGTAGGAGTGTGTGGAGACCTTCGTTGCGGCAAGTTCGTGACCTCGCTCTTCTCGAATGCTACGAATGGACGTTTCGCCTGTACGGTTTATGTCTCTCTCCGTGCAGAGGACGGCTATTTTACGTCCCCACCTGATAGGACGGTAAACTGTGATAGCACCATTGATGCTGACAGAGTGTTCGGACGCCTCGAGAACTTTCTCCCGACGGAAGATCGGTCGCGGGACCTTTGACATGAGAGGCAGCGTACTTATCCACTCGGCCATTACTTCTGCCGTAAAGTATTCAGAGAATACGTTTTGTTACCACACTGCAAAAAATATAGGTTCTCTTTAGAACCAAAACTGGTTCTAATCTTGTCCCTGAGATGGAACCAGTTCTGTTTAAACAGTATTTATTTCAAATCAAATAAATTTATAAAGATTAACATTAAATATTAACAGAATTAAACATAAATTGAGGGGGTTTCAGCCGTAAGTTTAGAGCTTATACGAGGTTGACTCAAATCATTATTAAGCAAAGGAGATATGAATAGTTGGCATATCGAACCAGTTTTTGTTCTATACAGAACCAAAACTGGTTCGATATGCCAACTGTTCATATCTCCTTTGTTTCAAAATGTTTGGCGACTGCGTTGAATAAGCTCAAAGTTTACTGCTGAATCTACTCCAGTTCATGTAATATTCTGTTAAAATTGAATGCTAATCTTGGTAAATGTATTTGATTTGAAATAAATATTGTTTAAACAGAGCTGGTTCCATCTCAGGGACAAGATTAGAACCAGTTTTGGTTCTAAATAGAATCTATATTTTTTGCAGTGCATATGAATGAATTGCTAAAACGTTAAGAAATAAGTATTAGGCCCATTAACTAGTATTTACAGCGTGATGATTCGAAATAGTCTTATTTGTAATAATATGTATACTGGGTACAAATGAGATATGTTGAAGTTGTTTGTTGTTATACCTCCGGTAGGAGTGAAATCACAGTTTTGAGTTTACCCGCTGTCATTGGGAAAGACATACACAGAACAACACACGCATGTGAAAGGGTTAATCGATATGGCTCGAGTCCCAACGCGGAAGCATAAACAGAGAGGCCACAGGCCTCGAGTTTTATCCTTCCGCGATGACACAAGTCCCACATCAATCAACCATTCACACGCGTGTGTCGTTCTGTGCTTTTTTCACGCCTTCAAGTCTATAAAAGCAATTGTTAGAAAGACACACAGCAATTCATTTGGGAACTCGTCCTAAGAGTTCCAATGTATTCTAAGCGCCAGTAGGCACATAGAGCACATTGAAACTCAGAGGACAAACTTTCAACAAACAGAACACATTTTTTTGTCAACCATATTTGAGTGAGGAACTATTTTTTGCCATCGTTAGCGAATCAAATTGTAATTGCAGTGCAGGATTTATATACTTTCCCGCGGTTCGTAAGTAATAGCGGGGAAGAATTGTCTTGTCGTTGCGATCATTCAAAGTAGGGTTAATATGATTCCGTCGATTAGCCAATCAGAGTCCAGTGTGGTCAGCTGGGCATGAGTTTTCGCATTAACTTGAGACAGTTACTCACTTCTACGCGAATGCGCTCAGTGGAAACATCTCAGTTTTTCTCCATTGAATTTACAGTGTTGAAAATAGCTTTTTAAAAAAAAAAAAATTCAAGTTTGCATTTTTTCTTGTAGCTTTTCTAAACAAGAGCGTAGTTTTTAGTATTAAGATCTCAACATTAGAAACGTACATTTATGTGTCGAACGCAACATTGCTGAAATCTTTATTTATTTTCCGCATATTACTTTCCATGATTCAAAGTGTAATAGACTTCAATTTTGACAATTTATTACTACTACCACCGGATAAGGTCCGATATTCTGTCCTGAGGGGGTACACGCCGGTTAGACGTCGGACACAGATTTCCTCTATATATCAATCAAATAGTTTAGGGGTTTTTTTTCTGGGCGATGGCTTACCCCAGAGATGGATGTTTTTATTGTAGTATATGGCACATTTCATGCTCGTTCGATCTCTTGGACATGAGGTTATTACATGAATGATTGCACTTTGATGTTAACATTCTTTCATTCTTATTTCTGTTTGCACTAAGCTTTTGTTTACTCTGAGCAAATAAACGCTCGCTATTTGCCTTCATTTATAGTAGTTTTTGTTTTTCAAGTCTTTTGAATAGTTTAGCTCAGACATAGAAAATTCAAGTGGAATTCCCCTTCTATTTACAAAAAGTCCGTCAACGATTTTCGCTCCGCGCATGTGTGTGGAACAGACTTTCATTTCCGTATGGTTTCGTGTTGACGTAGATGGCGATTTCATAGAACGTAATACGATTCATTACGAGCTCTCGCGTAGAAGCACGGTGGTGCTGTGCTCTAAAGCTTGCGGTATGACGCCGGTACATTTGCCTTCAACGTATATAGCCCTGCCCGTGTCAGGTTCGTAAATTGAAGAATCCATCAGTTACTCCTTGTTGATCGGTGATCTTTTCCGTGAACTCATGCTTCCTCCAGCCATGACGCCTTACGACATAATATCGCCCTGGCTGTTTAAAGTGTAGTTAAACATCACTAAACAAACACATGTTTTTTTTCTTCCGGGCAGTTCCGCTTGTATCGTCTCAAAATTGTCTCGATATCTTGTTAAGTAACACCTGAGCAATTTATGAACTTTACCTATACTCGCTGAGGTAAGCATTCGTTAATAATTGAAAATCACTCAACCGAAGGTATTATGGTTCGAACGTTACGACATCCCGGTGTATTCAGTTCGGTATATTATTTATTTCATGTTTACGCAGACTCATACCACCAGCACAAAACTCCAAGGTTAATTATATTTTGCAGTAGATTTGTTGTGATTCCAGATCACATCTTGTAGTTACAAATGAGTTTTTCTGACGGAATATGAATGATATAGACGCAATAATGTCCATTGGATTTAAGTGATAATGGTAAACACATACCATTAGATGAAGGAGAACGATCAGGTAAAATTCGAGCCTTTTTATTTATCATACAGTAAGAATGTATTATTGTTTTTAGTGTCCACTTTCCGAAACGGTGCTCTTACATTTATCATAATTAATAAACGACAAATACAATATTTCTCACCCACTGAACATCGCTTAACTCCTTTTTTTTCCTAAATCGTTGCGAGACTATAACAACGGTTGAATTTTCACACTGAGACTCAAAAACAGGATGTTGGGACGATGGGAACATGACAAGCACACAGAAATGCGCCCAAATAATCCCTTGCACGGTGAAAAGGTTAAAAAACGAGGCCAGGAAGTGTATTCACAAACATTCGTTAACACGCTCCCAGCAGGGTCATATAGTCCGACCTACGGTGAGGAGGATGCGGCTGTGTTAAAACAACACACAAACTTATGCCAAGAGAAAGTGGCAGAGCTGTCTTGTAGAAAGGGGCACCAGGTAGATGTGTGTTTTCCTTCACGTGTTTTACCTTGTTCATAAAATGACATCTAATAAATAAGTCAAAATAACAGCTGCAAGATTAAATAGTCAGAACATTTTCTATTTATTCCAAGACATGGCATACTATCAGGCTAATCTTCATCTTTTAAGATGACTGGCAAATGTTTTCTCCTTCCAAATGTTTGATGTCCCTCATTGTAAAGTTTAGATAAGGATGTTACACTAATAGAGTCCTTCCCAGACCCGGGGCCACTACTATACAACTTTTACACTTGTTTTTTTTCCATAATTGTATTTTCTGGGTATGACCTTAAATGGGTTAAAATGAATCATTAGCATTTTGAAAGATAGGGAAATTTCCCAACTGGCAAATTTCCATATCTTTCAAAAAGTTAGTTACTTATTTTATTGTTATAATAATGACTACTTATCGCCATCATCAATTCCTCATCATTAGAAATTCTGCTTCAAACCACTCCACCATGACTGGTAACACCAATTCCTCATCACTGGAAACTCTGCTTCAAACCACTCCACCATGCCTGGTAACACCAATTTCTCGTCATTGGAAACTCTGCTTCAAACCACTCCACCATGCCTGGTAACACCAATTCCTCATCATTGGAAACTCTGCTTCAAACCACTCCACCATGCCTGGTAACACCAATTCCTCATCATTCGAAACTCTGCTTCAAACCACACCACCATGCCTGGTAACACCAATTTTCGTGATTGTGTTTGACAAATAACTGTGAACATTTCGATGTAAAGTTGGTTGCGAAGAGTAAAGCAACAAGAATGACAATTCTGGGTTGGTTCAAATCAAGATCGACGTCATATCAACCGAGTTTGAAGCCATATCAGTTAATTTTGATAATGGGAAATTCTGAGAATAAATAAATTAAAAATATCGGGGTTTATAAAACAGTTATATCTATTTAGTTTAAAAAAGAATAAGCTAGTGATGGTAGGACTAATTTTACACAAACAAAGACAAATAAGAAGACACGGTAAATCGGCGATGATATAACCGTTTTACTGTAAAACGATTTTGATTCACCCTGTTTATGCCCGTTTTGTAATCTTCTTCGTATCTGTCTGAGCTTAGTACAGCCTTAATAAACTACACTCGGCATCTTCGAGTCTATCTATCACTCGAACCTAATTGTTTCATATCTTTGCGTGTATAGGAGGATCCAATGTCATACACAATGTGTTCAATTCAATTCGAAAAGTAACACTCATTCGAGACAACAATGCGATGTGAAGTCAACATTTCGGAAATGTTTCCAAAGAATCACATTACAAGTTGCGTCCATAAATCTCAACATTCGTTGAAAGAATTAAATTTCCAGTCCGAAGTCATATCAATCAATGCAGAACTTTGCAGGCATTGTTTGCATGGCACTTCGTCAGATAAGTGATGTAAAACGCCGGTCGGTTTGAAGTTGGATGTGCTGGAGGTAGACACTAGCTTAATTTAGAAATGTAATTAAGAAGTTATTTGACTGTCATTTTGATTGCCAAAGTGATTATTTATAACTTTTCCTAACATTTTGAATCATTTCTATTTATTTCTGCGCAAAATGTTGTTCAAAAACGAATATTCACAAGCTGCTGTTCAAAAACGTATATTCATACATGTATCTGGCTTGCGTCCAAATGTCGGACAAATGTTTGGGTTTCCAGATTGGGTGAAAACAGAAACAGACAAAAAAAATTAAAAATGATGATGCACAAATTGAAAATATCTATTTAGAAAAAGTTAAAAAAAAAACCTGGGAAAAAGATCATTTGCCAAAACCATGTTAAATTGTCTCTGGGGAAAAATGCACAAAACAATATAAAAACTAAAACAAAATACATAAATGAACCATCAGAATATTTTGAAATAATACAGAACAAAGACAAAATTGTGAAGAATGTGGAATTTTTTTACCACGATCAGTTTGTTTTAGTGAACTGCATTGACACTACAAATGTTTACAATCCACACAATTCAGCCAATGTTGTTGTAGCTTCATTTGTCACAGCCTAGGCACATATGGAATTATACAAAGTTTTAGAAAAATTTGAAACACGAGTTTTATATTTTTACACAGACAATTGTATCTACATACATAAACCATCACTCTGGAATCCTGAATTGTAAATGGTAGATTAGGGCAGTGGACAGATGAACACCCAGGGGCAAAAATCACAGAGTTTGTGGGTTTAGGTCCGAAAAATTATGGATACAAATATATTAAAGATGGAGAAATACACCTCACATTTAAAGTTAATTTTGAAAGCATGATTGAGTTTGAATGAGACAGAGAGAAATACAAATTAAACATTGAATATACACATAGAAATAAACGTAACAAAGATAGGCAAGTCACAAATGAAAAAAACAAAGCAAAACATTCAGACCTGTTTACAAAAAACGTTTAGTTGTCGGTAAATATGGCACACTACCCTATGGGTATAAGGTATAAATACTACTCAGATTTCTTATTTCGACTTTGAACAGGGAGTGGGGAAGATGTCTCTACCACTTAAACCTACATGTCCTATATACTTATCAGAGTTAAGAAGACTTTTGAGTTTTAGTATGACTGCAAATCCTTTTTTACAATCGAAGAAAGAAGATTTAGCTGAAGCTGGGTTTTTCTATGTAGGAGATGATAAAGTAAAATGTTTTGTATGTGGACAAGGTTTACATAATTGGGAAGATAAGGATATTCCTTTACAAGAACGTGTTAAGTGGTCACCAACTTGTTCTTATATTCAATTGATAAGAAATTGTCAATTATACAATCCACCAACATGTATGCAAACACCTCCAGATAAAATATTATCAGTGATGGATTATAGATTCACTTTGAATCAAATATTTTCAACAATGAAAAAAATATGACAAGTGTCTAGATGATTTTCCAGATTCTAATTCTTTATTTGCACTCATGGTACTAGATGACCTAGGAACAACATTTAGAACCATATTTGCAAGAAAAGCTTCAGTACGATTCAAAACGAAGTTAGACAAAATGTTTACAGATAATGTAGAAAATGATTTTCCTGACTGTCCTGACGAACAGAGTACATGGTGTAATGTAATACCTGATGCACAAAGTACATCAGAACAGCCAAAGGAATCATCAGTTTGATTTCAACCATGGAACCAGTAAGATACATCTTAGAAAACAAGATCACATGTAAGGCATTATTATATGCATTTCAAATGATCACTCTGGACTGTCTAACACTAACAAAAGATGTTATTCATAATCAATTGGAAACAGATGAAATGTATTGGGAATTTTGTAATGGATTACAAATCATGAATGCCTTTTACAAAGATAATGTAGAAATTATTTGGACAAGAGTTGTGTGGGATTTTATTATTTATGATGAACAAATCATGAATTATTTATATAGACAATGTGTACCACAAATAGATAGAAGAATACATTCTTCAGAAACTTTATTTGAATTAAAAGCGCCCTTAAAAAGAAAACCCACTCACAGAATTGAAGAAGCTATGGAAACAGAAAGTATATAAGTTAGTGTTTTGACAACACTTTCTCACAAAAAAATAATGGCTCAAGTGAATGTTTATTGTTTCAACATCGTTGTGATACCTTTACTTCAGGGTCTAGTGTTTCAGGAAATACATAATTTGTCAAAACGCTTATTGATATGAAACATGTCTTATTTCAAATTCCCCCCCCCCCCCCAAAAAAAAAAATCATCTAGTGTTATAAAGAATGGCAAAATACATATACTTTACTTAAAGAGAGTGAAGATATTAAATTCAAAGAAGTCCTCCCTGATGATGAATATGAAATTGTTAGTGATGTTACTATTCCAAATCTTGTAGTTTTCGATGATATGTTAGGAGATAAAGATGATGAAAAAAATAAATTATGGTTTACATGAAAAGGACATCATAGAAATGCAAGTGTCATATGCATAACACAAAATATGTTTCAACAATCTAAATCTAGTTGTACCATAAGTTTAAATGCACATTATATGATTTTATTTCTCAGTACTAGAGATAAAGGACAATTTAAAGTATTGGCAAATCAAGTTCAGTTACCACATTTAAATGCATCTTATAAAGATGCAACAAGTGCTAATCATGGTTATTTATTAATTGATTTTCATCCTAAAACTCCTGAGCCTTTGAGATTGAGAACTGATATTTTTCATCCTTGGGTGACGCAAAATTAACGTGGACCTATCATTTATACAAAAGTATAAAAAAAACTGGTGCACTAATGAGATTGTGTCAGTTGTTAAAAGTTTGTTCAGCACATACACATCATCATGGTGTCATTCATCCGATCATTAGAACAATTAAGTCAGCATACAAATCCATTTGCAAGAGGAAAATTACTTAAGAAAGGTTTCAAGAAAATTTTAAAATGGTTTACATTAGCAAGTAGAATCATACTTAATAAGAAACTTAAATTGCCAAAACAAACTTTAACCTATATGGATAAGCAAAGAGATGATCTACAGCAACTTGCAAATCCAAGTGTAGATGCTGCAACCAAGCGAAACATTATTTTAAAACAAGGAGGTGGTGGGGTTTTTTTTGGTGGTGTTATTATTCATAATTTAATTCAATGGGATGGTCAGAAAACAAGTCAAATTTTTTATTCACCATTCAAAAAAAACAAAAGTAAGAAACGAAAATCACTTAAAAAGAAACGAAATGTTGGTAAAAATTACATGCATGCAATTTTTGTAGTCACTCCTTAGAAAGAGACAAAAACAAAATCAGTTTTAGTGAGTAACAGTAGGTGATATTTGTGGATTCCAGGACACGTTGTTCATGTACCGTACACGGTATGGTACATGGTGCATTTACTCTCATAGGATTCAGTGTTAAATCGCATTCACGTTCACAAAAAAATGTCGTTTTTTCATGGTGTCCCAGAATCCACAATTGTTTTTTGGGGTTCACAGATCGCACTTTTCACGTTCAAATACCCGTTGGCGAACGCGTTGATTTAACATGTCAATCAAAAAAGTGAAAAAATGTATGAAATTGTACATGTACATTTTCTATAAGAAATTGTTCGACGTTTCCCATCATGGATTAGATCATCGATCCATCGTTGGTGAACATGAGCAAAAACGTTTTGCGGATTCCAGGACAGCATCAAAAAGGTGGTTTGCGGATTCCAGGACAGGAAAAAAAATCCCACTATGGCCACACCCATTTCTGACGTAAGTGGGGGGAATACCCATAGTGGATTTTTTCCAAAACTTAACAGACTACTATTGGGCGCTCCCATTTCTGACGTAAGTGGGGAGAATACCCATAGTGGATTTTTCCAAACTTAATAGACTACTATTCGGCACTCCCATTTCTGACGTAAGTGGGGGAATACCCATAGTGGATTTTTCCAAACTCAACAGAAAAACTAAGTTTTTGGAAAATCCCGTATTGTAAACGTTCTTAGTGCGTAGGCATGGGGAGAGTATAAATAGTGCTCATGCATGCTACAATCATCATTGGCGAAGATCCTCCAGGATCGGCCACACGAAAAAAAGGTGAGAAGAAATCTACGTGAATCCAAATGTAAAATAATAATAAATTTTATCAAAATAATGCGTATCATTACACCGAGTTACTCTGCAATGAAGCTCGTTCTGACACGCGAATATAATTATTCACGAAGGAAGCGCTGTGGATTTTATTGTCTGGTCAATGAGGGTTGTTGAAAGGGGCTTGTTCCCCATACCGTCCATGCGCGCCTTCGGCGCGTTCAACCATTCCATTTGGGTGTCAGTCTACAATCATCAGTCTGTTTTTATTCAAATGAGTGTCAATTGTAAGTTAAATGGTTTAACTGAAAAACTATTCTATGGATGAAAGCTGAAACAGTTCAAAAGATTAATGGATGTTATTTTTTTTTGAAAAGCGTTACATTTACTGACATGTTTTTATTCGAGATTTTAATTATTCATGTTCTTTCTGATTTTTAACACGCTTGAAACGGATGTTATTTTAATATTTTTAACTATTTATCGAGGTTTCCTTTTGTAAAATGTTTTTCCTCAGCTGGTTTTTAGTTATTATATTAAAGACAGAAGATTTTTATTTACTTAAAACATAAAAATAATTATACATTTAATTTTGAAAATAATAAATAACTCACATTAGCATACTCAAAGGAAATATTAATAATTTAAAAACGAAAAAAAATGTTTTTACAGATGGTTGCTAAACGTCGAGATCAACTTTTAAGCGAATATGAACGTGCCAAGAAGAGCATTCAATTGGCTGACAGAAGCAGACGTCTTGGAGAGATGGAACTCAAACGCGAGACCACAAAAATATTTAAACCCATGACGGAGGTTCAAGAGCGAAGCAAGAAGGAGATAGTTGAAGAATTGAGACCCATAAAAGAGAGTTCTTTGAGAATGGGTTTGTTGCCCGGTAGTTTTACAAAACAGTTTTCCTTTCAGTCTACACCGGATTACGTTCCCATGAGAATCGAAACCGACGTGAGCGAGAGCAATGATACAGCTTCGACTATCACCACTGATAGCGTCGCGTCGTCTGAGGATGGTGGTAAGAGAGATCTGTTGTATGGAATTTATAAGGATTCGGACGGTAGAACTTTTGTGGGTGACACTGAAGTGGAAATGGATGATGAAGATTTAATTGTCGGTTCGAATAATTATAAAATAACTGATAGACTGCGCAAATTGCTCCTTTTCGACAAGCCTGGAGATTACACGGAACAGGATTTTGACAATTATGGTGACATTCTGGTTGAAACCCACGCCATGAAGAGAAATAACGATGCCAGAGAGACGAGACCCAAAGCCAACAGAGGTTACAAGTGGATGAAAGTGGTGAAACCCATATGGGATATGAATAAGAAGTTTGTTGAATCGGTGACTGGTAAAGGGGTGAAAACCACTTTTCTTCCGAGCGATTCTGACGCTCTGTCTGAGAGATTGAGTTTGTTGATGGCAAGTAGACGTGGTGGTAACACAGGATTAGATAATGAAATAGTTACTATATGTGGCGAATTGTTAAGACAGAAGGTTTTGAATAAAAACCATTATAAAAGGCTGATGAACGAATTGAAGGATTGATGTATATAATAAGTAGAGAGAAACAAACAAACAAACAAAATATATAAAATAAAAATAGTAAATTTTACACTAGAATAGTAAAAGTATTTAAACAACAAACGATTTACCAGTAAAAACAAAATATATATTATAAAATAAAAACATGTTGGTGATAAAGAACAGGGGATACGGTAGAACTTATGTTCAAGGTGGTTCTGGCATCGTTGATTCTATAATGCGAGCTTTCACGAGTGATGCAGGTAGAAAACTGGCATCGACCGCATTTGAGGTTGGTAAGAGGACGGCTTTGATGCTGGTAAGAAAGCCGCTTCTGAAGCCAGTGGTAGGATAGCTTCTGTGGCTGGCAAGAGGGCAGCCGACATGTTGATCGACAAGTTGATCAGTCCACTGGCAAAGCGAGCTACGTTAGAGCGAACGCCGAAAAGTTGGAAAGGTTTTAAGGATGCTGTGGTACCCATACAAGATTTAGCCAAAATGACGAGTGGATCTGGATTGAAGAGAACTCGCAACGGTGTAATATAAGTAAATAATAATATTAAAACTGAGTTTGATAAAAACATAAAATTGTGTTTGAAAAAAATCTAAAATAACCCCCCAAAAAATAAACAAAGATGAACATTAAAGATATGTCTTGGAACGACGCCGCGACTAAGAGGTCGAATAATGAGTTCTTTCCCAAAAGCATAAGAGGCTTGATAGTGGGAAAATCGAATTGTGGAAAGACCAATCTGTTGATGAATCTGTTGTACCGACCCGACTGGTTGGATTGCGACAGATTGTTTGTGTTTGACAAGAGCTTGTTTCAACCCGAATACAGATTGCTTCGAGAATGCATGGATCATAGATTATCTAAGGACGACGCCATAGCCAGAATCTTTGACAGTAGGGAGGAATTCAACAAAAGTGAAGCTTCTCTTTCGACCATTTTGGACGGTGCGGCGATGGAACTGATGAAGAGAAATGCATCTTCGAACGTTGAGTGTCGATTTTATGAGAATGCTAGCGATGTTCTGGATCCTAGAGAATTGAAATCGGAAGATAAGAATCTCATGATTTTCGACGATCTGCTTTTGGAGAGACAGAACCAATGCAAATCGTATTACGTTAGAGGTCGTCACAACAACGTGGACTGTTTCTACCTGTCGCAGAATTACTTTCAATTGCCCAGACAGACGATAAGGGAGAATGCTAATTTTTTATGTCTCCTTCACCATGATCTCAAGAATCTCAATCACATCTACAGCGATCACGTCACAAACGACATGAGCGCCGCAGAATTCAGGAGATTCTGTAAGAGGGTTTGGGATGGAGGACTTTACAATTTCATCGTGATTGATTTGACTAGCAAATTTAATCGCGGAAAATATCGGTGCGGATTCGACAAGTTTTATGTTTCTGATGATAATAAGATAGAGCGTGAAAATAAAAAAAATTAGAAAATAATAAATCTTCAAATAATTAGTTTTGAAAAAATAAATAAAATTAAATATAATGTTCGAACAAGGAGAATTGTTACAATGGATAGCCGAGAATACGGCTGCAAAACAATCCATTCAAATCGTGGTGAGTGGTGATTCGACTCGATTCGCAACGAAATTCGAACCTTCCATCGAATTGAATAGAGAGAAAAGATACGAGATGGCGTTGGTGAATCTGGAGACTTATTATTCCTTTCCCAACGTCACCAAAAAGAATAACTCGTCTAAGTATTCCGACGGACTGGATTGGTTGGAGATTCAAATTCCCAAAGGAAGTTACGACATGGACGATTTGAACAATTACATTCAAACGCGAATGAAGATGGATGCAAAGGGAAGCAACAAGATCAGACTCGCTCCCAACCCTAATACCTTACAGACGATGTTGGATTTGGAAGATAATTTTCGAGTGGATTTCAATATGGACGATTCTATAGGCAAGATGCTGGGATTCGATTGAAAGATGTATCGAGGCCACGCGACATCTGAAAATACTGTTGACATTCTCGCAGTCAATAGCATTCTGGTGAACATGGATGTGATTGCTGGAAGCTACGTGAATGGCAGTGCCCAACCAATGATCTATTCCTTCTTTCCAAACATGTCGCCGGGTTATAAGATCGTGGAACGACCTCGAAATTTAGTTTATCTACCAGTGATTTTAGACACATTGTATAGTCTCAAAACCACGTTGACGGATCAAAATGGTGAACTGTTAGATCTTCGCGGAGAGAGGGTGACCATACGATTTCACATAAAAGAAATATAAAAGCAAAAAAAAATAAAAAAATATTGTGTATATATATAAATAAGAAAATAAAATAACGCAATATTAATTTTACAAAAATTATTTAATATATATAATTATCTTTAAAACAAAAAAAATATTTGAAGAAAATATATTTTAAAAAAAGAATTATGACACAATACGTGGTTAAAAACGTGAACATATCCATATGACAGAGAAAGAAACTTAAGAGAGCGTTAACAACTCGAGGCGAGGCGGTGAGATTCAAATTCACTCACGAAGATCTGACGAGTGGCAGTCAGGATTCGATCGCCTGGACCAGAAATCAAATCAAAAGGATGGAGAAAGTGATTTGTGATGGACGAGGGTTGACAGTGAGATTGAGTCCTGCTCAATTGAGATACAATTTGAGAATTAAAGGTGGTTTCCTACCATTATTGGCAGGAATCGCCGCAAAAGCATTACCCTTTGCCGCAAAAGCATTACCCTTTCTCGGAAAGACTCTTGGCGTGGGAGCTCTCTTTTGGGACTCGCGAGTTCGGCAGTTGAGAAATTAATGGGTGGCAGTGGACTGTTTTTGAAGAAGGGGGAGCCGTGTGTCGCGTCCACGTAGACGACAGCGGTAAAGGATTTATCTAGAACCCGTTAGAGGTAACAGCTCTTTGAGTGGAAATGGTCTCTATCTAAAGAGTGGACGGAATGTTGAGCGACTCGGCAAGGGTTTGTTGTTTGGTGAGAATTCACCATTTAAGAATATACCGATTCTGAGTATGTTATTATAATGTAAAAAATTATATAATTATATAAAATATAAATCATAGAAAGTATAAAATAATATATAAAATGGATATAAAGGTGGAAAAACAATTAGCCGATAATGATGAATATCGCGAGATAGAGTGCGAAAAAGATGTGGAAAAATGATTAGACGCTAATGATGGATATCTTAGGAAAGAACTGATAAAAGAGTTAAATAAAGATCGGGATAGATGGTTGAAATTTAAAAGAATGAGACATTTTCTACCGTCACCACTACCTTCTGAAGAGAATGGTAATGATGTGAGTGTTACCGAGAGATGCACAACATTTGTTCATAATTATGATTCGGATAAACAAATGTGTTCTTATAAAAAAAACGTAACATATCACAAAAAAAAGAAAAGAAGAATCGACGCTGAAATTTGAGAAAAAAGGATATGTTATTATAATATATGGGTGATAGTGAAGAAGGAAAACAAAAACAAAAAAAAAAGTAATGAGATCTAGAAATGATCTCATTACTTTTTTTTTTCCTTCTTTTTCATTAAAAATCAATCTCTCTATTGTTTATATTTCCAAGTCCATTATTAGCATGTTGACACTCATGTTTTCTCCTTTTTCAAAAATGTGTTGAATGTTTATCTTTACTTTTTTAAGTTTTTTTTACATTGGTGAATGTGCTCTCACCACCCGATTTGTCCATGAGTTCGAGTGAGATTTTTAGATATATGTAACTTTCATAGAACAACGACAAATTGTCCTTGTCGAATTCTCTGTCTTCGGCGATGATAATATTCTGCAGATCGCTTTCGTAGTCATAAAACAAATCGAGCATGGCTTTGTCCAATTTCAAAGGCATGTTATATCTGTCGTAATAGCACTCTAAGCCTTGCGTCTCGACCTCGTTCAATTCGATGGAATTGTGTTGTTGTAATCTATAGATTTTAAAACTGAATTTCTTACATGTTTCAACTCGTTTCAATTTCAATTTGCATCTTTTTGGTGTTGTTGTCATGATCGATTATTTGTTTTTTTTGTTTTATGAATTCTTGCAAATAATTTATATTTTAAATTTTGTATTTAAATAATAATTTGTTAAAAAACTTCTTTTTTTTTTTTTTTATTCTTTATATATATAAACAAAGTTTTTTTTTTAATTTTTAATTTTCTTTAATGTAAACATTTTTTTGTAAAAGTTTTTTTTCTCTTTATATATAAATAAAAAGTTAAATTTTAACATCCTTTTTTCTCGTATTAATTCAATTTTTTTCACATTAAGGAACATAAAAATAGATTAATTTCATAAAAAAAAAATTTTCACATTAAAGAAAAATTAAAATTAAAAAAAAAAACTTTTTTCTATATATATAAAGAGTAAAAAAAACAAACTTTTTTAACAAATTATGTAAATACAAAATTCGAAAAAAAAATTCTTACAAATGGAGCAAACAAATAAAAAAATGCAAAATTAAAATGAGAAAACCATACCTCAGTTTAACGATATTTGTAAACTATTAAAAATTCCACATTTCAGAAATCATAGAACTAAATCATAAAAAAATGAAGTCATACAGGAATATTTGCGAAATGATGGAAAGGCAAACGAAATGTCGATAGCAACAACATCAAAAAATGCATCGGTTGTGAAAAATGAAAAGAATAAAAAGATAGTAAAACGAAAAAACAAAAATGTTTCAATTGTGAAAAATAAAAAGACGACTAAACGAAAAGCGATTGAAGAACTTCAAGTTTCAAAAGAAAAGAAAAAAAAAACTAAAAAGAAAACGAGTGAAGTACTTCAGATTCTAGACAAACGAGATATATCGAGCAAAATTCGACGAGCAATCGACGAAGGGAAAGGAGAAGAATATGTAGCATGACTCATCACAGAACTACTTCAATCGAAGCCTGTAGAACAGGAGAGTGCGATCAAAGGTGTTTTTAAAACATTCAACGATTCAAGTCTGTATCGTGGTCTGGCTCACAGCAAGTGTAATTTAAAATATCGAGACACCGTTTTCTATCCAGTGATATTTCACAATCTCTTGGATTACGACAGTCATCTGTTCGTAAAAAATCTCGGCACCTCCCACGGAGAATTGAATTGCATCATGAACAGCAAAGAAAGATACATTTCCTTCACAAAATGGAAGCTCATGGAGAAGAAAAGAGTAATCAACAGAGAGATGTTGGAAGAAAAAACGAAATTAATTCGTAGAGGCATACATTTCATCGACAGTTTTAAATTCATGTCAACTGCTCTGGAAAAATTAGTTGATAACATGAGCAAGTATAAATTTAAAATCATGAGCGAACATTTCGGAGAATGAGTAGACGTTATGTTGAGGAAAGGAGTCTATCCTTACGATTACATGAACGATCTAAAGAGATTCGACGACACCGCACTACCTTCAAAAGAAGATTTTTATTCAAAATTATACGAATCCGACATTTCTGACGAGAATTACGAACACGCTAAAAACGTGTGGAAATCATTCAATATGAAAACCATGAGAGATTATCACAATCTCTATCTGAAGACTGACGTTCTGCTCTTGGCAGACGTGTTCGAACATTTTCGAGATGTCTGTTGTCAAAATTACGATCTGGATCCTGCTTGATATTTCACCACACCCGGTCTGGCGTGGGACGCTCTGTTGAAGACCACTGAAGTCCAATTGGAATTATTATCCGATGTTGCTCATGTTCGAAAGAGCTATGAGGGGTGGCGGCTCGATGATCTCCCACAGATATTCTGAAGCTAACAATCCCTACATGAAAGAAGGTTTCGATTCGAAACAGTTAAATAAATACATACAGTAATTGGACGCTAATAATCTGTACGGTTGGGCTATGAGTCATCCTTTACTGATTGGAAATTTCAAATGGGTAACGGAACCGGAAGAGATGCAAAAATGGAGAGACTATCCTTGCATTTTAGAAGTCGATATGAACTATCTGGAAGAATTACACGATCTACACAACGATTATCCGCTGGCTTCTGAACGAATGGAACCGAACAAAGGAGATGAAGAAAAACTCATTCCCAATTTATTTAACAAACGTAACTACGTCGTCTACAGTGCGAATTTGAAACAATACGTCGATTACGGGATGAAATTAGTCAACATACATCGCATCATTCGATTCAATGAAGAGCCTTGGATGAAAAAATACATCGATATCAACACGAATCACAGAATTCGAGCCGAGAACAATTTCGAAAAAGATTTCTTCAACCTCATGAACAACTGCGTGTACGGTAAATCGATGGAAAACAGCAGGAAGAGAACCGACGTTTGACTCGTCACATCTGAGAAAAGAGCTAAAAAATTAGTGGCGAAACCCAATTACAAACACCGAACCATATTCAACGAAAATCTAGTGGCTGTTCACATGCAAAAGACGCACCTGAAGTTCGACAAACCGTATTATCTCGGACCGATCATCTTAGATATCAGCAAGCTATTGATGTACGAGTTTCACTATGATTACGTCAAATGAAAATTTGGTGATAAAGCCAAACTACTGTTCACCGACACAGACAGTTTAGTTTACGAGATAGAGACAAAAGATGTCTACCAAGATATATCTTCGGACGTGGCCGCATGGTTTGACATGAGCAATTATCCCATCGATTACCCGTCCAACATTCAATCGAACGACAACAAGAAGGTGTTAGGTAAATTTAAGGACGAGAGCGGTGGTAAACAAATCGTCGAATTCGTGGGCTTGAGACCCAAACTGTATGCTTATCGTCTAGAAGATGAAGAGATCAAGAAGTGCAAAGGGGTTAAAGCATGCATGGTGAAGAAAAACATCTCTTTCCGAGAGTATAAAGATTGTCTGTTAGGAAGTGGTCCAGTTTATAAGACTATGGAATCGATTCGAAGCGAAAATCACGACTTGTATATCGAAATAGTCAACAATATTTCGCTGACGGCCGACGACGATCAGAGATTCGTGTTAGACGATAGAATAAGCACTTTGGCACTCGGACATTGGACTTTGAATCTAATTTTAGATGATAGGATTTCAGATATGATTGAGGATGATAAGATTCCAGATATGATTAAGGATGATAGGATTCCAGAAAATCAAGAGGAATTAAACGGATTCAAGATTATGGAAGTTGAGAAATTAGACGGATTCAAGATTATGGAAGTCGATAGAGTTAGTTTAAAAAGAAAAAAAAAAATTAAAAAAACATCATTTTAGTGAATTATAATAAAATAAATAAATTAAAAAAAAAAAAATATACACATTTATGAATAAGAAAATAGAGATATCCGTAGAAGGTGTTGTCTTACCTAACGAACCCCTATCCAACATCGATCTGTCGAATGCGGTGAAGGATTTGAAAATCAAAGATTTTCTAGGCATGTTTTCCAGAGATGCCTTGCTGAAGAGAAGACCTCAACAATCGGAATGCGGAATTTTAAATCTAGATGATTTATCGGGTGAAGGCACTCACTGGGTGGCGTGGTTCAAGAACAGGGGAGAAGAATTATTATTTCGACAGCTACGGAATCTCGCCGCCAAAAGAAATAAAGAACTATTTCAACAAATCGATGGTTCGTTACAAAACAGAACGAGTGCAATCTCCAGATCAAGTGTTTTGCGGTCACCTGTGTCTTTACGTTCTCAAGAGACGGTCTGAAGGAGATCAGTTTCAAGACATTCTCAATGATTTACATTAGAGAGAGATTTTTTTCAAAGTATATAAAGGTAAAAAATTATTAAACAAATTTTAATCGAATAAAAAACGAAAAAATAAAAATAAGTAAAATAATTCATTTTTAATAAACTGCGTTTGAAATATATTTTTAAAACAAAAATCTCAAAACAACATGCCAGTCGATAAATTTGGTAGAAGTGATGACGAAAAAGTCAACCTAAAAAAGAAGAGGAAGACGCTCGAAGTCGGTGATGATTACGACGTTGCCAACTTCGACGAACGTTACGTTGGGAGATACGAACCTCGAGAGGAAGCTTTGAACATGAACGATAAGAAGCTCCACAATCTTCCGGAGTCGATAGATCTTGCAGATGCTGCGACTAAAAAATACGTCGACAGGGGGAATGCGGATTTCGAACGAATCATGCTAGATAATTACGTGGATAAAGCCATGACCGACGATCTCGATCTGAAATCTAAACGTTTGGTGAACGTCGCAAATCCCATAGATCCCACTGATGCCACGACCAAAAATACGCTGACGGCTCTCACGCGAGATTCAGCGAACACCTGAGAAATAGATACGTTCAGAAAACGATGCACTCATAACTGAACGCTAATTCTAACAAGATAACGAATGTGGCCACTCCCACGAATCCCAAGGACATGGCGACCAAACACTACGTAGATCTGGAACAAAGAAAGTCTGACAAACGAGAAATGAAATCGAATCTGAATGCGGGATTCAACAAGATATTGAATCTGTCGAAGGTCGACGACACGGATGCGGACTCAACTGCAGTCAACAAGGGTTACGTAGATTCTGCCGTGATACGATCACAAGAATACGAAGAATCACCAGTGGGCAATCTCTTCCTGAACAAACAATCTGGCGGAACCATGGAGGGTGGTATCAACATGAACGGTGAGAATTTATTCGGACTCAATCACGATCCCGAATTCGATTCCAGTGCAGTCAGCAGGAAATATGTAGATGACAACTCAGTCTGGAGAAAGGGCGACATCATGGAAGGTAAACTAGACATGCGTGGACACGCGATCACAAATCTACCGGATCCCGTAAACATGACGGACGCCTGCACCCTGATTTCGGTGGTGGAGAAAGTCAAATATGCTAGACAATTGATCACCTTGTGGACCGAGTAGAGTGGCACCTTAGAGGAGGGAAAAGCTGAGTGGTCTTTCGGAAATGGAGGTAGTGGATTGCAACATGGTCAGGTGGGATATCCCATGCCGTTGGGAGGTGAAATCATTCGAATGAGTCTGGCTTCCTCGGATTTGAATAACAGAGCGGTCGTCAATCTCATGGTGAATGGAGTAGAGAGCGATAAGAGATACAGCATTGAAAAGACTGAGAATCAACACGCGAATGTTAGCACGTTCGGCACACCTCTCAAAGTGAACGCCGGAGACAAGATTAATTTCGTTACGAAAACCAATAATCCCGAAGCCGCCACTTCCGTGGTGAGTCTACTGATTGAACTAGATCCTTTAAACAAACAGTGAACGCGTGGAAATAATTAATTTAAAAAAAAAAATAATGTGTGAATATTGAAACAAAAAAAAAAGTAATGGCATTTAGAAAGATGTTCAATCTCTCTAGATCTCATTACTTTTATTTAATTTTTTTTGTTTTTTGTTTTTATTAATTACTCATTACTTTTTTTTATTTTGTTTTATTTTTTTTCACACACGTCTCTCATCGAATGATCGACATCTTATTTCCATCCAATTCGAATTGTAATTCTCTGTCCGACAGGACCAGAGCGAAGGCTTCAGTTTTTCTCGGCACGTTCCTACCGAATTGCATCTTGATCTGAATGTCTAAGACGCTACTCTTGAGTCATTCACTCTGTTTACTGACGTCGAATACGAACATGGGATACATCGACTTGTATTCGCCGGTAGATATATTAGGGTTGCTCATCAATTCGTCTAGATCGTGATACTTCTTTCTAAAATCAGCGGCGTCGCCGTACAGTCTGCAGAAATCGTTCTTGTCGAATGACGCATTGTAATCGATTGCTGGATATCTCGTGGCGTTCAGAAACACTTGCATGTTTCTCAAATGGCAGTGATCGAACAGCGACGTATTCTTTTCCTGAGACCCGTCCCTATCGGTCTGAAACGCAACCACGATGAAACGTGGTCTCTCAGAAGCGGATTTCACAGTTAATCTCCAATCGAAGTGATTCGTGGAGAGTGGAATGCTAGCCGTGTCGCACTGTCTCATTCTAAATCCCACAGGTAATTTACTCTTGGGTTCTATGATCTTGTAGAGACGCGCTTTTTCCATGATCGAAGGCTCCACGTGCGGAACGAACCACGATATCTTGTGTAGAGTTAACTTACCCGCATCGGTCGTAGGGAGTCTCACTATTGCGTCGTCGTTTCCTCTTCGAATCAACGTCAGATTGTGTTTGAATCCGTACATGATCTTGTTGTAATCGTCCGCGAATCCGAAGATGTGTTTCAAAGGTATCCTGAACGAAAACGTTCCTTTAGGTCTGGATGGCTTGACGACGTAGTCGAATATCGCGGGGGCGCCCGCGTTAGGAGGGCCGACGGTGTCTTTCACCCACAATTGATTAAGTCCTCTAGATTTCGAAAAATCATCTGGATACGTCAAGAGTCCGAACATCGTGGTGGCCTGACCAGGATGAAACACAGATTCTATCGCTTGTCCAGATAGCATGTATTTTATATTACTGAATAGATGCATGATTCCATTATTGGCTAGAGTAACCGTGTCGTCGTCGGCGTTGTCGCTCCCATCTTCCTTGGTGAGACGTCCCTGCACCACTATGTAACTCTCGCTAGGATGGATGAATAGATCTTGAGTTTCGATGTTGATTCTTATCTCTCCCGCATTGTTCAAACTCGTTCCGGTTACCGGTTCGTATTCGTGAACCTCATATTCTTGAATACTTTCATCTTTCACTATGCTTTGTGCTATATCTAGTATATTTGCCATTTTTAAAGGGTTTTTGTTTTTTTGTTTATTAATTAGCTTGCTTTTTTTATCTAAAAATAGTTTTAATTATTTTTTATTATTATTTTTCTCTCCTATATATATATATGTGTAAACAAGAAAATGTTAAAGAGAGTAAATAAAAGAAATTTGTTTTCTTTATCAAAAATTTGTCGTCTGTAATTGTTGTTCGTAAAACTTTCCGATGATCTCTTCTCCATCCAAAGCTTCGATTTCGTAAGTCACCGGATCGGTGTGAAATATTTTGATTATCACGAAGATTTCCGAGGTCCATTGAGGAGTATAACCCTTTTCGAAGTGCTTCTTATAAGCGTAGATTCTCACTCGATCACCGACGGCAAATTTCAGCGTTCTAGACTTCTTCCTAATCTTAGATCTCTCAGGATATAGATTCGCGTAGACCCGTTTTTCATTTCAAGGATCGCTAGCTTCCACGGGAGTCATCTTGATCGATCTGTGTCGCGTGTTGTTGTAATCTTTAATCAGACCGTTCAGAGCGTATATGTATTTCTTGGTCGAATTCGCCGTGAAGTATCTATGCATCTTTTCCTTCATCGTTCGATTCCAACGTTACACCACGCTGGCTTTCTCTTCGTTTTCGATCGAGTAGAGGTCGACCAATCGATGAACGTGCTTGTTGTAGAATTCCTTTCCCTAATCCACCCACAATTTATTTAGTTTTCGAGAAGACGAGTCGAACACGCTCTTCAGAACCTCGGCGACGCAAGGTCCCGATTTATTCTTCAAAGCTCTGATCAAACCGTATTTGGAAAACACGTCGATGACCGTCAATAGATATTTGACACCCTCGTTCCACCTCGAAAACGATCTCGTGTCGACCAAGTCGGCAGACCAAATATCATCTAAACCCTTCACGAACACCCTTCTCTTTCGAAATTTACGCACGATAGGTTTGTGTAACTCCTCAGCCAATTCGCTCGTCAATAATCGTTTCTTCTTCGTTTCAGATGAGCTTTTTTTTTGAACGCCCAATCCGAATCGACGTTTCGCACCGATCAGATTACCGACCAGCGAACGTTCTATCTTCTCTCTCCTGGTCGGATTCGATATACCTCTTAATTTCGCCGCATGTTTTTATCGCAGACATCGTTGCGAGTCTTGGTGTCGGGATGTCCGGCATAGCATAGATCGTGATCATACGCGGCCGCGTCCACCCTATTCACAGGTTTGCTCCAAGATTTAGGAGGCAGATCGGCGTTGAGTCTCTTGTTCAATTTCGTTCCAGGTCCCGTGAAACTGTGACCAGGCAGATGCATTTCGAAAGGTAGATTATTGATCATTTTATTCACGATGCCTTTACCTTTGCTCGCGTTCTTTTTTTTTTTTGACGAATCGAGTCTTGATAGAACCACACACGTCGCAAATTCCTCGAAGCATCTGTCTATCGTTTTTAGTTCGTACTTCTTGAGAATTACTCGTCTCGGTAACTCTCTTACACTTTACGCAACACATTTTTTGAGAGTTATTTAAATTAATTTCGTTTTTATTTTATATATAAATTTAATATTTCTTTTTTTAAAAATTCTGTTCTTATTATATATATATTTTTTTCAATCGATGCTCTTGAGGTCTATCATTTTACTGAATTCCTCCCTGGCCTCTTTCCTCTCCTTTTCCATGAGAGAATCCTTCATCTCTTCCTTCATGATCTGACGAGTCTTGATTCTCACGGCTTCTTTCATGGCTTCATATTTCGTTTTCTCACCCAATATCGTGAAGTATTCTCCGTCCGATATCCTACCGTCTTTCAACGCCATCGAGATCATTTCGGACATCGTGTCGATCTTGGAGACGGCCAAGACGTAAATCTTGTCGTGTTTCCTTGCCTTCAGATATAATTCCCTACTCAAAAGGTTTCCAAGCGTGCTAAACAATCCAGCGGCGAGAGCCACTCCTTCTACGGTTAACACGATCGGAATACCGACCGCAGTCGACAACAATCCGATGCCGGCTGCGTGTAAACCCATGGAAATCGTGATGAGTGTCGTGTCAATCGCTTTGATGAATTTCACGAAACGCGAGTACTTCTTCTTGAGAGAATGACGAGACTCTCTCTCTTGAGTTTGATACGATTGGATTCTACTGATTTGATCGATGGGATACCTCTCTCCTATTTCTTTTTCTTCTAGCGACGGTGCCGTCGGGAAAACACCGTTCGGCTTCTCATCCTCGTCGTCATCTAACGTCGGATACAATTTATTTCTGGTTCTCATTTTTTTTTTTTTTTTTCTAATATCAGATAAAAAATTTATATGTGTATCTATTTTTTTATTTTTCTATTCTCCCTTATTTATATCAACGAGAAAACTTAGACGTATGCTTCATTGAACAATAATTTCATGATGCATCCCTTGTCTCCTAAAGTCAGACTTCTACGCACCAATTTCAGTTCTTCCGAAACTGTGGGCTTGTCTCGATCCTATCAGAAGAGTAATCTCTTCCAAAACGCGATCACTTTATCGATTTGAACGCGTTCGAACGCCGGTTCGAAATACTTGACGACTATATCTTCCCTTTCCATCGTCACACACGAATGATTCTCATGATCGAAGTCTAGGTGATCCCGACATCCGACGCATCGTTCTAACAAGAGGCGACCTAGTTGTTCGTTCACGCAGAATGCGTAGGCTCTCATCGGCATTTTTAAAAGAAACCTTGCTCTAATAGTCTGGGAAGCGTTCAAGATTTACGTATTACGCTCATTCTCTCTACAAAGTCTCTTGGATTTCTTGTTTCTTGATTTCTTGATTGATAATCATTCAGTGCCATCCTGGTCAAACATTGAATAGTGAACATTCTTCAATCCTTTTTATCTTCATTCTTCTTTGGATTTCTTTCTCTGTTTGGTTTCGGTTCTCCTATTTCAAGGCTTCTCTTATTTGCAATATCCACTGCTTTGGTCACTTGTTCCCAATCTCTTGTGGTAAACTGGAACCCAACGGCGTTCTTGAACAGCTGAATCTGTAAATCGTTGTTAACTTTGAAGAAGGTCACATTAGTAGACATCCTTCTTCTTTGGCTGTCGAAACACAAATGAGCTGAACACCAAGTGCACCAGTTTTTATAGTTTTCCTTCAACACAGCGACATCTAGTGGCTGGTTTCCTCTATGACGTCATTAACCAACACATCATTATCTATTAGATCTGTCGTAAACATGTTGGATATGGTTTCCATCGGTACACTGCGACAGCGATGTCTCAAGTAAAATAAACAGTATTGTCCACACACTGGTAATGGTCCTTGAAGGCGTTTTGTATTATACTTCCAATATCTGGAATTCTTCTTCAGGAAATTTTCGAATGGTCTGTGTTGTGGTGGTAATCCATAGGAATCAAAGTATTCTGCGTTGTGGTTACTCAAGTTTTTAGAAAAAAAATTCTGTGGTCTGCATCCCTGTTGGCTATCAAAGCCACTGGTCTGTGATCTGGTAATCTTCTTGGTAATTTGTTTCTTGCAAACACACCCAAACATATTCTCTTCAAACAACTATCTGATCGAAGGGCATTCTCTAACTGCAACGTGTTCATGTTGAGTAATCGAAGATTACTTGTCTAATCTCATCCACTTCTATGATGATCTGGGATTCTGCATACACCAGTACGTTGATTGTGGTTGGTAATGGGTTCTCGAAATGGACTTCTAGTCTCAAAGTTCCTCTCTTCACCAGTTCGAAGTGTTGTCCATGTGATAGATCTGGAGTCAGGCCGAATACGAATAGGGTGTATCCATTTATGTACTCTTCTCGGCTGATGTGGTTTCCTTCATTCTCATACATGTGTCCAGTTCTTTGGAACAGGATCGCATAACATCTCGCCACTTCTTGTTGTTCGAATCTAGGTTGTAATGGTTTGGCTGGAATCTGCTGCCCAATCACGTACAAACCCAAGTAACTGATTTTGTAGTTCTTAAAATTATATGGATTCTTTGACAAGTTTCCATTGAAAGCATCGTTGTCTACACATCCCACTACGATGCGTTTAGGTAGTTGGCCTAAAAATAAGTTTTCTTGTACAATGCTCCTTTCGGCACTGAAAACACCTTGGTTTCCACACGGTCGATAGGATATTTTGCAGTTGCTTTTGTTAGAGCTTTCTCGTGAGCCATTCTCACGAATGATTGGAGTCTCTCTTTGCGCACAAACATGGATACATCTAGAATTTTGATCTTGTATGTATCGATATCGGCCATCAATGCGAAAGCATCTTTGGCTCTATCCATTTTAACATGAATATTAACTCCATTCAGCAAGTAACGAGTTTGGAAAAACATGTCCAAATGTAATCTTCCAGTCATGTCCACGATTTTATTTTTCTCTATAAATTTCTTTCGAAGAAATCCCTTGTTATCATCTGTCAAATGTTCCATGTGTCCGGCCGTATCCTTGTACCATAATGCATTAGTCAGTTGTGACTTCTTGGCAGCTGGTCCATAACTCAACAAAATTTCTATGAAAGTTCTGTAGTGATAAGTGTTGTTGGAAGGAGATACCAGTTTTTCATTCAAACTGATATCGATTTGATTAAATAAGGAATACATTCATAAATTGACTGGGCCCACATTGGCATCGGGTGCAAATGATGTCCCATTGGAATCTAAAACCGTTGCTTTAACATACAAGTATGTCTATGCCAAATTCAAATAATCATCTGCGAATCCCGCAATGTAGAACTCTATTGGACCACTGTTTCTATATAGTTGCCAAAGGCCTGTGTTCTACCCATTGCTCATGTTCCACACTAGTCTGTGTTGGTGATATAGAAAACAAGTCCGCTGTTGACACACTCACAAGATTTTCATTAATGAGAGACATCATGCACCGATTTGGTTTTAGGTCTGAACAGTTCTCCTTTTTGTCGATTTGCTAGTTTTGCGTTGTGCGGGCCTTTTTATGCTTTTCCTGCCGGGTGGTTTTGAACCACCAACCACTTCATTCCAAGCTCCTGCACCAGCCTCTTTGACTCTTTTGATTACTGCCTTTTTTACATTTTTCCCTTCAATGACATCTTCGGCAAAGGCTGCTCCTTTTCTCACGAGCTGTTTTTCCACGGTCCTGGCTGTAGTTTTCAATAAAGGTAACACCATATTCTTCAGTCCTCCCAATATACTTCCCAAACCATATCCTCTCTGTATTTGAGCTCCAGAAAAAGCCGGTAGACCGTTCCCAGCTTGTTTCGTGTAATATTCTTAGTATAATTTGGACTTACAGCAGTAAGTCATGTTTATGTGAAATGAAGAGATCTTTGATTTCTGAAATGAAGTGTCACTGTCACTTTCCCGAACTCGAATGGTACTATGGCTCATGTGTCACTCCTTATATACACATGAACGGTACTGAATTTTTTTCGTTCCACTGGTACATAATACACATTCTCAAAAGTTTTAGAGATGATATTCCCATATTTCCCACGCACGGGTACGATACGAAGAAGTGGTATTCTTGTATCTCATACGACTTGGTCACGAACCAAGTCACAGTGTACATAGAGTGAATAAAATCCTTGGTTGACATCGGCAACTCTGGAAGAATTGTAAGTTCCTGATTTAAAACACACTCATTAAATCCCAAAATATTTTGAAGAGTAGGGCTCAATGTGACCACGACTCCATCACGTACCGTGATGCGAACTTTAGCAGTCACTTCATCCAGTTCAAAAGCTACCTTATCGTGACGAGGCAAGAGTAATTCTTTAACACCATTGATAGCTCGTGTTACATCAATGGGATCCGAATAACGACCTTCCTTGAGAGTAAGGCGGTAATTTTTTTTCGAAGACCAGAACACTGTAACGAAAGCTTCTTCTCCACGAATATTGAACCAAGTATTTGGATACTGAATCTCTGCCATACCTACTTCCCATTCTCTCGTGAGATTCACTGGTTGTGATAACTGAGTGGTGTACGTAGTCAACGTGTTTTCTGGAAGCGCGTTCATAGAACTATTACTTTGTAGAGTCAAATAAAACATTACTTTTTCTTAATGGTTGGATTTGGTAACAAATATCCTATACTACTACTCAAGAGAGCAGTCCATAACTTGCTGTCTGTGTTTTCGAGAGTGAGATTAACGACACTGGTAATGATGATGATGATATACAAAATGATTATTTGTGAAAAGTAACTGATCTCGCTCCTTGGAATTTTGCCAAACAGACGCCAAGAACCATTCGATCCCTCTTCCATTTTGAAGAAACTTCAGAGGTTCACTTCCTTTTATAAGTGAGCTGACTCTGCTTAATCCACGAATTGAACGAAGTTGGGTATCCCAACCACTTTACGAATAATTCCCTTTTCTTACCTCGACCACGTTTATTGAGTACGTTTTCGATTTTGTAAATAATGTTATGTGAAACTCGTTGAAGCTCTTCAGTGTAGAACGACCCTTTCAATACTTCCCTATTATCATCCTGTAAGATGTATGTGTCTGGATGTCCTTTCTTGGTGGCTACTGCTGCGAATAACTATTCGGTCCAATTGGGCAAATAACCTTTCTCAAAAGTTTTCTTAACTTTATTGATTCTCACTCTGTCTCCTACTTTGAACTTTGGATACTTGTGTTTTACGGGTTTACCATACAACCTTTGCCAAACCTCTTCTTGATTTTCAAAGTTCACGGCAATGGGGGCCATACCAAAACTAAGATGATGAGCATGATTATATGATTTCACCAAGTTTTGAAGTAGAAAAGTTAGTGTATCATTCTTGGTAAAATATTTCCACATCTTGGTTTTCAAAGTTCTGTTGAATCTTTCTACTATGGAAGATTTTGTTTCCACATTTTGTGTAGCAAAAAATTCGACCTTGTGATCTTTGAGAAAATTCTAAAATTTTCTATTTAGAAATTCTTTGCCTTGATCAGATTGTAATTTTTCTGGTTTACGACCTTGTTTGAAACTTTTGCTAAAAGCTTTCACGATGGAATCACCAAGTTGGTTTTGTAATGGCACCACCCAAGCATATTTACTAAATACATCTATACATGTCAACAAAAATTTTATGTTTTTGTTGAATTTACTTATGTTTGAAACATCTACCAAGTCACCTTGCCATTGTGCATCTATACCACTAACTATCACTTTCCTTCTAGAAAATGTACGACGAACAGGTTTGTGAAGAGTGTATGTATCCTGAGTCTCTAACCATTTTACAACTTGTTTAGTTTTTTTTCTTGGACGCTCTACGAAGAGCGTCTGCACAACCAAAACTACCAGGCGCTTCAGAATCATAGTACAATGCTTCCAAGACTGCCTTGTTCAAGTGTCAACTCTATTCATACCATTTTTCGGTCCCCTTTGGCGTTTCTGATTTCTTTGGTTGTTTAGGTTCCGACTTTATCGGTGCCTGTTTCATAAAATCCCAACGTTCTTTATGACCAATTAATTCTTGGGGTATGTTACTATCTCTCAACGCTTCGGCCAGCACTTCCCATCCCTTTGGTTGGAAAGATTTTCGTCTTCTAAGTAAATCGTTTAGAAGATCTGTTACATTCGACCCTACCACTGTTTGATCTTTGTAGACTAATTCACCCTTCTCATTCCAAGCTATATTTGGGTCACTTCTAATAACAACTTTCCCTTTCTCTTCATTGTCATAGGTACAGAATTGGGAATGTCTTCCTCGTTATTATCTTTCTCGATTTCGACTTTTATTGGTCTAGGGGCCATTACCTTTTGTTGAAATGTCAACTATCTTTGTAAAATTTGATTATATTGAGTCATCTCTTCATCAGCCGAAAGAAAAGGGGCATCGAAAATATCTCTCATTTCTCTATCCAGTGATGAAACAGCCAGTTCATTCGGTTGCCTTGGAGTCTCTTGTATATGTTCAAATAACCTTGGTTCTACCAAAGCCATCTTCTTTGCATATTCCATCATCCAAATATACCTTTAACAGCACCCAATAGTACAGGAGGTAGCAATGCCACCAAGAATTCCCCTTTCTGCAAGATTTGTCTCCTCTTTTTGTCAGAGGTACCTTTATTTGCCATTTCCCTCACTAGTTGCTTCTGACGAACGAGTTTGGTTCTCTGAGCTTTGGTCAGAGGTACTGCTCTCTTCAGTATATTCGAGGCACAGTCACACAAACAAGTAATCAATTCTTTGTCTGCCTGGTTTAGTATGGATTTGACGAGTGTGGGTTTCGATTTAATAATAACCTTGAGAAGAGCGATGTTGCGCTTGAGACGGTTAGACATGCTTCTGACTTGAGACGGAATTGTTGCTCCCCTTTTATACTTTTCGGAGGTACACATATTGGGTTTCCCCAGGAAAAATTTGACTTCTTTATCTCATGTGTTCAGGACTATCTTATTTGAGATCTATTAAAAGGTAACCATATGGTGTCGAAGTGGCATCTTCACAATAATATGATAAGTAAATAACATAGCAGCAACAGGTGTCGCTTTGATGCTTCAGGTGAAGACACGCATGTTTGTGCATTACGCGAGGGGTCATAGTAGCTCGTCGCGTGATATCGGAACTGATGGTCATTGGGTAATGTCAGTCCGTGTATCAGTGGACAATGTAAGGAATATTTACACACGAAGACAGGGCTGTGCGTCTTCGAGAGGGGGTAATGACAAGGTACCAGTCTCACGTTGGAAATGGGATATGGTGTACAGAATAAGGGCCCACGTACGTGTACAGGGGGATTACTCGTGAGATGGGTACATAATTTCATAGACTTTTGTTGTTTTAGAGTGGATCTATATGCAAGGTAAATACTACAAATGCGAACCTGTGATAATTTGGTGATGTATAGATGTAGTAGTTTGTGGTCCTCGTTGCCATGTTTGTCGGTGACTGATTGACAGTTGGTGAGGGGATAGCACTTTTTCAGAAATCTGTTGTTTTTGAAATTTTACAGACTTTTCTGAACAATACACTTTGAGCACTCCATCACTACACCGCGACCAGTAATTGTACACACCCTAACTCTACCATGGTGGAATTGTACCCCCACAACACAACGAAGTCTCTGACTTGTGCTTAACAACTTCTGCTTCAATTCTAGTGTAAAATTGCCTAACACTTTATATATATGTAATATATGCATTTAAATATAAATATTGATAATAAATATGACACTGACAACTCTTTCAATTCATCACTTTTCACCAATCTGGTAATTATAAATACTTGGAGCTGGTACTTATCTGTGTGGCCATTTTCCCCAACCTCTAGGAAAACTAACGCCCCTTCTTCCATTAGCTCCATCGTGGAAATCGGTTATTTCACTTGCAATCGGGGTTGGCATGGATCGGGAGAGGAAATGCGGGCTCTAAGGCTAATTCTGTGACGGATTCTCTTTCGAAAGTGTCGGGATAGTTATGCAGATACCGAAATTCTTTAAGAGAAGAATTCTTGTAGTAATAACACCGGCTCTTGTGCATATGGCAAGTATACAGATAAAAGTATATCAACCCTTTACCCGACGTAACGACCATAACCGGGCCAGCTCTATTCACAAAAATTGCCACTCGATTTTTTATTTTTTTTTTGCGTCAAAAACATAGCATATGACCCCTCATTGGAACGAACACGTTGCGCTCATTCCAACGAGGAGTCATAAGCTATGTTTATTAATTGAAAAAAGTAGATATTCAATAATTTTGTTTGCAACTGTCGTCTGGTTTTCATGTTGCGTAAATGATTAACAGATTAAGCATCTCCACGGGGCACTCCCGTTCCTTCTTTAGATGAGTGGAAACTAGAACTCCAAGACGACGGGCAACTTATCTTGCTGATTCTCGCTCGGGGATCATGGGGGGGGGGGGGGGGGGCAGGTTGACACAAGAGTCAAAACTTTGGGGGGACCCAGTTCTGACCTAAGAACCCTGGACTCCTTGGCCCATCCCGGGCCCCAAGGTTCCGGGCCCGGGATTACTACCCTGACCTCCATCGTCTTCTCGAGTCTTCTCGATCCTGGGGATTGGGAGGCGTCACAATTTTGGGTGGCGCTGACGGGATGACATTTCAAACGTTATACCCTTGTTTGGAGGTTTTGTTTCGGCAAGAGTATCAAATGTTGAAACGCCACTGAAATAAAGATTGACAAAGGGTGACAAATCTGAAAGCCGAAGCTTGTACATTTGGCCTTCATGAATATTTGAAGTAAAGTTTGTCTTTTTATCATAGCAAGCGGTCTCATTCGTGAATTGGAAATCTATTGATCTTAACACAAAAAATAGACTGATGATGACTGGGCGAGTGGTGGTTACCGCCCTATACTGATTAAATAATCACACCAGACCCCTCAACAACTGAGAAACTTTTACACGGACCTTCGGAGAGTAGGCCTGATTTATTACTCGAAAAGCTATCTAAAGATGTCTTCTAATAAACTGTAAAGACAGGTTGTAGGCACATTTACTATGACCCGATGTGATTTATCATGGGCGTCTCAGGAAAGGGACCCAGGTCACCAGTCTAATTCTGTAACGAATTTAATGTTATTATGGACTGTTTGTTTACCCACATTTTGGAAAGTTTGCGCGCGGACGACCGTTGATGTAATGTGATTTGCCTTTACTAACGAAGATATACAGGTATTTTTCCTGCCCCAGTTATAGATATGTAAATCAAGAAGTATTTAATTCCTCTGAAAACAAGATATTACATAATTTGTGGAACTACATGGCGTCATCATAAAATTACGACAATGGAGTGTCTTCATTTCTGATTGTAATGTCATCAAAATATCGATCAAATCGGGCATCGATTGAGCAACATCTCTAACTTCGATTCACAGAAAATGCATCTTTATGAAAATTTTCAGATTCAGTCGTCCAAAATATGTCAGTCGGTCGTAGGTTTGAGTTTATCGGCAACAGGAATATTACAGACGACTGAATTTAACCCTTTGAAGAGTCCATATTTATTATTTGGTGGTAGACCAAGATATATTTTCAACGTGCAGCCCAAATATTGATTGGTCTACACCAGCAATTCACTGAGCAGCCAGCCTACTTAGTGAAGTATCATGTTCCAGAGCCAAAGGCGGCCTCTCGGATTCAAAAGGGTAAACATACATAAAGGCCGATTTGAGGACTAGACTGGTTCTATGCCGGACTAGACTAGACTAGACAGGTTCTATGTCACAAGAGCGTCGAATTGCGAACAGAATGAAACTGGTGCCCGAGAGCTTGCGTCACATGGTGCTGTTCTTAAACGCAAACATAAAAGATTTTTCCTCAGAATGCTGGGGGATGTATTATTATCGTGTACATTCTCTACGAGCCCAAATCCTCTGTCCCATGGCACAAGGTGTAGTTCCTCTGGCAAAGGCGTATTCTCTACAACTACTGTGCGAGACGAAAACAGCTCCCCGATCTCTTTTGGGGTCAGTTACCACTAGTTCCAAAGCGAGACGGAATTTAAGCACTAAGCCTGTTTCATACGATCACCAGTCTTCCGCCTCAGGCGCGAGACGTCTCATCCACAACCACTGTACGAGATGAACTCTAGAAAACAGCTCTTTGGTGTTATGTGGGTACAACAATCCACAGTTGCACATCAGCGCAATATGTGGCGTAACGGTAGAGCCTACGCGTCAAAACAATTTTCCAACATGCTGGTACCAATAGTGTTCAGAACTCACTGATGTTCAAGCTGATTAGCAGGGGCATCACTGACGTCCTTAAACCACACAACAGTCGTCTTCGTCCTTCAGTCTGACAACAAGCTTGCCCCAACAACACAAGGCTATACTCTGTATTGCAAAATGATGCACAACTGAGCTAAAAGACACACTCCCCAGAAGATGCAGGCCAGCCCCAAGTCAGAGCTATAACAAGCTGCTTGACACAACAAACAGAGGGCCCTCAACTGGGAGTTGACGTAATCTGGCAAGTGTAACCAAGCTGTTGTTTATGACTACAACACAACTTCATGTTGTCCAATCAAAATACCCCTACCTGAACGAGAAATCTTAGGTATTTGTTTATTTGATACATCCACGGGGGTTGAAATTATAATCATACCATAATGCGAGTAAAGTCCATTCCGTAATGGGCAAAACCAGAAACAAGCCTCCTCCTGGACTCATTCGGTCCAAGTTTTCAAAGAGAACTGGGTCAAGCAACATCTGACTGACCATGAGAAATGTAACATCTCTATGCTGTTCATGTTCCAAGTCACTTACATGAAACAAACTGAATGAGAAAAACAAAACTATAGCGGCCGGCTAGCAAAACACAACAGTATATACACAAGCCTACCCTATCGCGAATACACGACAACGATAAGAGAGTATGAACGGTAGGCTTCATACCGACACCTAATAGGTGAACTTTGAAAACAATGAATAAGCCAAGCTCTTCTATAAGCCAAACGCTGCGATTACTTACCCACGCTCCTTGATAAAGCATCCAAGAGACAAAAAAGGTATCACGGGCGTTAAGCATCAAAACAATACTACAGTCCGAACTGTTCCTTTAGCTCAAGACTTATACAATTCACCAAGATATGCGCCGAACCTATCTGTTGTAAAATACATCTGCCCGTTACAGCTTTATCAACATTTGAGGCAGCTAAGCACAGAAAATTCAAAGAAGCAGCCACACGCTTCGATAGAGCAGCCGAGTACTTCGATAAACCAACCACGTGCTTCGATAAAGCAGCCAAACACCAAATAATAATAATTTTTATCTTACAAGCAACATGTTTTAACTCCGCGTTTGTTGTGTATCCGACCCCCTGATACAGATGTTTGTATCAGGGGGTCGGATACAAGCACGTTCCTTTCGCGTGAGTTCCATTTTTTTTCTCTTTTTGTTCATCCGTACGAATAAATAGTTCGTTATATATTCGTCTACATTCTTGACTTATCCCCAATATATTGTAAGATAAATGATTATTACCATTATGTGGATGCATAAAATATGTATCCGAGTCTCGCTCCGGGTGCTAAGGGTAGATCACGACTCGTCTTCGAGTCGTCGTGATCTACCCTTAGAACTCTGAGCTCGACTCGGATACATATTCTGTACATCCGCATAATGGTAATAATCTCTATATATCAGCATCGAACATCAAAGCATGATATAATATAGTCTGAACAGCATTATATGCTCAAGTCTTATAACATTCATCGAGGTGTGGGCTGAATCTATCTGTTAGAAAGTTTAATTTCCCATTACAACAAAATCAACATTTATTAGATAGCACAAATAAACACGGTGCTTGTGCCGAGTAAAAGGAGTAATATGTTTTGTGAAATCAAACAAACTAACACAACAGCACATTAGTACTGAAATGGTTAACCGGATAATCGGTTTGGAACCGGTTATCTGCCTAACCGATTAGAAAAACCGTCAACCGGTTATCCGAAATATCGATAGTGATCGTCATTCCACGTTTAAAACGTAGTAAATCCGCAGCGTCTCCTTTCTGATAGATTACACCCCGAAGCCGCGTTGTATATATTGAGAAATATTCGACTTTGGCATTCAAGACTTCGTTAATGATCGGCAGTTTCCGTAAGAACTAAGTAATCGCAGAAACTATTCCGTAGTATGTATACAAACGAACGTTGTCAAATACTCGACAACGTTCTTTTGTATACACACTACGGAATAGTTTGAGAATGCTGCTTTCTCAATTCTTATAGTTTTGATCCCATATTCGGTGAAATAATGGCCACGGATAACCGGATATTATCCGGTTATAGCACTCGGATAGTCGGTAACGAAAATGAGCCAATCGTGTCAGCCCTACAGCACATTGATACACACAGCTATAAAGTGCATCACTGCCTCTATTTCACAAGTGATGGCGAGGATCACTTCTCCCCAAAACAGTGTATAGGACGAACCGATGCTCCTATTCACAGTGGTCAATATGCAACCACAAATCAAAATATGAGACAATCCAACTCTTTCCTCTAACTGCATCACGGACTTCCACAGCTGCCTTCAACCATGCATTTGTTTCGATATCCCACTTTCCAATCATTCACATCAATAAAGCCAGATCCGTGAATCGACAATTTGGACTGGAGTTCTCTGTTCTTCACTCTACTGATAGCGCACGCAGGGGAGAGTAGTTAGCTTTAACCCTTGATGGAAGTCCCCTAAATCGATTGTATTCTAAATAATACGCAGCTTTGATGATGTCATGTGGCGTGTGGTGTGAGATTATTATGATCCCCGATGAGTCTGGAGGTAGGATGGGGAAATCTCACCTGAGGGGCAAGATATTTGAACCAGACCCGAGGCTTGCCGAGGGTCTGGTTCAAATATCTTGCCCCTCAGGTGAGATTTCCCCATTCCCACCTTCAGACTCATCGAGGATGATTTTTCTCCCCACACACGAGGATTACGTCATTATAGATAATTGGCGGCCACGTGCTGTCATACCCAATTTATCAAGTCGTAGTCCTTTCCAAAAACGAACAGTTGCATCGGAAAGATCGTACACATGTTAGGTATATACCACAGGTATATACTAAACAAAATGATTTGTAACACTTTCCGTTAAGGGGTTAATGAATTTGAGCGCGTCAAACTCTAATGTAAAGGACATTGTGAGATTATTGATCGAAATTCGCGCAGTGATATTATTAAATCTGCAGAGAAACATTGGGTTGAAACAAATCAACATTGTTGATTTTGAATGGCACGTGGATTACATGCGGGAAATCGTGAAGCCATTTTCTTTATTTACAATTGTGCAGACGATGACGAAATAGTTCCGGCGACCTAATAAATATGCGAATGAGTATGTCTCGTGGAGTGGATGGGATAGAAATATCCCACCCTGCTGTCTCACCCGGGACACGCGTATATCTTTCTCGTATAGTGGGGGGTGGGGGGGGGGGGGTGGGGAGAGAAAAAACCGTTCTCGAGTGGTGTGTGGGGGTGGAATGTGTAGCTGTGCCATTTAAGGTGAAACGGGAAGCCATGTTTGTTTACAAAATCGCCGGTTTTCGGCATTGACCCAAATTGGTCAAATTGCTGTCTTTCGCAACGACACTTGGAATATTCAAGGTGAAACGGGAAGCCATGTTTGTTTACAAAATCGCCGGTTTTCGGCATTGACCCAAATTTGTCAGATTGCCGTCTTTCGCAACGAAACTTGGAATATTCAAGGTGAAGAGGAAGCCACGTTTGTTTACAAAATAGCCGGTTTTCGGCATTGACCCAAATTTGTCAAATTGCCGTCTTTCGCAACGAAACTTGGAATATTCAAAACAATTTATTTAACATATCAGGACACTATAATCACTGATCAATGCTAGAGGCGCTAAAAGTTATAAACTCGCCCAAACACCGCCCGAATTACGTTATGTCAACTGCGCTCTACCGTAAATGCGGGTCAAAGTTCGACCAAATGTATTCATTGGAAAATCAATTGCATTTGGTCGTGACGTTTTCATCCAGCTGACCAATGGGAACTGAGTATTTGGACCCAAAACGTATAACTACATTAACAATGTAATTATATTCTTTTGTTTTCTTCCCCCAAAACAAATCCCATTCCCACTCACACTCGCCGAAAATAGTATTCCACTCCCAGCATCGTATTCCACTCTTAGCGATGACGGACTATTTTTTGACATGTTTTGAAAGTAAGCACGGAATCAATTATGAAAGGTTGTTCTGGGAAAACAAATAAGGAGAAAATAAAATAAATATACTACTCAAAGTTTGCTAAGCACCAAGTACACCCAACTACCCGTTTTACGTTTTAGTTGAAATGTTGTAATGAAAAGTGTAAATATTTTTTATCTATTTTTAACTTTAATGATTTAAGTACAGAAATCAAGATTTTATTTGTGTTTGACATTATGTTTTAGCTGTTGACAACGATAACTTTTCCCAAAAAGTTGTTTTAATAGAATAGACATGCATTTTATGATAATGTACCCTAAAAAAATAGCCATTTTCATTAGTCTAGGGTGGGGTTTAGAATAGAGGGTGGGGGTGTAGGCTTAGGGTCAGTAAAGGGTAGGGTCAGGGTTTGCTACCACCCCAAAAATTTTTCCCCAAATCACTTGTTTTAGTATAATGGACATGCATTTTATTGTAGTCCCGTAAAAATAGTCACCTAAGTACCCATTTATTAGAATGTCCGTCCGTCTGTCCATCCGGCGTCCGTATCCATTTCTTTGGCATTCGATAACTTGAAAAATATTGCTTGGATTGTCAAGTTACTTTATATTTGTGTTCAGGTTACTGATGTGCCGAGCTGTATAGTTTTTGGTGTAAATCGGATAATTTGATCCTGAGATATTAACCCATTATCCTTCAAATTGAAAATTCCTCCAATCCCTTTGGCATTCGATAACTTGAAAATTATGGCTTGGATTGTCTAGTTACTTTATATTTGTGTTCAGGTTACTGATGTGCCGAGCTGTATAGTTTTTGATGTAAATCGGATAATTTGATCCTGAGATATTAACCCTTTATCCTTCAAATTGGAAATTCCCCCAGTCCCTTTGGCATTCGATAACTTGAAAATTATTGCTTGGATTGTCTAGTTACTATCCTTCAAATTGAAAATTCCTCCAATCCCTTTGGCATTCGATAACTTGAAAAATATTGCTTGGATTGTCAAGTTACTTTATATTTGTGTTCAGGTTACTGATGTACCGAGCTGTCTAGTTTTTGTGTTAATCTGTTATTTTAACCCTGAGATATTAACCCTTTATCCTTCAAATTGAAAATTCCTCCAATCCCTTTGGGATTTGATAACTTGAAAAATATTGCTTGGATTGTCAAGTTACTTTACAATTGTGTTCAGGTTACTGATGTGCTGAGCTGTATAGTTTTTGGTGTTAATCTGATAATTTGATCCCAAGATATTAACCCTTTATCCTTCAAATTGAAAATTCCTCCAATCCCTTTGGCATTCGATAACTTGAAAAATATTGCTTGGATTGTCAAGTTACTTCATATTTTTGTTCAGGTTACTGATGTGCTGAGCTGTATAGTTTTTTATGTAAATCTGATAATTTGATCCGGAGATATTAACCCTTTATCCATCAAATTAGACACTCCTCCAATCCATTTCTATATGTACCCATACCTTGTATGGTGTACATAATGTCGGCATCTGTGGTGGCCCTCCGTCATACAGTTTTCTACTAGTTGCGCGTATGGGTACACATATGGGTTAACCGTATCAGATCTAATTAATTTCTATAAACATGATTACTGCAATAGCCTTTGATGTGGTGGTTCAACAATCTAACAATATATGTATTTGAAGATAAATAAGCATAATTCCTGTGATTAAGACACATGTTGGAAATGGATCCCACAAAAATATATTTGTGAAACCCTGACTCACTGTGGGAGCCTGAATTATAATTTAGTTCAAAATGAGGAATTTGCTTTAAAAGACTTTTTCAGATCCAGTAGTCGGACTGTTTTGATGTTTGGTGTGCAGCATCCTTACAGGGGGAGGGGTGGGGTGGGGGGGGATTCAAATTTGTTTATGCCAAGACCCTGGGTTCATATTTGGGCTCACTGTGGGAGCCTGAATTATAACTTAGTTCAAAATGAGGAATATTCTTCAAAAGTATTCTTCACATTCAGCAGTCAGAATATTTTGATATATACAGTATCCTTAGGGAGGTGAGATATAAGTTTGTTAAAGCCAAGTCCCAGGGTTCATATTTGGGCTTCCTGTAGGAGCCCGAATTGTACCAACAATTCTATTTTTCAAATTGAGAGGCTGATTTGAAGCAAATTTGATATGATGGGCTTATTGGGTTGTACATGTAAGTACCTAATTTATGCCAAAACATTTTCCGGTTGCCCTTGTGGGAACTGCAGGATCTAAATATAGAAAAAATTTAAAACGCCCATGTCTTCAAAACTACACGGCACTGAGAATTTTTATTTTGTGTGAAGCTTCCTTACCAACAGCCGAAAAGAATGGTAAAAAAAAATTGCCATCAGTTTTATCATAGGGAAGTTTTCCAGGACTTATGTGGAGTCATCATTTTAGTAATGGGAAAAACATTAAAGAATCTTCTTCTCCCATGCCACTGCTCCAAAGGCTTTCATATTTTGCATATAACATCTTTGGAAGATTTATTCACATGTTTGTTGAAATCAAATCCCTGGGTCCATAATAATGGGGTTTGACTGTATGTTATATACGTTATGTATTCCACACTAATGGGGTTTGACTGTATGTTATATATGTTATGTATTCCACACTAATGGGGTTTGACTGTATGTTATATATGTTATGTATTCCACACTAATGGTGTTTGGCTCTACGTTATATATGTTATGTATTCCACACTAATGGGGTTTGGCTGTTTGTTATATATATTGTGTATTCCACACTAATGGGGATTGGCAGTACGTTATATATGTCATGTGTTTCACACTGATGGGGTTTGACTGTATGTTATATAAGTTATGTGTTCCACACTAATGGGGTTTGGCTGTATGTTATATACGTTATGTGTTCCACACTAATGAGGTTTGGATGTATGTTATATACCTTATGTGTTCCACACTGATGGGGTTTGACTGTATGTTATATATGTTATGTATTCCACACTAATGGGGTTTGGCTGTATGTTATATATGTCATGTATTCCACACTAATGGTGTTTGACTGTATGTTATATATGTTATGTATTCCACACTAATGGGGTTTGACTGTATGTTACATATGTTATGTATTCCACACTAATGGTGTTTGACTGTATGTTATATATGTTAAGTATTCCACACTAATGGGGTTTGACTGTATGTTATATATGTTATGTATTCCACACTAATGGTGTTTGACTGTATGTTATATATGTTATGTATTCCACACTAAATGGGGTTTGACTGTATGTTATATATGTTATGTATTCCACACTAATGGTGTTTGGCTCTACGTTATACATGTTATGTATTCCACACTAATGGGGTTTGGCTGTATGTTATATATGTCATGTGTTCCACACTATTGGGGTTTGACTCTATGTTATGTGTTCCACACTAATGGGGTTTGACTGTATGTTATATATGTTATGTATTCCACACTAATGTGGTTTGACTGTATGTTATATATGTTATGTGTTCCACACTAATGGTGTTTGGCTCTACGTTATATATGTTATGTATTCCACACTAATGGCGTTAGACTGTATGTTATATATGTTATGTATTCCACACTAATGGGGTTTGACTGTATGTTATATATGTTATGTATTCCACACTAATGGTGTTTGGCTCTACGTTATATATGTTATGTATTCCACACTAATGGGGTTTGGCTGTATGTTATATATATTATGTATTCCACACTAATGGGGTTTGGCTGTATGTTGTATATGTTATGTGTTCCACACTAATGGGGTTTGGCTGTATGTTATATATGTTATGTATTCCACACTAATGGGGTTTGACTCTATGTTTTCCCCCCGTAGACTACAACAGATCACACAAATTAATATGACGTATTCGGGATTATTTTTGTTTTATTTCATTCGCTTCCAATCAATGATATTTTGTACAGTTAAAACTAGAAACCCTGTCACGAACTGTACGCTTATCTAGGCTTAATTGCGCGTATGAATTGCGCGCAATTGCCAGATCGAATGGCATCCAAAGCACGGCAGGTTCTCCTGGTTACCCATCGCAAACACATGCAATGTTTCTGCCAATGGACCTCCGGGTTACCCGGAAGTCCTTTGACTGAAACATTGCTTGTGCACAGGCCATGTGTACATAATTTGATAGCCTTACTATGGTCATAACGCGTAGATTAACGCGCAGATCGACGAGCTGTTTGTGCTCATTTCATGACAGGACTTCTAGTTTTGACTGTATATTGTGTTCGTCTTCGATTACAATATGTTGGGTCGATTTCCAATACATTATACACAAGACAATACCCTACACCAAGTACAGTACAGCCACTGTGGACTGGTCGTAATCCACCGCGTGGGTAGTGATGTCCACGCATGCTTTTACTAGATAATGCAAATCATCAACGAAGTTTTAATTAACGAAGCGCCGGGTTGTACCCCGTGCTTTTTTAATTAAATTTGCGATGATTATAGCCATAATTAATTTTTGGAATATAATATTATTGCGTCCGTGGAAATATTTTGCCCACCCGTGGAAAGTGATCAGTCCGCGGAGGCCGCTCTGTAGACATTGAACACCTATAGTACAATACGCAGCCTGATTGGATGTGTTTCCCTGCTTTTAACTGACAAAAGCTCATATATTTCTTAACATGGAGTGCCTCTCAACTGTTAAAATAGTTCTGTGTTGATCCCCAACAGATTCTTGCAGATATCACACTTTTCAACACGTTTCTCCTCTGTTTCAGGTGGACATGAGACACATGAGGTAACAGAAGGGACGTAGCGAGGATGTTTTTCAATGGGGAGGAGGTGTAGATCTATGGAAATTCCAACTAGGGATGAATACGTAAAGGAGTTTTCCCTCCTTCACCCCATTATCCCCATTACCCCCCCCCCCCCCCACACACACACACACACACACACATACACACACCCTAGTACCCTCCACCCGAGGGGAAATGTTTCAAAAGGGTGATCTCGAGTGACTGTACGGATAGGTTCTGAGAATATTTGCAAGGCGTTTAAATGACTGCAGCTGGGTATTGTGGCATAGCAGGGTTAATTACCCCGGATAACTGATCGTCTAGTGGTTTTTCGTTCGGACTATAATCGTGGCAAAAAATGGCCACAGGACAATTTAAGTGTTCAGTCTTTAGAGGCAACCAGTTTCTGTAGAGTCTGCAACAATTCTTGATACTGCAGCCGCAGCGAAAGGGTGAATTCAAAAACACATAAAATGTACTTACAGTTTTCTACACTTTTATTAAAACCCTAAGTATAGTTCCTACAAGTTAAACTTTAAATAAATTCTCTCTCTGGTAAAAGTTTGAAAATATCAGATACGAAATGAGACTAAGTCGAAACTATCGCATCGCTCTCATCGCGTCCTGTGTCTGGAAATGTTGTCTGGCCTGGCAGCGTTCGGCGGCGTCCTTCCACGAGAATAGGAGAGTGACTTCTTGTATGTACGGAAGACCAGAGAGAAGTCCCGTCTCGGGTGATTCCGTTGGCTTAAATACGACTTGAATCGTGTCTACTCGGCAGAATTTACGTCATAAAACACCACAAAACACCACATATACCCCAAGATGGCGGAGAGGTATTTCTTAACCCCTTACTTCCATCCTGGAATAGTAGGGCATCCGGTGGGTATCCTATGCTAAGAGTATGCGTTCTCGCTTTTAAAAGGACAGTGGCACTTAGTAGGTGTATAACCGCAAAACCAGTCGGCCATCTTGTGAACGTGCAAGATTGCACAATTCTCAGAGCTGAAACTGATACTGGGTGTGTTGAGGTTAGGTTGGGTCAGTATACAATGCTAAAATCTGTCAAAAGCATTCTGATGGGGTTATTATAGGTTAGGCTTTTACTAGCTCATATGCCAATCATAATTGCAAATACTGTCAAAAACACCTTTTTACAGTAAGTGCATAAAGTACTTCTGTAGGTCAGTTTGCACTGTTATTATGCAATGCAAATATACGAGGAATTGAATAAAATTACATAACTTGGGCTTGAAAACAGCGTTTACTTATTAAAGTTGATACAACAGAGAATTATTACCAAGTAGGACTTGGCCACTCTGATTAACACATTAACACTTCGGGAACCAAGATTCTCGAGTGCAATCATAAGACTCCGACGCACCCCACGGAGGTTAACCCGACGCGCTCTGTGGAGGGGCTCCGTGGAGGGCATTTCGTTACAATCCTCCCAACCAAGACGCGAGGTCCGGTAAACTATTAGCGGAACTCGAGTCTGGATCAGATGAATTCCAAAATTATCAATAGTGATCAGGATAGTGACCAGGATCACCAGGATCACCGGCTGACCGGATCCAGGGAAACTGGATGACCAATCACCCGCGGTGACCAAGATGCTATCAACATCACGGTCAACACGGTGACGGGAATCCATGACCAGGATCAGTCACTACCGGTTTTTAGGGAGAAGAAATGCACTACAGGGAGTATTTATTACGGACTAATAGTATCGGAACGCCACCAGACAACAGGAATCACCTTTTCTCCTAAGGTATTACATTCTTACATTCTGAATTCCTGAAAGTAATAAAGATAACAATAAATTCTATCTGATTCTGTTAGTGGGGAAAAACTGCTAATTACGGATCGTAAAATCGAAGTTATGCTTCTTCAAAGGAGTTCCCCATAGGAGGTCAAATCGACACAGAGGACAACTTTGTTTTTGCTGCATCCAAGTTAACCCACAGTAGAGATGTACTATCTGAGTACATTGAGGACAACGATATGCTTCACGGGGCCCAATAATGTCCAACAAGCATATCGCACATTGTCTCCCATCTCCATCAACTATATTTTGTCTGGCTTGAAAGATTCGAAGGCTTGCATACATTTCAAGTGAGTATTGCAAGACTTGATGACTGTATTGTGCATTTTCCCATTCATAGGTATGTTCCACCTGCACATGATGGAACGTTTCACCAATTATCATGCGATATTCGCGGGGTAAATCGGGTATGGAGATTTGACTATATTCACTTGGGCGAAATGGACGGACCGGAGTCGATGTGATGAATAGATCGATCCCATTCTCCGATTGATAAGGAATTCTTTGATCATAATAAGTTCCGTCCCACCGTGGGTCATTCCAATAGCGAATAACACTTACACGGCTTGATCGTGCTGCCTCCCAAGGGGTTGCTAATCGAGCCTCATGTTCAATTACCACTATGTGAGGCATCACCAGTTCGCGTCCTTCTTCCGTTGTATGGAGACAATACCGGTATAAAACTTGAGTTTGAATCAATTCTAAGTGACCGGTGACTTCGTTTAACTGGACCATATCCCACACACGGATTTTGCGCTGAAAAGCGGAAGCTCCGTTGTGAAAGATCATAGGTACAGGTATACGAAATCTCTGTGTCCAATACTCTAGTTGCTCCGGAAGAAAATCTTCCGAAGTTGGGTTAACTTTACGGTAGGCATATGCCGTGGCCATTTTTCACGGATTCAATATTACTTGTAAACTAATTAAAACTGTTTAAACTATACAAACTGAAAATTGACTTAATTTCACGTGTGATTGATAAAACAAAGACTATGCTTGACTAAACGCAATAAAATACAATAAAATAATAAAAACACAAAAACTATTTTACACTATGCTACAGCTGTGCCGTATGAACAATTCTACTTTCCCCGTTAACGGTTCTTCGTTAGTTTTTAATCTGTTGTCGATAGTGACGAAACTAGGAGTCACGTCTAGAATGTCACTATATAATTTTGATTGAAAAGAACTTTTTCGTTTATTTTACTTAGATACTTTGTTGTTTGCGCAAGAAAAATATTATACCATAATGTCCAAAGATGACAACAGTGCCCGACGGCACGCAGCTGTAGAGGTCGCCTTTTTAACTTCTGTCATGTCATACGCAACTCAAAACTGATGTGGATCCATTTCAGCCGGTACTGGAAGCTTCGGCTCGTTACCGATACCCCACCTCATGGGTGTACGGCAGTGCGGGCAAGAAGCTGGCTCAGGAGCACCGGCTTTTGATCTGGCCCATGCAATACCACAAGAGTAGTGGATTTGTTGTTTACATTGGCCACATTCAAATAAATCCTGCCAAGTTTTTGAAATTTCTGCTAAGCAGATGCAGCAAGGGTCCCCAAGACCCTTATAATGAGTTTGTACCTCCTGCGTCTCATTATATTTAATAATTTGGCTGCGTAAACTAAAACGTTGTAATCGTCTTCCCTCGTGTCAGATTAAAGCTTCACGAAGGAGCCGATACTGCTTTTGCTGTTTCTCCAATTCATACGTTGTCTGTACGTTGCCAGGAGGAAAGAATCGTGCAGGGTGCATTTGGTGCTGATAAAATCCAAAATCTTCATCAGTATCAGCTTCACTGACGGGGTAGTCACTACCAGGGAAGATCTCATGACTTCTGAATGGACGGACCAAGCCAGGATTGGCTATTAGGTCCAATTCAGCATCCAATTGATTTCGCCCATGGTCATAATATCGGCCATTCCAACAGGGGTCATTGACACAATGAATGACCTCGTCAGGACCGGGACCAGTGACCTCATGGGGTTCCACTTCGACTGGGAACTCTGGAAAATACCAAAGATGGGGAAATATTACTTTTCTTTCCTCAGAGAGATAAAAACGATAGCCAAGTTGGTGTTGCATTATCTCTGTCTGGCCATTGGCAGGATTATAATGTCTCGTGTTCCAAATACGAATAAACCTTAAACGGCGACGTTGCCATAAATCTTTTGGAAAATATAAAGTATGACCATGACGGGGAGCTGCTGCTTTATGAAAGTCTGCACGTTTATGTGCTTCAAATCTTGCCCGTTCCTCATAAGTATGGCAAGGTGTTACAGCATGTTGGTAGGCTTCGCGTTGATGTAAATCGTACATGGCCTGTTCTTCGGCAAATTCGTCGAATTCCAAAGTAGTTGCTGAAGCCATACCAACAAGAAAATTTAATCAAATATAAAATAGAATATAACTATATTTAAAAGAAACCACTATGTTACCAATAGTATTATGTTTATACACTAAAATTTACACTGATAATTCGCTCCCCTGGGTTCGTCTGTAACTTGGTGCACTCAATTCACACTCTTTCCACCAACTTTCAAATTTGTTTGCCTTGATACTGGAGTCCTGTGTGTAACTTATCTAATACACTCCAGGAACTCCGATTTTATAAAAACTGTTACACTGCAGTGCAGAATTACTAACTTTGGGAACTTTTTCACAAGTAAACAAGACAAACACAGACGACCCGTTATCGTCATGGATCAGGTTTCCAATGAAGGATTATACATAAATTGGGAAACCAGATTCATGAAAATCTTATATATATGTAGTAGTCTACGTAGATTTTTCTGTTTGTTGTTGCTTATTAAAGTTTACACTTCTCAATCTTCACTCTGAAGGTTTTCATTTTGTGTTGGCAACTGATAATGCCGATACACAGTATTGGGGCCTGTTCGGTAATCAAACGTTGACCCTGTGAAATGTCCAATATAATCTGGGTGGTATTGACGATAGACAACAAAGGGTTGAAAACTCCTTGGTCGGCCATCTGAGTGATATCGTGCTCGTCTACGACGACTAAAGTCACGATATCTTGCACAGAAGGGAGTAAACTCTGCTACATTTCTTTGCATGTGAAATCTATGATGTACACTACTGGTAGTAGCCACCCGGTGACTATAATACCGTAGAGGTTCACTTACCTCACCCTGCTCGTTGATTTTTGGATATTGTAAATCAGGGTAATTGTATATCACTAAATATCTAGACCTATTTGCAAAAGTTAAATGAGTATTAACAGCACTGTCATAATAATATATCAACTCTCGCTCAACCTCTATATATACTATATTCATATCCATATCAAAATATTGACATCCAAATACATCCTCAATGTCTAAGAGATCTGTATCTTTCATAAAGTCTTGTTCATATGTATTGGGTCGTATGATATCTCGATCAAATTCATGAGGAGAGGTCAACAGGCGAGGTGTTCTGAAAAACTCGCTCCTTGCCCACTCCCACGGCCTTGGTCGAATATCGATGATAGGTTCTGGGACAATATTAGTAGATAATGGAGCAATTTGTCTTGCTTCTACATCACTTAAAGGAGGGGTGTGTACGTCTAATCCAAGATCAGCTCGTGCAAGTTCATTTTGTATCACACTGATACCTGACTCTGCAACATCAGTGTCCAGAACAGTGGTAGAATCACTAGGCAACGAATCACTTGTAGGTGTGGTCATACTGGAAGAAGTATGTGATCTCATTGTTATATCATAAACAAATCCACCGAGTCCATCTTGGCTCTCGGGGTCCCGATTAATAATTGCATCATGGGTTCTAACAGGTAATCTTGGAGGAAGGACTAACGTTTCCACTGTATCCGTAGGCGAATAAGGTGGAAGTCGTTGAAGTCGTTCCGGTGTAGATAGTAAAATGGAGTCAGTAGGAGTTTGAACACTACTTGGAGGAGTCGACAAAAGGTCGGAAGATGCTATAGAAGGTGATGGTGATTCTTCTATTGATGCCAATACAGATACACTATTATCAGATGAATTGCTATTTATATTTACGTTTATACTAGATGAATTAGTGTCTTGAAAAAGTTCTCGTGAAACAGTACTATTACTGTCAGTTCCAGTACTAACTGTACTTGAAGTTTCATCATCATATAAAGTGTCACGATCATTATAATAACTCTGGTAATCAGGGAAATCATCGAGCCCACTGTCAACACTAGAATCAGATTCTGCCATTTGTACACTGGTCACTGAAACAAAAACACACAGTGTGTGAACTACTGTTTTTCAGTTTCTTTGTCTATATCAAACATAGTTATGTGGACATTGGCAGAATCCACGTCATGTTGTACACGGGGATATATTGATTTCCTATTAGGTTGAGGAGAAGGTCTAAAGTTTCGAACAGCTTTTCTCATCATGTCTCTAATACTCTTAGGAGGTTGTTGTTGTTGTGCTCCAGTTGGATCAGCAGGAGCTGAAGGCTGTGGTCTAGGTCCCATACTAGTATAGATTTCATCATCGGCAAATGCAAAATTAGACATTTCACTATCATCAACAGCAGAAAAAGTCGGTTTACTTTTACGGTTTCTTAACCATTTGTATATCTGTTTGTGTCTATCGGCTCGATAGCACTTCCAAAGCAGATATAATCCTATTATTAATGCAACGGTCGCGAGAGCATAAGCCCACTTAGGGACTTCAAATGAGTCCGTCATTTGTAAATTTAGCGAGTCAAGTTCATGAATTAAGTCATCCATGGGTAAGTCATCCAAGTGATCTATTCCTTTCGGTATCGTAAACGTCGATATGTTCACCCTCTCTATGACAGGTTTCCACATCTGTCGTTGTAACAACGAGAAATTTGGTAACACTGTCTTGGTAACTATCCGAAAAGTAGAATTATCCCTTTTATGGAAATAACTCGGTAACATTAATTGACTGCTTGATGCCATACATAACGGTTTTAATTCCAAAATTCCAATTGGCGGAAGAATCCGTTTCGGTTTCGGATTTCTTCGTTTCGGACACGTAATTGAGAATCGTAGTGGGACATCTGTCGTGATGTACCACATTCCTTCATCGATTCTAGTACTGAACGGGAGGTCGATATTCAATCGAACTTCCGTTTGACATAAGTTCGGAATTTCTAATTTCATGTTTAAAAACAAAGCTAACATACAACTTGTCGTTGTATGTATCGTTCGTACGGCACCTACTAAAGGACAAAACAACTTATTGTTATCTACACATTGGTCATGTCCTATTTCTGGGACATACTTCGTCCTTTCTTTATTAATAATTAGTATGTCAGATTCAAGAGTATATATTGCTACTAATTTATTTGCAACTCGCGACGCATTCTTAGTTACATTGACAAAGGGTACAGGCAAAGCCTGCACCTTGAACACTTCAAATTGCAAGTTCGAATTACGTAAGGGGATCTTCATAAAGATCACCAATTTATCGTCATCATAAATGGCAGCCGTCGTAAGCAAATGATAATATTGCCATAACTCTGTTGTCAGATCTAGTGGCAACATGGACTTATCATCTAATTGAACTTTAATACTCATTAATATCGAGGTCAATAGTGAAGGATCCACTATTTTCGGTGATAACTTTCTATCGGCTAGGATATCCATTTGATCATGTAATCCCCGTAGAGTGGTTTCTGCGGCGATTATCATTGATTCCAATCGACTCATTACAAACTCAAGCTGATGATAAGCATGAGTGAAATGTTCAAGATATAATATTCGATCTGAATGATTCTGAACTACTTGATTTACTTGACCTTGAAATAACATCAATTCGCGCGACATATTTAACATAAATTCTCTATTTTTCAGAATCCCTTCATGATTCATCTTAATGAAGGTTAAACTTTGTTTCTGAATATGTTGAATCATTGCTTGATTAGTACTGACACGTCTTAAATTTTCTGTGATCCCATCTAAATCTGACTGGGATACAGTTCCAAAGAGAAAACTCAATCCTTCACCTACAAAGTTGAACAAACCTCGTTTCTTCCGAGACGAGTTTATTGTGTGGCCATGTAATCTGCGGTAATCGTTCAGATCCTCTTTTATTCGTTTAACACGATTATTTAGGTATCTGATCTCCTGGTGTATATCCGTTATGATCGATTGTATCGCAACGGCAAGAGTAGAGTTTTCACCATTTACTTCGACAAAAGTTCGTCAAAAAGCTATGGTTGTAGCATTATACAAACCAGCAGTATATTTCATACTTCGATCAAGTCTGCGCACATATTGTATACAAGGTTGGAGCTCATACACAAACATTGTACTCCAATCACTAGTTACCATATTTACTTCTTTCACTTTCTTAAAAATCACATTGTTTCTAATAATAGTATGTCCATCTATTATTGTAGTCATAGTCAAAATACCAACTAATAACATCCAACGCAACATCTTGCTCCTACAATGAGAAAGGAAGCAAGAGTTAGCGTAATGAGTAATACGCGATTCAATTACTTTTACTCTGACGATTTATTTCCGGATGTAAAAGGTCAGAAAGTTAATCCAACTACAAACAAATCATAAGTCAATACAATTTTGTTACTCATTTTACACTTTCTCTCGTCTCTCTCAAACTTAAGGAGTGGCACCATAGGTGTTACGTTTTAGGTATCATTAGTCCTGTGGTAATATTTAATCACTAGTACTCCAGGCAGAGGGTACCATAATTGCTCCTAATTCTAATTTCTCACCTGGTTCTTTAATCTTATTATGATCCTGTAACACAGCTTGTATACAAGAGATCATCTCAGTTATATCTTTACTTGACTGTTTTGGTTGAGGCTCACTACTTTGGCCTTTTTCTTCAGTTATTTGCAATTGGTCAACTTCCATCGTTGAATCATTTAATTGATCATTTCGATTGTCAGCAATGAACCGTGATGGCAGTTGATCAGCGGAAGGAGCTTGTAGCTCCTTCATTCGTCTCTTGTAATCTCGTACCTGTTGTACTTGTTGTCTTAATTCTGCTAATGGAACACCATCTTCTTCTGAAGAAGAATGTTCTTGTCTTTGTCTTTTATTCTTAATGAATGACGTTAAGGGGTGTTTTTCTTGAATCCCTTGCATATCGTCACTTTCATTACTGTCACTACTGCTACTGTATTCAGTAGTCGACTGTTCTGATGGGGCAGCGTAACGTTGGAGTCGTCGCGCTCTAACAGGTTGGACAGGTGGAGGCACCTCCCATTCTTGAGGCGCTTTACTAAGTCTTTCTCCATGACATTTAATTATTCTGCGAGTTAATTGATCTTGTATCTTGTAACTCACTGGACCTGTTCTCTCAATGACTCGAAATGGGTAGTCCCATTTCGATTCTAATTTTCCTTTAGATTTTCCTGAAGAGTATAAAACAGGATCACCTACTTCAAAGGTGATATCCTTTGCTGTAATATCATGTAATCTTTGTTGTTTTAATACTCGTTTCTTTTGTGCAGCTTGTTGTTTCCGAAATGCTTTATGTTGTTCCTGAATGGCTATCTTATGAGGTTCTTCCCCTACATATTTTTCTCGAGGTTTAAGTATATTGTCGAGTGGTAACACCACATCTCTGCCATACACCAGGTAAAATGGTGAGAATCCAGAGGATTCACTACCATTAAACCTGATGGCTGCCATAGCTTGGTTTAGGAATAAATCCCAAGTTTCTAATTCTTCTCGAGCTAGTTTTGCTAAGATGTCATTCAGGATTCTATGTAGCCTCTCCACCTTCCCATTAGATTGTGGATGGAAGTAGGAAGTGGTCACATGATGTATCTTGAAATAATTAGTTAAATATTTCATCACTGCATTTACATTTTCAGATCCATTGTCTGTTAATATTTCTAAAGGACATCCAAATCTTGGAAAAATTTGATCTATTATCAAATTAGCAATTGTTTCCGCCTTTTTATCAGGCACTGGAAACGCTTCAGGCCAGCCAGAATAAATATCTATGAAGGTCACAATGTATTTATTTCCTGATAAAGTTTCAGGGTGTGGACCACTCATATCCAATGCTATTTTAGCAAAGGGATATGGAGGTCTGTCAGTCTCTTGCAATGGCAAAGTGTGAGCTCTGGTGTTACGAGCTCGACACACAAGACAATTTTCTACATGTTTATAAATATGTTTATATAAATCTTTCCAATAATATTTTCTACTGATATTACTGTACACTTTGTCTATGCCAAGGTGACCTAATTCGTCATGGTATTGTTTCAACACATCTGCATGTAATTGTTCGGGTATGCACAAGCGTACCCGTGGGTTATCGTCAACTGTACTGATGTAATATAATACTCCCTCAATCATGAGGTATCTACTACTAATGTGTGCAGGGGTATTGTTACCTTGATACTTCTTAATAATGTCAACAATCTTTTCATCTTTCTGTTGCTCTACCTTCATGTCCAAATCTTTGTAATTAATTGCTTGTGGTTCGGGCGGAACCTGAGGTTCATCTGTGATGACATGTACATATCTTTGAGGATCAAATTTGTTACTATTGATAATGCCAATTTGTAATGCTTTCTGATTTTCCACATTATCCATCTCGTACCCGGGGTCTGCGTTTGCAATTCCTTCAGGTAAACGAGAGAGTAGGTCAGCACATGTATTCTTTCTACCTGGTAAATATTCAATCTTACAATTGTAGCTAGCTATCTTTAATGCCCAGCGTTGTACTTTGGCATTGTTTTGCGGACTTTTCAACAAGTACTGCAAGTGGGTGTGGTCTGTCTTAATAACAAAATCTGCTCCCTGCAGGTAGTTATTGAATTTATCCAATGCGTATGAGATAGCGAAAGCTTCTTTCTCAAATGTCGACCATTTCTGTTGGGTTTCACCCAATTTATGAGAGAGGAAAACAATGGGTTTTTCATCAGGTACTCCAGGTAGTTGACCTGTTTCGTCATCACATGGTTGTGCCAAAACCGCTCCGACACAGCGGCCACTGGCATCAGTGTAAAGCACGTACGGCTTTCTGGGATTTGGATATGACAAATGAGCAACTTGAGTTAAACGATCCTTCAACTCTTGAAAGGCTTTTTGATGAGTGTCACGCCAATGAAATCTTGCATATTTCTTTGTCAGTTCTAAGAGTGGTTGAGCAATTTCGCTGAACCGAGGAATAAATCTACGGTAGTATGAGGTCATGCCCATAAAAGATCTCACTTCTGTTACCGTTTTCGGTGGATTTAATTTTCGAATGACCTCGACCTTCGAAGTCTCAGGTTTAATTCCGTCTTTACTAATTACAAAACCAAGATAAGATGTTTCAGATTGAAAGAAGGAACACTTCTTAGCTTTTAGCTTCAGTTTATGTTTTCTTAGGCGACCAAACACTTGTTTAAGGTGGTCGATATGAGATTTTATGTCACGGCTGAAAATCAAGATATAGTCAAGGTAGGCCAGAGAAAAATCCTCTAGGCCCTGCAAGACGCTTGTCATGAGGGATTGATACACCGAGGGTGCATTCACGAGTCCGAAAGCCATTACATTGAATTCATAAAGGCCCTTATGACAAACAAAGGCCGTTTTTGGTCTGTCTTCTTCATCCATCTTGACTTGCCAGTAACCCGACTTCATGTCAAGAGTGGTGAAGTATTGCCATCCATTCAATAAAGTAAAGATGTCGTCAATCAATGGAAGCGGCCAGTTCGTAACTTTCGTGACTTCATTGAGCTTGCGGAAATCAACGCAGAAGCGTTTCGAGCCGTCTTTCTTGTCCACGAGTAGGCACGGAAAACTCCATGCACTGTTTGACCTTCGGATAATTCCGGATTGAAGCATTTCTTCAAGTGCTTCATCCATAATTTTTCTCTTCAGTAATGGAACTCTATATGCTCTACTTTTAATTGGTGGCGCATCACCTGTGTCGATGCGCATCTTCACTGTATCTGTCTGAGTTAATTCTTTATCAGTTTTGGCAAACAAGTCTTTATTATTATTGATGACTGGCATCAACAGGTGCCGTTTATCTTCAGGCACCTGTATGTCAGCATCTGTGATCTGGTCTTCAGGTGTATTTTGAGTTAAGAGCTGATTAATTTCTAAGACTTTTTCTTCCTGCTCTATTGGCTCAAGTTTTCCAATCAAACAACCCCTTTTCAAAGTGTAATGTTTGTTGGTACTGTTCACCAACAGTACAGGTATGGTTTCATTTCCATTAGTGACTATACTATTACTAACTAAGAGGCCAGGCTGTTCAGCCACATGACCTTTAGTCAGTCCATGATGTTCTAAGTATTTTGTGTCGAAGACAGATTTTGCACCGGAAGCTTTTGCTGTACACAAACAAGTGGACTGTGGTTTAAGTTCCACCTGATTGATCAGTCGAGTAAGACAACTCACCTGTATGTCTTGAACAATGGGTATATAGTGACCATCTAATCTCAATTTATGAAATTCCCAATATAAATTAACTCGATTGCCCCTTATCCAATCCATTCCTAACAACATACTTCGATTCAATTCATTTATTACTAAGAACTCATGCACCTGATAAATTCCTTGAATATAAAATTCAAGTCTAACTTTTCCTCGAGGGAGAGTGTCATTCCCAGTAATACCTGCAATGTGAGGCAAAGAATTTTTATCACCAACTAGTTTCGGTCGGTGTTTCAGATTTTTCCAAAATTTTGTACTAATGCAACTAGTCTGTGCCCCTGTATCTAATAAGGCACGTACTCATTGTCCTTTGATGTTCACTAAGACACTATTCAAAGAAGCAGCCCCATAATTTATGGTTACTGTTTCCGGTTGAGAATGTCTAAGTTTTTGTTGCTGTTGTTCCTCATTTGGGTAATCATCATTGTTTACTAAGTTATTTCCCTTGGTTTCCATAGAGTGTTTCACTTCCTGTTGACATGGGTTTTTCTAATTACTTCCCCTTGGGTTTTTCCTGTTTTGTAGTTTTGGGTTTTTCCCAAGTGATTTCTCTTGGCTCCTTATTCTTGGATTCCTATTTCCTGATTCACTTACTATCTGTTTCTGTTGATTTATTTCAACACAACCCTGCTTACCTGGTTGATTTATAATTTGATTTTCATAAGCATTTTTCATATAAATCATAATATCAGGGTCTACATCTACAATGTGTATCTCGTTTAATTGTTTAGGAGTAAAGTTTTGTAGAACTCTCACATAAACATCTGCACACTTCTGTTTAGGTACACCATATATCCCGCTACTGATGAGTGGGATAGCTATGCTTACAAAATTTTCCTTGTCACATACCTGTAATACTTTTTGTACAGTACTGTATAAAACATTGAGACATTTATTTTTATCACTGTAATCATTCCAGCGTGGTCCCACAGCATGTATCACTTTTAAACATGGCAACATTCCACAAGTGGTAGTCATATTCTCACCTACTGGAAGATTTCCATGCTGTTGAATATATTGTTGACATTCTTGTTCAAGGGCTGGACCAGCTCCAAGAGCTATAGCTCTAGCAATACCTCCACCATGGGTTAATTGGCTATTAGCCGCATTCACCATAGCGTCAGTAGCTACCTGGGTTATTCCAGTCCTGTATACTTTTATTTCCAGACCACTGGTGGTCCGATAGCTGAAACAATTTTGTGAAGTAAATTTTTCTTGCTGACTGTCCCTTGCAGGGCAGTCATTTTGTGAGTTGGCCTTCGGTTTCTTAGGCCTAGGCCTACCAGTCAGAGGAATGGTTGTGAATTTTACTGTACAATTTTTCCTATTATGTGTGGTCTGACCACACTTTGTGCATTGAATGGTTTTACTTTTCACTGGAGGAGAACCATTTTCGGTTCTCCTTATTTGAGACTGAATACTTGGCTTTATATTACATGTTTTATTACCCGTATGTCCACCTGTCTTATTATTTACAATTTTATTTTTACAATTATTCATACATTCATTTTGTACATTATTTACATTAATTAACACTTCTCCCTGGTGATTTCCAGTTTCACTTCTGTTGGGAGCATGTGGCTTCTCATTAACTCTGCTCATTGCCCCATATGGGCAGAGTTCACTTCGTTTAAATTGACTCGGCAATCGCGAGCGAAGTGATTTGGCTTCCCACAGCGAAAGCAGCAAAAGGTCGCCCCTGGTGACCTTTCACCTGCTGGCTGAATATCTAGTGTTCTCACCTGCTTGGTCAAGTTAACGCGGCAATCGCGCTTCACGTGGCCAACGCGGTTACAACGATTGCAAACCGGTCGTGAAAATCGTGTCGGTTTCTGATATCTGTTGTAATTTTGTCCTCCCCTATTTCTGTATTGACTATTGTACTGATTTTTATTCTGATTCTGATATGGAGGTCGCGCATAACCTCCAGTGTAATTTTTCGTTAAAATATTCACCTTATGGCGTCGGCGTGCCACGCCTACGTCCATGGGAGTCTCGTCCCTTGTCTCCAGAGGGAGATCTACATGTTCTTCCTGTTCGTCGATGGAGTCGCGAAATACAGGGTCCCGATAACGCTCATATTCTTCGTATTGTCGGTCAAATGCCTTCCGAAAGGGCGCTTTCCCTTTGGCGGCTTCAGAGCGAGCGCGAAATTTGATTTTCGCGGCATTTTCAAATAATGCCTGACTAACAGCGTTTTCTAGCGTCTTGGGCATGCGTCGGATCAGTTTCATCCGAACATCGTTGTCATACAACCCGTCACAAAAGTAATCTGAGAGGTTTTTCTGAATGGTGGGGTTATCTATTTCCTGATCAAAGGCATCTTTTGCTAGATCAAGCAGTTGCTCAGCATATGAGACAAGAGTTTGATTTTTCCCTTGTCGCATATGGCGCAACTGATTGGTGGCCATGGAGTTATCCATTGTGGCGCTATAGCGACTTTTTAGTTCGCCATACAGTTCGGACCAGGGCATTTCAGGATTTTTCTTCATTGATCGTAAAATAAAATCAGCAACTACGAAGTCACTGGTTTGGGCGGCGATTTTAGGTCGTCGCTTCTCTTCCACATCATTTGTCTCACAAAAAAGGTCAAGAGATTTTATCCAACCCCGAAAATTCAGGGGGTTCCCGTCAAATTTTTTTATATGGGAATGAATGGACTGCGCCTGAGTGGCGTTAGCTGTCTTTGCATTACTCTTTTCACTTTGGCGCACGGTTTTATGCAGGTCAATTATGGCAGAAGATGTGGGGTCTTTGGCTTTCCTTTCAGCCTCTGCCAATTTTTGTTGTATTTTTAGTAATTTTGCTTCGGCACCGACTTTGTCAGTAGCTAACTGTAGTTCCAAATCAGCTTTCTGCTGTACGAATTCTGCTTTAACCTGGTCGAGGGCTGCTTGCGTATGGTGAAGGGTTTGTTGTGAGACAGCATGCTGCTGCGTCAAGCTCTGAGCTTGAGAGCTCAGTTCAGTAATTTGGCGCTCATACTGACCCACAAGACCTTCCCTTTCCTGTTTTAGTTGAGTAATTTCATCAATGAACCGTTGCTCTCTTTCTGCTGGCGTGGTCATTTTTAATGAGTTTTATGAAATAATTTACAATTGAATTTTTCTGCTGTTAACGAACGTAAAATGAAGAAAATTGCACCTACCTTGCTAGCACTATAACTGTTGAAACACACACGGCTGTCGTTTCAGAATTTCCTGGAATTCCTCGAGATTTTTCACAGTTTCCTGAGTTTCCGTTTTTCTCTGATGTTCAGTCAAAAGTTCGATATATCTGATGAGCAACGCTCGGTGCGACCAGTCGAGCGTAGTTTGGATGTGATAGCAATTGGCGGTCGGCGTCAGTGTAAATAATGGCACGTTGGACATGCAACCAGTTCCACCATGGAGTTGTATCAATTTTAGATTCAGAGGGCGCTGTCTGCGTCAGCTGCCTTACAAATTTGAGCTGCCAGGCGTTCAATTTACCAGTAAAATTAAGGGATGTCTGTCCCTCATAAATAGTTAGCAAAAAAGTTCTCACAAGTTCACTGTGCTCCCCAGCGGCAACGTTTTAAGTCAATTTCGGCTTCACTGGGTCTGTTAGGGTTAATAAATGTTTCTAGAATGTTCACCCGATCGTTTCAAGAGAGTTAAAAGTCAGAGTCTACATCCTGACGAGCGGCACCATATAAACTGGCCTGTGGCATAGCAGGGTTAAGTACCCCGGATAACTGATCGTCTAGTGGTTTTTCGTTCGGACTATAATCGTGGCAAAAAATGGCCACAGGACAATTTAAGTGTTCAGTCTTTAGAGGCAACCAGTTTCTGTAGAGTCTGCAACAATTCTTGATACTGCAGCCGCAGCGAAAGGGTGAATTCAAAAACACATAAAATGTACTTACAGTTTTCTACACTTTTATTAAAACCCTAAGTATAGTTCCTACAAGTTAAACTTTAAATAAATTCTCTCTCTGGTAAAAGTTTGAAAATATCAGATACGAAATGAGACTAAGTCGAAACTATCGCATCGCTCTCATCGCGTCCTGTGTCTGGAAATGTTGTCTGGCCTGGCAGCGTTCGGCGGCGTCCTTCCACGAGAATAGGAGAGTGACTTCTTGTATGTACGGAAGACCAGAGAGAAGTCCCGTCTCGGGTGATTCCGTTGGCTTAAATACGACTTGAATCGTGTCCACTCGGCAGAATTTACGTCATAAAACACCACAAAACACCACATATACCCCAAGATGGCGGAGAGGTATTTCTTAATCCCTTACTTCCATCCTGGAATAGTAGGGCATCCGGTGGGTATCCTATGCTAAGAGTATGCGTTCTCGCTTTTAAAAGGACAGTGGCACTTAGTAGGTGTATAACCGCAAAACCAGTCGGCCATCTTGTGAACGTGCAAGATTGCACAATTCTCAGAGCTGAAACTGATACTGGGTGTGTTGAGGTTAGGTCGGGTCAGTATACAATGCTAAAATCTGTCAAAAGCATTCTGATGGGGTTATTATAGGTTAGGCTTTTACTAGCTCATATGCCAATCATAATTGCAAATACTGTCAAAAACACCTTTTTACAGTAAGTGCATAAAGTACTTCTGTAGGTCAGTTTGCACTGTTATTATGCAATGCAAATATACGAGGAATTGAATAAAATTACATAACTTGGGCTTGAAAACAGCGTTTACTTATTAAAGTTTATACAACAGAGAATTATTACCAAGTAGGACTTGGCCACTCTGATTAACACATTAACACTTCGGGAACCAAGATTCTCGAGTGCAATCATAAGACTCCGACGCACCCCACGGAGGTTAACCCGACGCGCTCCGTGGAGGGGCTCCGTGGAGGGCATTTCGTTACAGTATCTGCGAACATAATTTGAGGTTTTAAGACAGCATAAATTGACAGTTTCTTGTGGTATTGTAATCTGAAAGTAGGCCACATCTGCCTTCGTTGGGCATTGGGTCAATTACTTGAATGTACATGTATCGAGAATGCTCAAGAAATCGGTATTCAACCAGTAATGTATTAATTAATCATCTCAAATATGAGGTCATGCTGAGAAGTGAGCACGCTAACCTTGAACGAACTCAATGACTAACAACCGTTTATTATGCTTACACAGTATGAGTAGTGAGTTAGCTAACTAACTCAGCCCAGATGTCACAATAGGTGTGAGATATTAATTCACCAATAGCAAATACAAATCAAACTTTCAGTCTGGCTATATGTATATTTTATGAAAGTACAGAGCCAAATAAAACTGTGCACAGTTAAGGTAATAATAATAATAATAACTCTTTGGCCAGCCGCTGATTTGTCGCGGTCCTCATAAGAGAAGGCCATCATTCCCCCTGCACCCTACCCCCTCTTCCCCTCCTCTCCTCCCAGCATTCAGATATAAACTGCTTAATAGTGTCCCTCACTTCCTCTTTTTCAATTTCTTCAATAAGCATTCCTACCCTCTCCCTCGTGTCCCCCTTCAGCCATCTATCCTTTGTTTCTTCACCCCACTTCTGCATTATTCTTCCAGTAAATTTTATTCTATGAGGTATATACTGTGGGCATTCCAAGAGAAAATGTTCCAGGGTCTCCACTACTCCAGAGTGGCACATTTGGCATCCCTTTTCTCCATCTCTCCCAATTTTCCCCCGAAGCTCCAGTGATCTTGATCTCAGTTTGAACAACAGTGACCCTCCAAAGGTGCCATCTAGGTACTTCTCAAAAGCTGGCTTTTCTTTATATTGTAACCCCTGCAGTGATCTTTTCACGCTAACCCCTGCTCGCCAGTTTCGATTGCAATCTTCCATGACTCTCTCTTTGACAAACCTTTTGCCTTCTTTCATTCCTACTTGTATGTTTGTGACCTCTATAGAGTAATTGTCCATTAGTTCCCTCACATGTTTTGACCACCCCGTATCTATATTAGAATTCCAAATGGTATCGAGCATCAGTTTGCACCACCGGTTGTCAGGCAGGTTTCTCAAGTAGTTAAAGTAACACAGTTTTCCCAAATCTACCCTGTCCTTGATTTTCATCCACCCAAGCTCCCCCCTTACTGCTTCCAAAGCTGCAGCATTACTCGACCCTGTTATCCATCTGCCGGCATCATTCTGAGTACTTTCCAACTTCTTAATAACGGTTTGGTTTAATGGAATCACGTCCGTGCCATACGTTATACTTGGTAAACCCACCCTCTCCCACAGTGTTTTCCCCACAAAGACCTTGTTGAAACTATTTTTCCCTAAAAGTTTTAGTTGGTTCAGAATTCTTTTCCCCTTCAGAATCAGTTTGGCTTCCCGTTATATTTATGCTTACCCCTAGATACTCATACTCTCCCGTTTCTCCTACAGTGATTTGTTTGCTTTCCCCTTCGGGGATTGAGAACTCCCCCACTCTCCATCTCTTCGTCATATCTACCTTGAGTCCAACGGGTATTACCTTGCTTTTATTTTCATTTAGTTCGAGCCGCCAAGTGTTCCCATATCTACCAACAATTTCCAGCAATTTCTCTAGCCCCTGTTCAGTTCTAGACATTAACACCATGTCGTCCGCAAATAATAAGCCTGGTACCTTTATGTCTCCAACATTTACCCCCTCCGCACTCTGAATTAGTTCGTCCCCTAAATCTTTAACATACAATGCAAACAAAATCGGTGAAAAGATACACCCCTGCTTGAGGCCTATATCCATAGGGACTCGTTTTGTAGTGATACTCCCTAGACTGAGTTGTTTTTGCACATCTGTATACAGTGCTTTCATGATTCCCACAAAGTCACCCCCCAGTCCGATGCCCTCGAGCTTTCGCCACATACCTTCCCTCCACACTCGGTCGTACGCTTTTTTCACATCTAGAAATGCCAGAAACATCTTTTTCTTTTCAGCCTTTGTTGATTCTATCAGTTGGGTGAGTGTAAATAGGTGATCAGTGACTCTTCGACCTTTCCTGAAACCATTTTGAATTTCTCCTAAAAAACCTTTCTCTTCAATAACTTCCTCAAGTCTACCGTATATAACATTACAGAATACTTTTCCGATGTTACTACTAACTGATATCCCCCTATAGTTATCTAGAACTTCCTTATCCCCCTTTTTGTGTATGAACGACACCTTACTTTCCCTCCACTCTCTGGGGACCTTTTGCTTTCGCAGAGCCAGGTTGAAAAGGTTTGTCAGGACTTCAATAAGTGCCTCCCCTCCATCTTTGAGGAATTCGTTCGGAATTTCATCAGTCCCTTCCGCTTTACCATTTTTTAATTTCGAGACCACGTTCCGCACTTCTTCTGCCGTTATTTCGCTACATACACGATTGGATAGGTTCTCCTCCACCAGTGTATTTCTTTTTGGTGGGGACCCACTGCCCCATCGCCTATCGTTTATCTTTTCCCAGTGCTTGACTAACTCTGAAGCGATACGGCCTTTATCTTCTGTACTTTCCCCATCCACTTTGATACTCTGCACACTACTTTTCCCCCGTTTATTTACCCAGTTCCAAAATACGTTTGAGCTCGAACCCCCCGTTTTCTTTATTGTTCTGGCAAGACTGCAATTGCGCTCCTTCCTATTATTATTCTTTATCTCATTCACCTTTTTCCGTGCCAGTTCATATTCTCCTTTCATCAGTCTCGTGTCATTGTTATCCACCCCTTTAAGCTTCCTACTTCTTCTGTAAGCAGCGCATTTTACCTTCCTTTCTTTTATAGCCTTTTCAGTCCCTCGTTGACCCTGTATCCGAGCTCTCTCGTTGGGACCCTCACTCTTCCTATACAATCCTTCCCTGCCTCTGTTAGGCTATTTACTATGTCATCTGAAATACTCTGGACATTTGCATCCCTAGGTATACATTCAAGACTTGGTTTTAGTTTTTCCCGAAACTGCTTCCAGTCGGCTCCTTGTTTTAGGCCCCAAACTTCCTTGAAGGTATTTCTGTCTCTATTCGTCTTTTTGCCCATAATCTTAACTGTTATCAGGTTGTGATCACTACCCAAGTCATTTTTTCCCTCGTCATCTATTTCTACATCTATAACCTCCCTCCATACGCTAACGTCAGTGAGTATATAATCAATTATTGTTTTCTTATCGTTCCTCTCCTAGGTCCATTTACCCTTACATTTCGCATCCCTGTTCAGGATCTTTAAACCAAGCTATTTTGATAGGTCCAACATCTTCCTCCCATTCGTGTTAATTTTCCTATCACCTCCCTGTATGCCCTCCTCCTTATCCCCGATGTGCCCATTGAAGTCCCCCATTAGGACAATACTGAACCCTCTGCTTTCAAGCTCTGTGATATTCGATCTAAGAGTTGTATATATTGAATCATTCCACTCGGGCTTACTTCCCTCCACTGCTAGGTAATAACTTAAAAAAAAAACAGGACACAGCCTCACAGGGGGGCACATTGTGTGTCTTAACACAAACTGGAGTCTGTGAGCGCATTACATAGAGAAGAGAACAAAATGCTTACCACGACCACGGTTGTAGAATTAACCCTTTACCCAACGAATCGCCCGCATCCGCCCGCGTATTATGCAAATTCAGCAGTTGAAAAAATATTATTTTTCAAAAAATTTCAACAAAACCATATCATGTGACCCCTCGTTGGAACGAGCTCGTCGAGCTCGTTCCAACGAGGGGTCACATGATATGGTTTTGTTGAATTTTTTTTAAAAATTTAAAAAAAAATGATATTTAAAATAATAAATTTTGATGTCCTCTGCGTTGGGTAGAGGGTTAACCTTAGTAGTCGGAAAATCTTGTTTTATATTTGTTTTCTTTATACGTATTACAGTTTGTTGGTTTGTGTCCATGGGACGGTTATCAACGAATCGTGACACAACATCCACTTGAGAAGAAGATGGAGGCGCGGTGGCTCAGTAGGTAGAGGTGCAGGCTGCAAGCCGAGAGGTCCTCGGTTCGAATCCCACCTGCGGCAACCGCGTTGTGTCCTTGGGCAAGACACTTCACCCCCATTGCCCACGTGGGGGCACGGTGACGCTGTGCACTAAGGCGTATTGTACGTTGATGGTGCACCTATCTTCAACCAATGCTAACTCCTGTTAGTATGTTGGGGAGCTGACAGTTGCTCGCCGTTGCTCGGTGGTTCTCTCCGGGTACTCCGGCTTTCTCCACCCGTAAAACTGTCGTGGTCATGATTAGCCATTGTGCAGAAATATGTGACCTTAAAAACACCAATAAATAAATAAATTGAGAAGAAGATAATGTTCTGCGTGAGATAGACATGCGACACGTGAAACACAATTTACAGAAGGGTCCTGCGAAGCGTCGTGCTTCGTTGATATTCGATTCGATTCGACAGCATCTGTGGCCGATTCGTTTCCTTTCAAATCTTTACACGGGAATGTAACTTGATATCAGTCATTGTCGTCGCCTCACAAAACGTATTGTTGAAATGTGTAATTCCATCTATATTAACCCTTTACCAAACGCAGACGATTTCAAAATTTATTATTTTAAATATACTTTTTAAATTGTTTTTCAAAAATTTCAACAAAATCATATCATGGGACCCCTCCTTGGAACGAGCGCGCCTAGCACGTTCCAAAGAGGGGTCACGTGATATGGTTTTGTTGAACTTTTTCGAAAAATAATATTTTTTCAGCTGCTGAGTGTGCATATTACGTGGGCGGATGCGGTCGATTCGTTGGGTAAAGGGTTAATATAAATAGCACATGACCCATGCCACCTTCCACGATAATTTCCGTCTCACGCGTCATTACCACTGTTGGAAACAAAGTTAAAGTTTCCAAACAATGTTGACGAAGAGCTGTTGCTATCGGCTCGTCCTATGCAGTGCTTTGTGTTGGTTGGACACGAATGCGTTCCTGAGTGATATCCCAACTATATCATCAAGGCATGCCTTCCTGGGAGGATTGGCTTCATGGTGTAACTGGAATATTTTATCAGTCGGGCATAGAACCGTCACAGTCTGAACAATCAGGTTTGCACCCCCGCCCTCGTTAATCTCAAAGACGCCCATACAGTTAAAACTAGAAGTCCGATCATGAATTGCGCACAAATAGTACGTCGATTTGCGCGTTATGACCATTATAAGGCTATCAAATTCTGTACATATGGCCTGTGCACAAGCATTGTTTCAGCCAATGGTAACCCGGAGGTCCCTTGGCAGAAACATTGCTTGTGTTTGCTATGAGTAACCAGAGAACCGGTCGCGCTTTGGATGCCATTCGATATGGTAACTGCGCGCAATTCCAACGCGTTATTAAGCCTAGATAAGCGCACATTTCGTGACAGAACTTCTAGTTTTAACTGTAATTCGATTCTATTTCGAATAATAGACCCGATTCGATTCGAGCTTCGATTTGTATCGAAAATGGGTGATTCGCAAAAAAAAACCTAACTTACAGCCTGTTTGTAACTAGTAAATGCTGAACTTTGTTCTCAACTTGTGGTGTTTCTCCAAAATATGTTTTATCTTTTACAGTCTGATGGGAAGGGACTGTGTCGATCGCCATCTTTTTATTTTTAATGATGTTTAAGGTCCCATATTTATGCACAATGGCTAATCATATATATATTTTTTGTTCAGATATCCATTGTTTGTAAACAAAAAAAGAACATAATTGTTTACATTATTTCTCATAAACAGGTATGATTGCAGGAATGTTGCTATTGGTACACCATTACCACACTGAGCAGCGCAAGCGGTGCATACGTTAAGTTATGTGTATATTTAGCTGTATAAACGTGCTACACTCAGAACCGGAAAAGTTAACCAAAACATCCAGGGCGCCTTCGAGAGAAACTCGTTCTCCAGCTCCTAATATTTAGACCTATTCTGTGACCTGCATCATCCACTTTCCAGTGGCTACACAAAACGCGAACAGCTAGTATGTTGGAGGCCCTTAGCAAAAAATATAATTTCATCCTGGAGAAAAGAAACACAAATGCATACTGGGTATGGGCATCGATGGGCTGGAGGGTCATGCGCCCTAAATATTGGGAGAGGGGGTATATGAACTGTTTTTTATACCAAGACAGAGATCAACAAAGTGGTGATTGCTCATAGTTAAGTTATTTCTTAGAAGGTGTGTCACATAAAACTGTTCTAACAAAATCTCCGACGTAGCGGCACCCTGACTGTCCTAAGTGTTGTAAGAATATGCGACTCGTTAGGCCCTGTCGCACGTTTTATCCGCACTATAATTCATAACTGAGCTTAAGGTGTAATGGGCTGCCGGAATCGATTCTTTTCTTTTTTTCTCACTCTCTCTATCCACACCCGTGAAGGAATTTTCCACAGTGCCGTCTTGGTGGAGACAATTTCCACTATAGTTAATTGACGTCGTTTGCTTATTAAGGAAAATATATATTTAAGGCATTGTGCATGGCTTGGAGCTGACTACGCCCATATAGTGCCCAGTGAGGTGGTGTAGTTCCCGACGCGAAGCGTCGGGAACTACACCACCTCACTGGGCACTATATGGACGTAGTCAACGACTGGACATGAACTAATCTTCATATTATATCGAGCACCCAGCAAGAAAAACATCTGTCCGATTTGTTAATCTATTACCAAGGTAGCTGCCGGAATAGATTGGTTTCTTTTTTTCTCACTCTCTCCATCCACACTCCTGAAGGAATTCTCCACAGTGCTGACCGGGTGGAGACAATTTCCTCTATAGTTAACTGACGTCGTTAGCCTATTAAGGGAAGTATCTATTCCCAGTTAGGTAACATTGCATCATGTCCTCTCCTCACCCAACCCCCACTTCTGAGCCCCAGCCCCTAGGTTATGTGTTCTTGAAATTGCGTCACCAGTGTACTACATCCCAAATGGTGTACATAATTTTTTGTTTACCTTTAAGCCGACCCAGAAAAAAGACCACTGCAGCCATATTGTGGTATGATAACTTTATTAAACTGGAAACATCGGAGTGGAGTATTAACCTCTACACTGCAAACATTTTTTGTTATTATTATTATTATTATTATTATTATTATTATTATTATTATTATTATTATTATTATGTTTTTTTAGGGTTTTTTTCTATTTTTTTTTTTGTTTTTGGGGTTTTTTTTTTTTGGAAGTAGGTGGGGGGGGTCTTTTTTATTTTCTGTTTTTGGGTTTTTTTTTTTTTTTGTTTTGTTATATTTTGTGACCTGTAACTTCGTGTCAAAATGTTTTTGAATTCCATGTCTCTGAACGGAGTAGACATGGAGAGGTTCGCTTTCCACGTCCCGTCCTGTTCTGGTTGGATTATAATACCTAACTGAGCAGAAGACGTTATAGGCTGCCTCATCGATTCTTGTGTTTTCTCTACTACCCCAACCTCCTGCAGAAATTTCTCACGGTGCTGACTGGGTGGATACAATTAACACTAGTTTGGTTGATGTATTTAACCTTTTCAAAAATATGTATTCTCAGTTAGGTAACATCATAGCATATCCCTCCTCCCCACCACACCCTACCCCACCTTCCACTCCTGACCCTCATTCCGATGTTATGTGTTCCTGTAATTACGTTATCAATGTACCACACCCGTATGATGTACATAACTTTTTTTGTTTTGTTTTAATTTTAACCCACCTAGATATCCGACCACACCTGCTGCTATATAAGCGTGCATGCGATATAACCGCCCTCCATTGCAATTTTATTATTAAATATTGTGTATAGAAAGTTCCGTTTACATGACAAATTTCGAATGCAGCCCCCTCCTTCCCCCATACACAAAACGTCCACAAAGGTCTCGGTATGGATCATGAGAAACCGACTTTAACCGTTTACCCAATGCAGACGAGATCAAAATTTATTATTTTAAATAGCAATTTTTATTTTTTTTAAAAAAAATTCAACAACGCCATATCATGTGACCCCTCTTTGGAACGAGTTTGTCGAGCTCGTTCCAAAGAGGGGTCACATGATATGGTTGTGTTGAAATTTTTCGAACAATACTATTTTTTCAGCTGCTGAATTTGCATATTACGCGGGCGGATGCGTGCGATTCGTTGGGTAAATGGTTAAAAGATGAGCATCTCATTTATCTTGGATGCTACAGAGTCACCCGAAAATGTTTCTGTTAATTCCATTGTTAATGTTATTTGTTTTTCAAAAATTTGTTAATAATATTTTTTTTCAGATTTTAGGTCTTTCCATGAACTGCTTTGTACAAATAATTAAGTTTAGAAATAGAAAAATGACTGATTCACAACATAGTCGCTGCACATATATTCTTAACTTATCCATAAATTATTTAAATGGCTACCATAATAATAGGAAGCATGAACTGTCGTGGCTTATCTTCGGCCTCTTATAAACGACGAGACATGTTTTCTCGGTGCAGGGATAAATTTGATATAACTTTCCTGGTAGACACGCATTCGAGCAAGAAAGTGGAAAATTGTTGGATGAGCGAATGGGGTTATGAGGCTGTCTTTTGTTCTCACTCAAGTTCAAGCAGAGGCGTAGTTATACTTTTCAAAAACACTTTTGGTTTCATTGGTGGTTTAGATTGGCAGTACAGGATGAATGATCTGTTGGTCTATTACCCCCTTAGTACTATTAACCTACCGAATCCTTTGTATTATCTTACGGCTGGTATTGGTAGTTTAGTGTTAGGCCAGGCAGTATTGTACTAGGTTGTTTAGAACGGGTGGCATAGGATGCATGGTATATACCCCTGTAAGTCCAGTCTTCAATATTATTAACCAGCCGATTGCTTTGTACTATTCAATGACTGGTATAAGGAGTACATTATGGCAGGTCAAGTGGTATTGTGGAGTGGGGGTGGGGGTAATGCCTGGCAGTATACAACAGCGGTATAGTATGGACGATATATACCTCTGTGGGCCCCTGCATGTCCCACGTTAGCCCTTAGTACTATTAATTCACCTGATGCTTCATGTTATCCTATGACTGGTATAGGTAGTATGCAATGCTAGGTATAGGGGTATTGTGGGTAGGGGTAGTGCCTGATAGTTTAGAATAGTACTATAGTATGGGTGGTATATACACCTATAGGCCCCCTGTTAGTGCTTGGTACTATTAACCAACCGATTGCTTTGTTTTATTATATGGCTGGTATATGCAGTACTCTATGGTAGATCTGGTGATTTTGTGGCTGTGGGGATGATGCCTGGCAGTATAGAACAACAGTATAGTATGGACAATATATAGCTATGTGAGCCCCCGACAGCCGTTGATACTACTAATCGACTTAAGCTTTATGTCACCCCATAACTAATATAGGTAGTATGTAATGTGGGGCCAGACGCTATTGTGGGTGGGTGGGTGTAATGCATGGTCGCCTAGTGTGGTAGTGTAGGATGTACGCGTTCTCCCCCTACAGGTCCCATGTTGGTCCTTAGTACTATTAATCCGCCTAATGCTTCATGTTATCCTATGACTTATATAGGTAGTATGTAATGCTAGGCCAAGGGGTACTGTGGGTAAGTGTAATGCCTGATGTAAAAACACGGAATCCAAATTTTACAGAGTCGGCTAGGAATCCCATTTTACGGAATCCTTTTTAAAGAATCCGTTTTGGAAAACACCTGTGGCTATGGAATCCCTTTTTTCTGAAATGAGTCGAAGAATCGTTCGAGGAATCACTCGAACGAGCAATTGCTCGTTGGCTCATTTGCTCGGTGGGATTCGAGTCGTTCGAGCAATATGCCGAGTCACTCGATGTAAGACGGAATCCCACTCATGGAATCCCTTTTGTGGAATCCCATTCGTGGAATCCCTTTTTCGAAAACGCCTGTGGCTATGGAATCCCTGTTTTCTGAAATGAATCGAAGAGTCGTTCGAGGAGTCACTCGAACCACCATTTGCTCGTTGGCTCATTTGTTCGATGGGATTCGAGTCGTTCGATCAATATGCCGAGTCACTCGATGTAAGACGGAATCTCACTTATAATAATAACTCTTTGGCCAGCCGCTGATTTGTCGCGGTCCTCATAAGAGAAGGCCATCATTCCCCCTGCACCCCACCCCCTCTTCCCCTCCTCTCCTCCCAGCATTCAGATATAAACTGCTTAATAGTGTCCCTCACTTCCTCTTTTTCAATTTCTTCAATAAGCATTCCTACCCTCTCCCTCGTGTCCCCCTTCAGCCATCTATCCTTTGTTTCTTCACCCCACTTCTGCATTATTCTTCCAGTAAATTTTATTCTATGAGGTATATACTGTGGGCATTCCAAGAGAAAATGTTCCAGTTTCTTGCTCGAATGCGTGTCTACCAGGAAAGTTATATCAAATTTATCCCTGCACCGAGAAAAAATGTCTCGTCGTTTATAAGAGGCCAAAGATAAGCCACGACAGTTCATGCTTCCTATTATTATGGTAGCCATTTAAATAATTTATGGATAAGTTAAGAATATATGTGCAGCGACTATGTTGTGAATCAGTCATTTTTCTATTTCTAAACTTAATTATTTGTACAAAGCAGTTCATGGAAAGACCTAAAATCTGAAAAAAATATTATTAACAAATTTTTGAAAAACAAATAACATTAACAATGGAATTAACAGAAACATTTTCGGGTGACTCTGTAGCATCCAAGATAAATGAGATGCTCATCTTTTAACCATTTACCCAACGAATCGCACGCATCCGCCCGCGTAATATGCAAATTCAGCAGCTGAAAAAATAGTATTGTTCGAAAAATTTCAACACAACCATATCATGTGACCCCTCTTTGGAACGAGCTCGAAAAACTCGTTCCAAAGAGGGGTCACATGATATGGCGTTGTTGAATTTTTTTTAAAAAAAATAAAAATTGCTATTTAAAATAATAAATTTTGATCTCGTCTGCATTGGGTAAACGGTTAAAGTCGGTTTCTCATGATCCATACCGAGACCTTTGTGGACGTTTTGTGTATGGGGGAAGGAGGGGGCTGCATTCGAAATTTATCATGTAAACGGAACTTTCTATACACAATATTTAATAATAAAATTGCAATGGAGGGCGGTTATATCGCATGCACGCTTATATAGCAGCAGGTGTGGTCGGATATCTAGGTGGGTTAAAATTAAAACAAAACAAAAAAAGTTATGTACATCATACGGGTGTGGTACATTGATAACGTAATTACAGGAACACATAACATCGGAATGAGGGTCAGGAGTGGAAGGTGGGGTAGGGTGGGGTGGGGAGGAGGGATATGCTATGATGTTACCTAACTGAGAATACATATTTTTGAAAAGGTTAAATACATCAACCAAACTAGTGTTAATTGTATCCACCCAGTCAGCACCGTGAGAAATTTCTGCAGGAGGTTGGGGTAGTAGAGAAAACACAAGAATCGATGAGGCAGCCTATAACGTCTTCTGCTCAGTTAGGTATTATAATCCAACCAGAACAGGACGGGACGTGGTAAGCGAACCTCTCCATGTCTACTCCGTTCAGAGACATGGAATTCAAAAACATTTTGACACGAAGTTACAGGTCACAAAATATAACAAAACAAAAAAAAAAACCCCCAAAAACAGAAAATAAAAAAGACCCCCCCACCTACTTCCAAGAAAAAAAAACCCCAAAAACAAAAAAAAAAATGGAAAAAAACCCTAAAAAAACATAATAATAATAATAATAATAATAATAATAATAATAATAATAATAATAATAATAATAATAATAATAATAATAACAAAAAATGTTTGCAGTGTAGAGGTTAATACTCCACTCCGATGTTTCCAGTTTAATAAAGTTATCATACCACAATATGGCTGCAGTGGTCTTTTTTTCTGGGTCGGCTTACAGGTAAACAAAAAATTATGTACACCATTTGGGATGTAGTACACTGGTGACGCAATATCAAGAACACATAACCTAGGGGCAGGGGCTCAGAAGTGGGGGTTGGGTGAGGAGAGGACATGATGCAATGTTACCTAACTGGGAATAGATACTTCCCTTAATAGGCTAACGACGTCAGTTAACTATAGAGGAAATTGTCTCCACCCGGTCAGCACTGTGGAGAATTCCTTCAGGAGTGTGGATGGAGAGAGTGAGAAAAAAAGAAACCAATCTATTCCGGCAGCTACCTTGGTAATAGATTAACAAATCGGACAGATGTTTTTCTTGCTGGGTGCTCGATATAATATGAAGATTAGTTCATGTCCAGTCGTTGACTACGTCCATATAGTGCCCAGTGAGGTGGTGTAGTTCCCGACGCTTCGCGTCGGGAACTACACCACCTCACTGGGCACTATATGGGCGTAGTCAGCTCCAAGCCATGCACAATGCCTTAAATATATATTTCCCTTAATAAGCAAACGACGTCAATTAACTATAGTGGAAATTGTCTCCACCAAGACGGCACTGTGGAAAATTCCTTCACGGGTGTGGATAGAGAGAGTGAGAAAAAAAGAAAAGAATCGATTCCGGCAGCCCATTACACCTTAAGCTCAGTTATGAATTATAGTGCGGATAAAACGTGCGACAGGGCCTAACGAGTCGCATATTCTTACAACACTTAGGACAGTCAGGGTGCCGCTACGTCGGAGATTTTGTTAGAACAGTTTTATGTGACACACCTTCTAAGAAATAACTTAACTATGAGCAATCACCACTTTGTTGATCTCTGTCTTGGTATAAAAAACAGTTCATATACCCCCTCTCCCAATATTTAGGGCGCATGACCCTCCAGCCCATCGATGCCCATACCCAGTATGCATTTGTGTTTCTTTTCTCCAGGATGAAATTATATTTTTTGCTAAGGGCCTCCAACATACTAGCTGTTCGCGTTTTGTGTAGCCACTGGAAAGTGGATGATGCAGGTCACAGAATAGGTCTAAATATTAGGAGCTGGAGAACGAGTTTCTCTCGAAGGCGCCCTGGATGTTTTGGTTAACTTTTCCGGTTCTGAGTGTAGCACGTTTATACAGCTAAATATACACATAACTTAACGTATGCACCGCTTGCGCTGCTCAGTGTGGTAATGGTGTACCAATAGCAACATTCCTGCAATCATACCTGTTTATGAGAAATAATGTAAACAATTATGTTCTTTTTTTGTTTACAAACAATGGATATCTGAACAAAAAATATATATATATATATAAAAACGTGGCACTGGCAGTTTCTCTCCAGCGTGAACTCTGGTTCCATGTCTGTCTCGTAGAGAATTATCTTCATGCCAAGTGGGTGATGTGTCACAATTCGTGGGAAACTGACCCATGGGCACTCGCCAACAAATTATAATACAATATCTATAATACAAGGTAGAGACAATGAATATAATTCTAACTCGTCAGTTTTTCATGTCTACTAGATAAGTTTTATCTTATTGAATATATTGTGATTTGCTATAACCTGATGGCGATCGGGGGGAGCTCGGTGGCTGAGTAGGTAGAGCTGCAGGCTGCAAGCCGAGAGGTCCTCGGTTCGAATCCCACCTGCGGCAACCGCGCTGAGTCCTTGGGCAAGACACTTCATCTCCATTGCCCATATTGGTGTACTAAGGCGTATTGCACGTCGATGATACGCATGTCTTCAACCAATCTAACCCTGCCTGTGCTGCAATGCGGAGTTACGATGTTGGGGAGCAGGCAGGTGCTCGTCGTTGCTCGGTGGTTTTCTCTGGATACTCCGACTTCCTCCACCCGTAAAACTGTCACGGTCATGATTAGCCATTGTGCATAAATATGTGACCTTAAACATCATTAAAAATAAAAAGATGGCGATCGACACAGTCCCTTCCCATCAGACTGTAAAAGATAAAACATATTTTGGAGAAACACCACAAGTTGAGAACAAAGTTCAGCATTTACTAGTTACAAACAGGCTGTAAGTTAGGTTTTTTTTGCGAATCACCCATTTTCGATACAAATCGAAGCTCGAATCGAATCGGGTCTATTATTCGAAATAGAATCGAATTACAGTTAAAACTAGAAGTTCTGTCACGAAATGTGCGCTTATCTAGGCTTAATAGCGCGTTGGAATTGCGCGCAGTTACCATATCGAATGGCATCCAAAGCGCGACCGGTTCTCTGGTTACTCATAGCAAACACAAGCAATGTTTCTGCAAAGGGACCTCCGGGTTACCATTGGCTGAAACAATGCTTGTGCACAGGCCATATGTACAGAATTTGATAGCCTTATTATGGTCATAACGCGCAAATCGACGTACTATTTGTGCGCAATTCATGATCGGACTTCTAGTTTTAACTGTATGGGCGTCTTTGAGATTAACGAGGGCGGGGGTGCAAACCTGATTGTTCAGACTGTGACGGTTCTATGCCCGACTGATAAAATATTCCAGTTACACCATGAAGCCAATCCTCCCAGGAAGGCATGCCTTGATGATATAGTTGGGATATCACTCAGGAACGCATTCGTGTCCAACCAACACAAAGCACTGCATAGGACGAGCCGATAGCAACAGCTCTTCGTCAACATTGTTTGGAAACTTTAACTTTGTTTCCAACAGTGGTAATGACGCGTGAGACGGAAATTATCGTGGAAGGTGGCATGGGTCATGTGCTATTTATATTAACCCTTTACCCAACGAATCGACCGCATCCGCCCACGTAATATGCACACTCAGCAGCTGAAAAAATATTATTTTTCGAAAAAGTTCAACAAAACCATATCACGTGACCCCTCTTTGGAACATGCTAGTCGCGCTCGTTCCAAGGAGGGGTCCCATGATATGATTTTGTTGAAATTTTTGAAAAACAATTTAAAAAGTATATTTAAAATATTAAATTTTGAAATCGTCTGCGTTTGGTAAAGGGTTAATATAGATGGAATTACACATTTCAACAATACGTTTTGTGAGGCGACGACAATGACTGATATCAAGTTACATTCCCGTGTAAAGATTTGAAAGGAAACGAATCGGCCACAGATGCTGTCGAATCGAATCGAATATCAACGAAGCACGACGCTTCGCAGGACCCTTCTGTAAATTGTGTTTCACGTGTCGCATGTCTATCTCACGCAGAACATTATCTTCTTCTCAATTTATTTATTTATTGGTGTTTTTAAGGTCACATATTTCTGCACAATGGCTAATCATGACCACGACAGTTTTACGGGTGGAGAAAGCCGGAGTACCCGGAGAGAACCACCGAGCAACGGCGAGCAACTGTCAGCTCCCCAACATACTAACAGGAGTTAGCATTGGTTGAAGATAGGTGCACCATCAACGTACAATACGCCTTAGTGCACAGCGTCACCGTGCCCCCACGTGGGCAATGGGGGTGAAGTGTCTTGCCCAAGGACACAACGCGGTTGCCGCAGGTGGGATTCGAACCGAGGACCTCTCGGCTTGCAGCCTGCACCTCTACCTACTGAGCCACCGCGCCCCCATCTTCTTCTCAAGTGGATGTTGTGTCACGATTCGTTGATAACCGTCCCATGGACACAAACCAACAAACTGTAATACGTATAAAGAAAACAAATATAAAACAAGATTTTCCGACTACTAAGGTTAACCCTCTACCCAACGCAGAGGACATCAAAATTTATTATTTTAAATATCATTTTTTTTTAAATTTTTAAAAAAAATTCAACAAAACCATATCATGTGACCCCTCGTTGGAACGAGCTCGACGAGCTCGTTCCAACGAGGGGTCACATGATATGGTTTTGTTGAAATTTTTTGAAAAATAATATTTTTTCAACTGCTGAATTTGCATAATACGCGGGCGGATGCGGGCGATTCGTTGGGTAAAGGGTTAATTCTACAACCGTGGTCGTGGTAAGCATTTTGTTCTCTTCTCTATGTAATGCGCTCACAGACTCCAGTTTGTGTTAAGACACACAATGTGCCCCCCTGTGAGGCTGTGTCCTGGTTTTTTTTTAAGTTATTACCTAGCAGTGGAGGGAAGTAAGCCCGAGTGGAATGATTCAATATATACAACTCTTAGATCGAATATCACAGAGCTTGAAAGCAGAGGGTTCAGTATTGTCCTAATGGGGGACTTCAATGGGCACATCGGGGATAAGGAGGAGGGCATACAGGGAGGTGATAGGAAAATTAACACGAATGGGAGGAAGATGTTGGACCTATCAAAATAGCTTGGTTTAAAGATCCTGAACAGGGATGCGAAATGTAAGGGTAAATGGACCTAGGAGAGGAACGATAAGAAAACAATAATTGATTATATACTCACTGACGTTAGCGTATGGAGGGAGGTTATAGATGTAGAAATAGATGACGAAGGAAAAAATGACTTGGGTAGTGATCACAACCTGATAACAGTTAAGATTATGGGCAAAAAGACGAATAGAGACAGAAATACCTTCAAGGAAGTTTGGGGCCTAAAACAAGGAGCCGACTGGAAGCAGTTTCGGGAAAAACTAAAACCAAGTCTTGAATGTATACCTAGGGATGCAAATGTCCAGAGTATTTCAGATGGCATAGTAAATAGCCTAACAGAGGCAGGGAAGGATTGTATAGGAAGGGTGAGGGTCCCAACGAGAGAGCTCGGATACAGGGTCAACGAGGGACTGAAAAAGGCTATAAAAGAAAGGAAGGTAAAATGCGCTGCTTACAGAAGAAGTAGGAAGCTTAAAGGGGTGGATAACAATGACACGAGACTGATGAAAGGAGAATATGAACTGGCACGGAAAAAGGTGAATGAGATAAAGAATAATAATAGGAAGGAGCGCAATTGCAGTCTTGCCAGAACAATAAAGAAAACGGGGGGTTCGAGCTCAAACGTATTTTGGAACTGGGTAAATAAACGGGGGAAAAGTAGTGTGCAGAGTATCAAAGTGGATGGGGAAAGTACAGAAGATAAAGGCCGTATCGCTTCAGAGTTAGTCAAGCACTGGGAAAAGATAAACGATAGGCGATGGGGCAGTGGGTCCCCACCAAAAAGAAATACACTGGTGGAGGAGAACCTATCCAATCGTGTATGTAGCGAAATAACGGCAGAAGAAGTGCGGAACGTGGTCTCGAAATTAAAAAATGGTAAAGCGGAAGGGACTGATGAAATTCCGAACGAATTCCTCAAAAATGGAGGGGAGGCACTTATTGAAGTCCTGACAAACCTTTTCAACCTGGCTCTGCGAAAGCAAAAGGTCCCCAGAGAGTGGAGGGAAAGTAAGGTGTCGTTCATACACAAAAAGGGGGATAAGGAAGTTCTAGATAACTATAGGGGGATATCAGTTAGTAGTAACATCGGAAAAGTATTCTGTAAGGTCATATACGGTAGACTTGAGGAAGTTATTGAAGAGAAAGGTTTTTTAGGAGAAATTCAAAATGGTTTCAGGAAAGGTCGAAGAGTCACTGATCACCTATTTACACTCACCCAACTGATAGAATCAACAAAGGCTGAAAAGAAAAAGATGTTTCTGGCATTTCTAGATGTGAAAAAAGCGTACGACCGAGTGTGGAGGGAAGGTATGTGGCGAAAGCTCGAGGGCATCGGTCTGGGGGGTGACTTTGTGGGAATCATGAAAGCACTGTATACAGATGTGCAAAGCCAACTCAGTCTAGGGAGTATCACTACAAAACGAGTCCCTATGGATATAGGCCTCAAGCAGGAATGTATCTTTTCACCGATTTTGTTTGCATTGTATGTTAAAGATTTAGGGGACGAACTAATTCAGAGTGCGGAGGGGGTAAATGTTGGAGACATAAAGGTACCAGGCTTATTATTTGCGGACGACATGGTGTTAATGTCTAGAACTGAACAGGGGCTAGAGAAATTGCTGGAAATTGTTGGTAGATATGGGAACACTTGGCGGCTCGAACTAAATGAAAATAAAAGCAAGGTAATACCCGTTGGACGCAAGGTAGATATGACGAAGAGATGGAGAATGGGGGAGTTCTCAATCCCCAAAGGGGGAAGCAAACAAATCACTGTAGGAGAAACGGGAGAGTATGAGTATCTAGGGGTAAGCATAAATATAACGGGAAGAGGGGTGTACAGAAATTACTCAGCCAAACTGATTCTGAAGGGGAAAAGAATTCTGAACCAACTAAAACTTTTAGGGAAAAATAGTTTCAACAAGGTCTTTGTGGGGAAAACACTGTGGGAGAGGGTGGGTTTACCAAGTATAACGTATGGCACGGACGTGATTCCATTAAACCAAACCGTTATTAAGAAGTTGGAAAGTACTCAGAATGATGCCGGCAGATGGATAACAGGGTCGAGTAATGCTGCAGCTTTGGAAGCAGTAAGGGGGGAGCTTGGGTGGATGAAAATCAAGGACAGGGTAGATTTGGGAAAACTGTGTTACTTTAACTACTTGAGAAACCTGCCTGACAACCGGTGGTGCAAACTGATGCTCGATACCATTTGGAATTCTAATATAGATACGGGGTGGTCAAAACATGTGAGGGAACTAATGGACAATTACTCTATAGAGGTCACAAACATAGAAGTAGGAATGAAAGAAGGCAAAAGGTTTGTCAAAGAGAGAGTCATGGAAGATTGCAATCGAAACTGGCGAGCAGGGGTTAGCGTGAAAAGATCACTGCAGGGGTTACAATATAAAGAAAAGCCAGCTTTTGAGAAGTACCTAGATGGCACCTTTGGAGGGTCACTGCTGTTCAAACTGAGATCAAGATCACTGGAGCTTCGGGGGAAAATTGGGAGAGATGGAGAAAAGGGATGCCAAATGTGCCACTCTGGAGTAGTGGAGACCCTGGAACATTTTCTCTTGGAATGCCCACAGTATATACCTCATAGAATAAAATTTACTGGAAGAATAATGCAGAAGTGGGGTGAAGAAACAAAGGATAGATGGCTGAAGGGGGACACGAGGGAGAGGGTAGGAATGCTTATTGAAGAAATTGAAAAAGAGGAAGTGAGGGACACTATTAAGCAGTTTATATCTGAATGCTGGGAGGAGAGGAGGGGAAGAGGGGGTAGGGTGCAGGGGGAATGATGGCCTTCTCTTATGAGGACCGCGACAAATCAGCGGCTGGGCAAAGAGTTATTATTATTATTATTACCTTAACTGTGCACAGTTTTATTTGGCTCTGTACTTTCATAAAATATACATATAGCCAGACTGAAAGTTTGATTTGTATTTGCTATTTGTGAATTAATATCTCACACCTATTGTGATATCTGGGCTGAGTTAGTTAGCTAACTCACTACTCATACTGTGTAAGCATAATAAACGGATGTTAGTCATTGAGTTCGTTCAAGGTTAGCGTGCTCACTTCTCAGCATGACCTCATATTTGAGATGATTAATTAATACATTACTGGTTGAATACCGATTTCTTGAGCATTCTCGATACATGTACATTCAAGTAATTGACCCAATGCCCAACGAAGGCAGATGTGGCCTACTTTCAGATTACAATACCACAAGAAACTGTCAATTTATGCTGTCTTAAAACCTCAAATTATGTTCGCAGATACCCAGCTGCAGTCATTTAAACGCCTTGCAAATATTCTCAGAACCTACCCGTACAGTCACTCGAGATCCCCTTTTGAAACATTTCCCCTCGGGTGGGGGGTACTAGGGTGTGTGTATGTGTGTGTGTGGTGGGGGGGGGGGGGGTAATGGGGATAATGGGGTGAAGGAGGGAAAACTCCTTTACGTATTCATCCCTATTTGGAATTTCCATAGATCTACACCTCCTCCCCATTGAAAAACATCCTCGCTACGTCCCTTCTGTTACCTCATGTGTCTCATGTCCACCTGAAACAGAGGAGAAACGTGTTGAAAAGTGTGATATCTGCAAGAATCTGTTGGGGATCAACACAGATCTATTTTAACAGTTGAGAGGCACTCCATGTTAAGAAATATATGAGCTTTTGTCAGTTAAAAGCAGGGAAACACATCCAATTAGGCTGCGTATTGTACTATAGGTGTTCAATGTCTACAGAGCGGCCTCCGCGGACTGATCACTTTCCACGGGTGGGCAAAATATTTCCACGGACGCAATAATATTATATTCCAAAAATTAATTATGGCTATAATCATCGCAAATTTAATTAAAAAAGCACGGGGTACAACCCGGCGCTTCGTTAATTAAAACTTCGTTGATGATTTGCATTATCTAGTAAAAGCATGCGTGGACATCACTACCCACGCGGTGGATTACGACCAGTCCACAGTGGCTGTACTGTACTTGGTGTAGGGTATTGTCTTGTGTATAATGTATTGGAAATCGACCCAACATATTGTAATCGAAGACGAACACAATATACAGTCAAAACTAGAAGTCCTGTCATGAAATGAGCACAAACAGCTCGTCGATCTGCGCGTTAATCTACGCGTTATGACCATAGTAAGGCTATCAAATTATGTACACATGGCCTGTGCACAAGCAATGTTTCAGTCAAAGGACTTCCGGGTAACCCGGAGGTCCATTGGCAGAAACATTGCATGTGTTTGCGATGGGTAACCAGGAGAACCTGCCGTGCTTTGGATGCCATTCGATCTGGCAATTGCGCGCAATTCATACGCGCAATTAAGCCTAGATAAGCGTACAGTTCGTGACAGGGTTTCTAGTTTTAACTGTACAAAATATCATTGATTGGAAGCGAATGAAATAAAACAAAAATAATCCCGAATACGTCATATTAATTTGTGTGATCTGTTGTAGTCTACGGGGGAAAAACATAGAGTCAAACCCCATTAGTGTGGAATACATAACATATATAACATACAGCCAAACCCCATTAGTGTGGAACACATAACATATACAACATACAGCCAAACCCCGTTAGTGTGGAATACATAATATATATAACATACAGCCAAACCCCATTAGTGTGGAATACATAACATATATAACGTAGAGCCAAACACCATTAGTGTGGAATACATAACATATATAACATACAGTCAAACCCCATTAGTGTGGAATACATAACATATATAACATACAGTCTAACGCCATTAGTGTGGAATACATAACATATATAACGTAGAGCCAAACACCATTAGTGTGGAACACATAACATATATAACATACAGTCAAACCACATTAGTGTGGAATACATAACATATATAACATACAGTCAAACCCCATTAGTGTGGAACACATAACATAGAGTCAAACCCCAATAGTGTGGAACACATGACATATATAACATACAGCCAAACCCCATTAGTGTGGAATACATAATATGTATAACGTAGAGCCAAACACCATTAGTGTGGAATACATAACATATATAACATACAGTCAAACCCCATTTAGTGTGGAATACATAACATATATAACATACAGTCAAACACCATTAGTGTGGAATACATAACATATATAACATACAGTCAAACCCCATTAGTGTGGAATACATAACATATATAACATACAGTCAAACACCATTAGTGTGGAATACATAACATATGTAACATACAGTCAAACCCCATTAGTGTGGAATACATAACATATATAACATACAGTCAAACACCATTAGTGTGGAATACATGACATATATAACATACAGCCAAACCCCATTAGTGTGGAATACATAACATATATAACATACAGTCAAACCCCATCAGTGTGGAACACATAAGGTATATAACATACATACAAACCCCATTAGTGTGGAACACATAACGTATATAACATACAGCCAAACCCCATTAGTGTGGAACACATAACGTATATAACATACAGTCAAACACCATTAGTGTGAAACACATGACATATATAACGTACTGCCAATCCCCATCAGTATGGAACACATAACATATGTAACATACAGCCAAACCACATTAGTGTGGAACACAGAACATATATAACGTACAGGGCTCGCCTCGAATAAAATGGTCGGGGCCTAAAAAAAGTGCCCCACATATTGAGGTCGGGGCCTTTTCGGGGCAGATTTTCCATTTTGTCCATTATTGTTAGTGCATTTTTTGTGGAAAATGTCGGGGCTTGAAAAAAAGCCCCCAGCAAGTGCTCCTCGGGGCTGATCTCGGGGCCTGGGCTGATCAGCCCCGACTAAAGGCAAGCCCTGTAACGTACAGCCAAACCCCATTAGTGTGGAACACATAACATAGAGAACGTACAGCCAAACCCCATTAGTGTTTAATCCATAACATATATAACATACAGTCAAACCCCATTAGTGTTGAATACATAACATATATAACATACCGTCAAACCCCATTAGTGTGGAACACATAACATATATAACATATAGTCAAACCCCATTAGTGTTGAATACATAACATATATAACATACAGTCAAACCCCATTAGTGTTGAATACATAACGTATATAACATACAGTCAAACCCCATTAGAGTGGAATACATAACATATGTAACATACAGCCAAACCCCTTTAGTGTGGAACACATAACATATATAACATAAGACCAGACCCATTAGTGTGGAACACATAACATATATAACATACAGCCAAACCCTATTAGTGTGGAACACATAACATATATAACAAACAGCCAGACCCATTAGTGTGGAATACATAACATATATAACTTACAGTCAAACCTCATTAGTGTGGAATACATAACATATATAAAATACAGTCAAACCCCATTAGTGTGGAACACATAACATATATAACATACAACCAGACCCATTAGTGTGGAACACATAACATATATAACATACAGCCAAACCCTATTAGTGTGAAACACATAACATATATAACATGCAGTCAAACCCCATTAGTGTGGAACACATAACATATATAACATACAGCCAAACCCCATTAGTGTGGAACACATAAAATATATAACATACAGCCAAACCCCATTAGTGTGGAACACATAACATATATAACATACAGTCAAACCCCATTAGTGTGGAACACGTAACATATATAACATACAGCCAAACCACATCAGTGTGGAATACATAACATATATAACATACAGTCAACCCCCATTAGTGTGGAACACATAACATATATAATATACAGCCAAACCCCATTAGTGTGGAACACATAACATATATAACATACAGCCAAACCTCATTAGTGTGGAACACATAACATATATAACACACCGCCAAACCCCATTTGTGTGGAACACATAACATATATAACATACAGCCAAACCTCATTAGTATGGAACCCATAACATACATAACATACAGCCAAACCCCATTAGTGTGGAACACATAACATATATAACATACAGCCAAAACCAATTAGTGTGGAACACATAACATATATAACATACAGCCAAACCACATTAGTGTGGAACACATAACATATATAACATACAGTCAAACCCCATTAGTGTGGAACACGTAACATATATAACATACAGCCAAACCACATTAGTGTGGAATACATAACATATATAACATACAGCCAAACCTCATTAGTATGGAACCCATAACATACATAACATACAGCCAAACCCAATTAGTGTGGAACACATAACATATATAACATACAGCCAAACCCCATTAGTGTGGAACACATAACATATATAACATACAGTCAAACCCCATTAGTGTGGAAGACGTAACATATATAACATACAGCCAAACCACATTAGTGTGGAATACATAACATATATAACATACAGTCAACCCCCATTAGTGTGGAACACATAACATATATAATATACAGCCAAACCCCATTAGTGTGGAACACATAACATATATAACATTCAGCCAAACCCCATTAGTGTGGAATACATAACATATATAACATACAGCCAAACCCCATTAGTGTGGAACACATAACATATATAACACACCGCCAAACCCCATTTGTGTGGAACACATAACATATATAACATACAGCCAAACCCCATTAGTGTGGAATACATACCATATACAACATACAGCCAAACCCCATTAGTGTGGAACACATAACATATATAACATACAGCCAAACCCCATTAGTGTGGAATACATAACATACATAACATACCGCCATACCCCATTAGAGTGGAAAACATAACATATATAACATGGAGTCAAACCGCATTAGTGTGGAATACAAAACGTATAAAATACACAGTAAAACCCCATTAGTGTGGAATACAAAAACATATATAACATACAGCCAAACCCCATTAGTGTGGAATACATAACATATACAACATACAGTCAAATCCCATTAGTGTGGAACACATAACATATATAACAAACAGTCAAACCCCATTAGTGTGGAACACATAACGTATATAACATACAGCCATACCCCATTAGTGTGGAATACATAACATATATAACATGGAGTCAAACCCCATTAGCGTGGAATACGTAACATATATAACATGGAGTCAAACCCCATTAGTGTGGAACACATAACGTATATTACATACAGTCAAACTCCATTAGTGTGGAATACATAACATATGTAACATAGAGTCAAACCACATTAGTGTGGAACACAAAACATATATAACATACAATCAAACCCCATTAGTGTGGAACCCATAACGTATATAACATGCAGCCAGACCCCTTTAGTGTGGAACACATAACATATATAAAATACAGTCAATCCCCATTAGTGTGGAACACATAACGTATATAACATACAGCCAGACCCCATTAGTGTGGAATACATAACATTTATAACATGGAGTCAAACCCCATTAGCGTTGAATACATAACGTATATGACTTACAGATAAACCCCATTAGTGTGGAATACATAACATATGTAAAACACAGTCAAACCCCATTAGTGTGGAATACATAACATATGTAACATACAGCCAAACCCCATTAGTGTGGAACAAATGACATACAATACTCACAGTCAAACCCCATTAGTGTGGAACACATAACATATATAACATACAATCAAACCCCATTAGTGTGGACCACATGACATATATATCATACAGTTAAACCCCATTAGTGTGGAATACATATCATGTATATCATACAGCCAAACCCCATTAGTGTGGAACACATAACAGATATAACATACACCCAAACCACATTAGTGTGGAACACATAACATATATAACATACAGCCAAACCCCATTAGTGTGGAATACCTAACATATATAACATACAGTCAAACCACATTAGTGTGGAATACATAACATATATAACGTAGATCCAACCCCATTAGTGTGGAACACATAACATATATAACATACAGCCAGACCCATTAGTGTATTAGCGTGGAACACATAACATATATAACATACACGCCAGACCCCATTAGTGTGGAATACATAAAATACATAACATACAGCCAAACCCCATTAGTGTGGATCACATAACGTATATAACATACAGCCAAACCCCATTAGTGTGGAATACATAACATATATAACACACAGCCAAACCCCATTAGTGTGGAACACATAACGTATATAAGATACAGCCAAAACCCATTAGTGTTGAATACATAACATATATAATGTACAGCCAAACCCCTTTAGTGTGGAACACATAACGTATATAACATACAGCCAAACACCATTAGTGTTGAAAACATAACATATATAATATACAGTCAAACCTCATTAGTGTGGAATACATAACATATATAACATACAGCCAAACACCATTAGTGTTGAAAACATAACATATATAATATACAGTCAAACCTCATTAGTGTGGAACACAAAACGTATATAACATACAGCCAAACCCCATTAGTGTGGAACACATAACGCATATAACATACAGCCAAACCCCATAAGTGTGGAATACATAACATATATAGCATACAGCCAAACACCATTAGTGTTGAAAACATAACATATATAATATACAGTCAAACCTCATTAGTGCGGAACACAAAACGTATATAACATACAGCCAAACCCCATTAGTGTGGAACACATAACATATAAACCCAAATTAGTGTGGAACACATAACATATATAACATACAGAAAGACCCCATTAATGTGGAACACATAACATACATAACATACAGCCAAACCCCATTAGTGTGGATCACATAACGTATATAACATACAGCCAAACCCCATTAGTGTGGAATACATAACATATATAACACACAGCCAAACCCCATTAGTGTGGAACACATAACGTATATAAGATACAGCCAAAACCCATTAGTGTTGAATACATAACATATATAATGTACAGCCAAACCCCTTTAGTGTGGAACACATAACGTATATAACATACAGCCAAACACCATTAGTGTTGAAAACATAACATATATAATATACAGTCAAACCTCATTAGTGTGGAATACATAACATATATAACATACAGCCAACCACCATTAGTGTTGAAAACATAACATATATAATATACAGTCAAACCTCATTAGTGTGGAACACAAAACGTATATAACATACAGCCAAACCCCATTAGTGTGGAACACATAACGCATATAACATACAGCCAAACCCCATTAGTGTGGAATACATAACATATATAGCATACAGCCAAACACCATTAGTGTTGAAAACATAACATATATAATATACAGTCAAACCTCATTAGTGTGGAACACAAAACGTGTATAACATACAGCCAAACCCCATTAGTGTGGAACACATAACGCATATAACATACAGCCAAACCCCATTAGTGTGGAATACATAACATATATAACATAGAGCCAGACCCCATTAGTGTGGAATACATAACATATGTAACATACAGTCAACCCCCTTTAGTGTGGAAAACATAACATATGCAACATACAGTCAAACCCCATTAGTGGGGAATACATAACATAAATAACATGCAGCCAAACCCCATTAGTGTGGAATACATAACATATATAACACACAGTCAAACCCCATTAGTATGGAACACATAACATATGTAACATAGAGCCAAACCCCATTAGAGTGGAATACGTAACATATATAACATACAGCCAAACTCCATTAGTGGGGAGTACGTAACATATGTAACATATAGTCAAACACCATTAGTGTGAAATACATAACATACGCAACATACAGCCAAACCCCATTAGTGTGGAACACATGACATATATAACTCACAGTCAAAGCCATTAGCGTGCAACACATAACATATATAACATACAGTCAAACCCCATTAGTGTGGAACACATGACATATATAACATACAGTCAAACATCATTAGGGTGGAATACATAACATATATAACATACAGCCAAACCCCATTAGTGCGGAATACATAACATATATAACGTAGAGCCAAACCCCATTAGTGTGGAACACATAACATATATAACATACAGTCAAACCCCATTAGTGTGGAATACATAACATATATAACATACAGCCAAACCCCAATAGTGTGGAACACATAACGTATATAACATACATTCAAACCCCATTAGTGTGGAATACATAACATATATAACGTACAGCTAAACCCCATTAGTGTGGAACACATAACATATATAACATAAAGCCAAACCCCATTAGTGTGGAATACATAACATATATAACATAGAGTCAAACCCCATTAGTGTGGAATACATAACACATATAACATAGTGTCAAACCCCATTAGTGTGGAACACATAACATATGTAACATACAGCCAAACCCCATTAGTGTGGAATACATAACATATATAACATATAGTCAAACCCCATTAGTGTGGAACACATAACATATAAACCCAAATTAGTGTGGAACACATAACATATATAACATACAGAAATACCCCATTAATGTGGAACACATAACATATATAACATACAGCCAGACCCCATTAGCGTGGAACACATAACATATATAGCATACAGTCAAACCCCATTAATGTGGAACACATAACATATATAACATACAGCCAGATCCCATTAGTGTGGAATACATAACACATATAACATAGAGTCAAACCCCATTAGTGTGGAACACATAACATATATAACATATAGTCAAACCCCATTAGTGTGGAACACATAATGCATATAACATACAGCCAAACCCCATTAGTGTGGAACACATAACATATAAACCCCATTAGTGGGGAACGCATAACATATATAACATACAGAAGGAACCCATTAATGTGGAACACATAACATATATAACATACAGCCAGTCCCCATTAGCGTGGAACACATAACATATATAACATACAGTCAAACCCCATTAGTGTGGAACACATAACGTACATAACATAGAGCCAGACCCCATTAGTGTGGAACACATAACATATATAACACACAGCCAAACCCCATTAGTGTGGAACACATAACTTATATAACATACAACCAAACCCCATTAGTGTGGAACACATAACGTATATAACATACAGTCAAACCCCATTAGTGTGAAACACATAACATATATAGCATGCAGCCAAACCCCATTAGTGTGGAACACACAACATACATAACGTACAATCAAACCCCATTAGTGTGGAACCCATAACATATATAACGTACAGCCAAACCCCATTAGTGTTGAATCCGTAACATATATAACATACAGTCAAACCCCATTGGTGTTGAATACATAACATATATAACATGCAGTCAAACCCCGTTACTGTGGAACGCATAACATATATAACATACAGCCACACCCCATTAGAGTGGAACACATAACATATATAACATACCTTAACCCTATTAGTGTGGAATACGTAACATATATAACATACAGCCAAACCCCATTAGTGTGGAATACATAACATATGTAACATACAACCAAACCCCTTTAGTGTGGAATACATAACATATATAACATACAACCAGACCCATTAGTGTGGAGCAGATAACATATATAACATACAGCCAAACCCCATTTGTATGGACCACATAACATATATAACATACAACCAAACCCCATCAGTGTGGAACACGTAACATATATAACATACAGTCAAACCCCATTAGTGTTGAACACATAACATATATAACATACAGCCAAACCACATTAGTGTGGAATACATAACATATATAACATACATTCAAACCCCATTAGTGTGGAACACATACCATATATAATATACAGCCAAACCCCATTAGTATGGAACACATAACATATATAATATGCAGCCAAACCCCATTGGTGTGGAACACATAACATATATAACATACAGCGAAACATCATTAGTCTGGAACACATAACATATATAACCTACAGCCAAACCCCATTAGTGTGGAACACATAACATATATAACATACAGCCAAACCCCATTAGTGTGGAACAAATGACATACAATACTCACAGTCAAACCCCATTAGTGTGGAACACATAACATATATAACATACAATCAAACCCCATTAGTGTGGAACACATGACATATATATCATACAGTTAAACCCCATTAGTGTGGAATACATATCATGTATATCATACAGCCAAACCCCATTAGTGTGGAACACATGACAGATATAACATACAGCCAATCCCCATTAGTGTGGAACACATAACATATATAACATACAGCCAAACCCCATTAGTGTGGAATACCTAACATATATAACATACAGTCAAACCACATTAGTGTGGAATACATAACATATATAACGTAGATCCAACCCCATTAGTGTGGAACACATAACATATATAACATACAGCCAGACCCATTAGTGTATTAGCGTGGAACACATAACATATATAACATACACGCCAGACCCCATTAGTGTGGAATACATAAAATACATAACATACAGCCAAACCCCATTAGTGTGGATCACATAACGTATATAACATACAGCCAAACCCCATTAGTGTGGAATACATAACATATATAACACACAGCCAAACCCCATTAGTGTGGAACACATAACGTATATAAGATACAGCCAAACCCCATTAGTGTTGAATACATAACATATATAACGTACAGCCAAACCCCTTTAGTGTGGAACACATAACGTATATAACATACAGCCAAACACCATTAGTGTTGAAAACATAACATATATAATATACAGTCAAACCTCATTAGTGTGCAACACAAAACGTATATAACATACAGCCAAACCCCTTTAGTGTGGAACACATAACATATATAACATACAACCAGACCCATTAGTGTGGAACACATAACATATATAACATACAGCCAAACCCTATTAGTGTGGAACACATAACATATATAACAAACAGCCAGACCCATTAGTGTGGAATACATAACATATATAACGTACAGTCAAACCCCATTAGTGTGGAATACATAACATATATAACATACAGTCAAACCCCATTAGTGTGGAACACATAACATATATAACATACAACCAGACCCATTAGTGTGGAACACATAACATATATAACATACAGCCAAACCCTATTAGTGTGAAACACATAACATATATAACATACAGTCAAACCCCATTAGTGTGGAACACATAACATATATAACATACAGCCAAACCCCATTAGTGTGGAACACATAAAATATATAACATACAGCCAAACCCCATTAGTGTGGAACACATAACATATATAACATACAGTCAAACCCCATTAGTGTGGAACACGTAACATATATACCATACAGCCAAACCACATCAGTGTGGAATACATAACATATATAACATACAGTCAACCCCCATTTGTGTGGAACACATAACATATATAATATACAGCCAAACCCCATTAGTGTGGAACACATAACATATATAACATTCAGCCAAACCCCATTAGTGTGGAATACATAACATATATAACATACAGCCAAACCTCATTAGTGTGGAACACATAACATATATAACACACCGCCAAACCCCATTTGTGTGGAACACATAACATATATAACATACAGCCAAACCTCATTAGTATGGAACCCATAACATACATAACATACAGCCAAACCCCATTAGTGTGGAACACATAACATATATAACATACAGCCAAACCCAATTAGTGTGGAACACATAACATATATAACATACAGCCAAACCACATTAGTGTGGAACACATAACATATATAACATACAGTCAAACCCCATTAGTGTGGAACACGTAACATATATAACATACAGCCAAACCACATCAGTGTGGAATACATAACATATATAACATACAGCCAAACCTCATTAGTATGGAACATAACATATATAACATACAGTCTAACGCCATTAGTGTGGAATACATAACATATATAACGTAGAGCCAAACACCATTAGTGTGGAACACATAACATATATAACATACAGTCAAACCACATTAGTGTGGAATACATAACATATATAACATACAGTCAAACCCCATTAGTGTGGAACACATAACATAGAGTCAAACCCCAATAGTGTGGAACACATGACATATATAACATACAGCCAAACCCCATTAGTGTGGAATACATAACATGTATAACGTAGAGCCAAACACCATTAGTGTGGAATACATAACATATATAACATACAGTCAAACCCCATTTAGTGTGGAATACATAACATATATAACATGTAGTCAAACACCATTAGTGTGGAATACATAACATATATAACATACAGTCAAACCCCATTAGTGTGGAATACATAACATATATAACATACAGTCAAACACCATTAGTGTGGAATACATAACATATGTAACATACAGTCAAACCCCATTAGTGTGGAATACATAACATATATAACATACAGTCAAACACCATTAGTGTGGAATACATGACATATATAACATACAGCCAAACCCCATTAGTGTGGAATACATAACATATATAACATACAGTCAAACCCCATCAGTGTGGAACACATAAGGTATATAACATACATACAAACCTCATTAGTGTGGAACACATAACGTATATAACATACAGCCAAACCCCATTAGTGTGGAACACATAACGTATATAACATACAGTCAAACCCCATTAGTGTGAAACACATGACATATATAACGTACTGCCAATCCCCATTAGTATGGAACACATAACATATGTAACATACAGCCAAACCCCATTAGTGTGGAACACAGAACATATATAACGTACAGGGCTCGCCTCGAATAAAATGGTCGGGGCCTAAAAAAAGTGCCCCACATATTGAGGTCGGGGCCTTTTCGGGGCAGATTTTCCATTTTGTCCATTATTGTTAGTGCATTTTTTGTGGAAAATGTCGGGGCTTGAAAAAAAGCCCCCAGGAAGTGCTCCTCGGGGCTGATCTCGGGGCCTGGGCTGATCAGCCCCGACTAAAGGCAAGCCCTGTCACGTACAGCCAAACCCCATTAGTGTGGAACACATAACATAGAGAACGTACAGCCAAACCCCATTAGTGTTTAATCCATAACATATATAACATACAGTCAAACCCCATTAGTGTTGAATACATAACATATATAACATACCGTCAAACCCCATTAGTGTGGAACACATAACATATATAACATATAGTCAAACCCCATTAGTGTTGAATACATAACATATATAACATACAGTCAAACCCCATTAGTGTTGAATACATAACGTATATAACATACAGTCAAACCCCATTAGAGTGGAATACATAACATATGTAACATACAGCCAAACCCCTTTAGTGTGGAACACATAACATATATAACATACAACCAGACCCATTAGTGTGGAACACATAACATATATAACATACAGCCAAACCCTATTAGTGTGGAACACATAACATATATAACAAACAGCCAGACCCATTAGTGTGGAATACATAACATATATAACGTACAGTCAAACCCCATTAGTGTGGAATACATAACATATATAACATACAGTCAAACCCCATTAGTGAGGAACACATAACACATATAACATACAACCAGACCCATTAGTGTGGAACACATAACATATATAACATACAGCCAAACCCTATTAGTGTGAAACACATAACATATATAACATACAGTCAAACCCCATTAGTGTGGAACACATAACATATATAACATACAGCCAAACCCCATTAGTGTGGAACACATAAAATATATAACATACAGCCAAACCCCATTAGTGTGGAACACATAACATATATAACATACAGTCAAACCCCATTAGTGTGGAACACGTAACATATATAACATACAGCCAAACCACATCAGTGTGGAATACATAACATATATAACATACAGTCAACCCCCATTAGTGAGGAACACATAACATATATAATATACAGCCAAACCCCATTAGTGTGGAACACATAACATATATAACATTCAGCCAAACCCCATTAGTGTGGAATACATAACATATATAACATACAGCCAAACCTCATTAGTGTGGAACACATAACATATATAACACACCGCCAAACCCCATTTGTGTGGAACACATAACATATATAACATACAGCCAAACCTCATTAGTATGGAACCCATAACATACATAACATACAGCCAAACCCCATTAGTGTGGAACACATAACATATATAACATACAGCCAAACCCAATTAGTGTGGAACACATAACATATATAACATACAGTCAAACCACATTAGTGTGGAACACATAACATATATAACATACAGTCAAAGCCCATTAGTGTGGAACACGTAACATATATAACATACAGCCAAACCACATTAGTGTGGAATACATAACATATATAACATACAGCCAAACCTCATTAGTATGGAACCCATAACATACATAACATACAGCCAAACCCAATTAGTGTGGAACACATAACATATATAACATACAGCCAAACCCCATTAGTGTGGAACACATAACATATATAACATGCAGTCAAACCCCATTAGTGTGGAACACGTAACATATATAACATACAGCCAAACCACATTAGTGTGGAATACATAACATATATAACATACAGTCAACCTCCATTAGTGTGGAACACATAACATATATAATATACAGCCAAACCCCATTAGTGTGGAACACATAACATATATAACATTCAGCCAAACCCCATTAGTGTGGAATACATAACATATATAACATACAGCCAAACCCCATTAGTGTGGATCACATAACATATATAACACACCGCCAAACCCCATTTGTGTGGAACACATAACATATATAACATACAGCCAAACCCCATTAGTGTGGAATACATACCATATATAACATACAGCTAAACCCCATTAGTGTGGAACACATAACATATATAACATACAGCCAAACCCCATTAGTGTGGAATACATAACATATATAACATACAGCCATACCCCATTAGAGTGGAAAACATAACATATATAACATGGAGTCAAACCGCATTAGTGTGGAATACAAAACGTATAAAATACACAGTAAAACCCCATTAGTGTGGAATACAAAAACATATATAACATACAGCCAAACCCCATTAGTGTGGAATACATAACATATACAACATACAGTCAAATCCCATTAGTGTGGAACACATAACATATATAACAAACAGTCAAACCCCATTAGTGTGGAACACATAACGTATATAACATACAGCCATACCCCATTAGTGTGGAATACATAACATATATAACATGGAGTCAAACCCCATTAGTGTGGAATACGTAACATATATAACATGGAGTCAAACCCCATTAGTGTGGAACACATAACGTATATTACATACAGTTAAACTCTATTAGTGTGGAATACATAACATATATAACATACAGTCAAACCCCATTAGTGTGGAATACATAACATATATAAAATACAGTCAATCCCCATTAGTGTGGAACACATAACGTATATAACATACAGCCAGACCCCATTAGTGTGGAATACATAACATTTATAACATGGAGTCAAACCCCATTAGTGTTGAATACATAACGTATATGACTTACAGATAAACCCCATTAGTGTGGAATACATAACATATGTAAAACACAGTCAAACCCCATTAGTATGGAATACATAACATATGTAACATACAGCCAAACCCCATTAGTGTGGAACAAATGACATACAATACTCACAGTCAAACCCCATTAGTGTGGAACACATAACATATATAACATACAATCAAACCCCATTAGTGTGGAACACATGACATATATATCATACAGTTAATCCCCATTAGTGTGGAATACATATCATGTATATCATACAGCCAAACCCCATTAGTGTGGAACACATAACAGATATAACATACAGCCAAACCCCATTAGTGTGGAACACATAACATATATAACATACAGCCAAACCCCAATTGTGTGGAATACCTAACATATATAACATACAGTCAAACCACATTAGTGTGGAATACATAACATATATAACGTAGATCCAACCCCATTAGTGTGGAACACATAACATATATAACATACAGCCAAACCTCATTAGTATGGAACCCATAACATACATAACATACAGCCAAACCCCATTAGTGTGGAACACATAACATATATAACATACAGCCAAACCCAATTAGTGTGGAACACATAACATATATAACATACAGCCAAACCACATTAGTGTGGAACACATAACATATATAACATACAGTCAAACCCCATTAGTGTGGAACACGTAACATATATAACATACAGCCAAACCACATCAGTGTGGAATACATAACATATATAACATACAGCCAAACCTCATTAGTATGGAACATAACATATATAACATACAGTCTAACGCCATTAGTGTGGAATACATAACATATATAACGTAGAGCCAAACACCATTAGTGTGGAACACATAACATATATAACATACAGTCAAACCACATTAGTGTGGAATACATAACATATATAACATACAGTCAAACCCCATTAGTGTGGAACACATAACATAGAGTCAAACCCCAATAGTGTGGAACACATGACATATATAACATACAGCCAAACCCCATTAGTGTGGAATACATAACATGTATAACGTAGAGCCAAACACCATTAGTGTGGAATACATAACATATATAACATACAGTCAAACCCCATTTAGTGTGGAATACATAACATATATAACATGTAGTCAAACACCATTAGTGTGGAATACATAACATATATAACATACAGTCAAACCCCATTAGTGTGGAATACATAACATATATAACATACAGTCAAACACCATTAGTGTGGAATACATAACATATGTAACATACAGTCAAACCCCATTAGTGTGGAATACATAACATATATAACATACAGTCAAACACCATTAGTGTGGAATACATGACATATATAACATACAGCCAAACCCCATTAGTGTGGAATACATAACATATATAACATACAGTCAAACCCCATCAGTGTGGAACACATAAGGTATATAACATACATACAAACCTCATTAGTGTGGAACACATAACGTATATAACATACAGCCAAACCCCATTAGTGTGGAACACATAACGTATATAACATACAGTCAAACCCCATTAGTGTGAAACACATGACATATATAACGTACTGCCAATCCCCATTAGTATGGAACACATAACATATGTAACATACAGCCAAACCCCATTAGTGTGGAACACAGAACATATATAACGTACAGGGCTCGCCTCGAATAAAATGGTCGGGGCCTAAAAAAAGTGCCCCACATATTGAGGTCGGGGCCTTTTCGGGGCAGATTTTCCATTTTGTCCATTATTGTTAGTGCATTTTTTGTGGAAAATGTCGGGGCTTGAAAAAAAGCCCCCAGGAAGTGCTCCTCGGGGCTGATCTCGGGGCCTGGGCTGATCAGCCCCGACTAAAGGCAAGCCCTGTCACGTACAGCCAAACCCCATTAGTGTGGAACACATAACATAGAGAACGTACAGCCAAACCCCATTAGTGTTTAATCCATAACATATATAACATACAGTCAAACCCCATTAGTGTTGAATACATAACATATATAACATACCGTCAAACCCCATTAGTGTGGAACACATAACATATATAACATATAGTCAAACCCCATTAGTGTTGAATACATAACATATATAACATACAGTCAAACCCCATTAGTGTTGAATACATAACGTATATAACATACAGTCAAACCCCATTAGAGTGGAATACATAACATATGTAACATACAGCCAAACCCCTTTAGTGTGGAACACATAACATATATAACATACAACCAGACCCATTAGTGTGGAACACATAACATATATAACATACAGCCAAACCCTATTAGTGTGGAACACATAACATATATAACAAACAGCCAGACCCATTAGTGTGGAATACATAACATATATAACGTACAGTCAAACCCCATTAGTGTGGAATACATAACATATATAACATACAGTCAAACCCCATTAGTGTGGAACACATAACACATATAACATACAACCAGACCCATTAGTGTGGAACACATAACATATATAACATACAGCCAAACCCTATTAGTGTGAAACACATAACATATATAACATACAGTCAAACCCCATTAGTGTGGAACACATAACATATATAACATACAGCCAAACCCCATTAGTGTGGAACACATAAAATATATAACATACAGCCAAACCCCATTAGTGTGGAACACATAACATATATAACATACAGTCAAACCCCATTAGTGTGGAACACGTAACATATATAACATACAGCCAAACCACATCAGTGTGGAATACATAACATATATAACATACAGTCAACCCCCATTAGTGAGGAACACATAACATATATAATATACAGCCAAACCCCATTAGTGTGGAACACATAACATATATAACATTCAGCCAAACCCCATTAGTGTGGAATACATAACATATATAACATACAGCCAAACCTCATTAGTGTGGAACACATAACATATATAACACACCGCCAAACCCCATTTGTGTGGAACACATAACATATATAACATACAGCCAAACCTCATTAGTATGGAACCCATAACATACATAACATACAGCCAAACCCCATTAGTGTGGAACACATAACATATATAACATACAGCCAAACCCAATTAGTGTGGAACACATAACATATATAACATACAGCCAAACCACATTAGTGTGGAACACATAACATATATAACATACAGTCAAAGCCCATTAGTGTGGAACACGTAACATATATAACATACAGCCAAACCACATTAGTGTGGAATACATAACATATATAACATACAGCCAAACCTCATTAGTATGGAACCCATAACATACATAACATACAGCCAAACCCAATTAGTGTGGAACACATAACATATATAACATACAGCCAAACCCCATTAGTGTGGAACACATAACATATATAACATGCAGTCAAACCCCATTAGTGTGGAACACGTAACATATATAACATACAGCCAAACCACATTAGTGTGGAATACATAACAGATATAACATACAGTCAACCTCCATTAGTGTGGAACACATAACATATATAATATACAGCCAAACCCCATTAGTGTGGAACACATAACATATATAACATTCAGCCAAACCCCATTAGTGTGGAATACATAACATATATAACATACAGCCAAACCCCTTTAGTGTGGATCACATAACATATATAACACACCGCCAAACCCCATTTGTGTGGAACACATAACATATATAACATACAGCCAAACCCCATTAGTGTGGAATACATACCATATATAACATACAGCTAAACCCCATTAGTGTGGAACACATAACATATATAACATACAGCCAAACCCCATTAGTGTGGAATACATAACATATATAACATACAGCCATACCCCATTAGAGTGGAAAACATAACATATATAACATGGAGTCAAACCGCATTAGTGTGGAATACAAAACGTATAAAATACACAGTAAAACCCCATTAGTGTGGAATACAAAAACATATATAACATACAGCCAAACCCCATTAGTGTGGAATACATAACATATACAACATACAGTCAAATCCCATTAGTGTGGAACACATAACATATATAACAAACAGTCAAACCCCATTAGTGTGGAACACATAACGTATATAACATACAGCCATACCCCATTAGTGTGGAATACATAACATATATAACATGGAGTCAAACCCCATTAGTGTGGAATACGTAACATATATAACATGGAGTCAAACCCCATTAGTGTGGAACACATAACGTATATTACATACAGTTAAACTCCATTAGTGTGGAATACATAACATATATAACATACAGTCAAACCCCATTAGTGTGGAATACATAACATATATAAAATACAGTCAATCCCCATTAGTGTGGAACACATAACGTATATAACATACAGCCAGACCCCATTAGTGTGGAATACATAACATTTATAACATGGAGTCAAACCCCATTAGTGTTGAATACATAACGTATATGACTTACAGATAAACCCCATTAGTGTGGAATACATAACATATGTAAAACACAGTCAAACCCCATTAGTATGGAATACATAACATATGTAACATACAGCCAAACCCCATTAGTGTGGAACAAATGACATACAATACTCACAGTCAAACCCCATTAGTGTGGAACACATAACATATATAACATACAATCAAACCCCATTAGTGTGGAACACATGACATATATATCATACAGTTAAACCCCATTAGTGTGGAATACATATCATGTATATCATACAGCCAAACCCCATTAGTGTGGAACACATAACAGATATAACATACAGCCAAACCCCATTAGTGTGGAACACATAACATATATAACATACAGCCAAACCCCAATTGTGTGGAATACCTAACATATATAACATACAGTCAAACCACATTAGTGTGGAATACATAACATATATAACGTAGATCCAACCCCATTAGTGTGGAACACATAACATATATAACATACAGCCAGACCCATTAGTGTATTAGCGTGGAACACATAACATATATAACATACACGCCAGACCCCATTAGTGTGGAATACATAAAATACATAACATACAGCCAAACCCCATTAGTGTGGATCACATAACGTATATAACATACAGCCAAACCCCATTAGTGTGGAATACATAACATATATAACACACAGCCAAACCCCATTAGTGTGGAACACATAACGTATATAAGATACAGCCAAACCCCATTAGTGTTGAATACATAACATATATAACGTACAGCCAAACCCCTTTTGTGTGGAACACATAACGTATATAACATACAGCCAAACACCATTAGTGTTGAAAACATAACATATATAATATACAGTCAAACCTCATTAGTGTGGAATACATAACATATATAACATACAGCCAAACACCATTAGTGTTGAAAACATAACATATATAATATACAGTCAAACCTCATTAGTGTGGAACACAAAACGTATATAACATACAGCCAAACCCCATTAGTGTGGAACACATAACGCATATAACATACAGCCAAACCCCATTAGTGTGGAATACATAACATATATAACATACAGCCAAACACCATTAGTGTTGAAAACATAACATATATAATATAGAGTCAAACCTCATTAGTGTGGAACACAAAACGTATATAACATACAGCCAAACCCCATTAGTGTGGAACACATAACGCATATAACATACAGCCAAACCCCATTAGTGTGGAATACATAACATATATAACATAGAGCCAGACCCCATTAGTGTGGAATACATAACATATGTAACATACAGTCAACCCCCTTAAGTGTGGAAAACATAACATATGCAACATACAGTCAAACCCCATTAGTGGGGAATACATAACATAAATAACATGCAGCCAAACCCCATTAGTGTGGAATACATAACATATATAACACACAGTCAAACCCCATTAGTATGGAACACATAACATATGTAACATAGAGCCAAACCCCATTAGAGTGGAATACGTAACATATATAACATACAGCCAAACTCCATTAGTGGGGAGTACGTAACATATGTAACATATAGTCAAACACCATTAGTGTGAAATACATAACGTACGCAACATACAGCCAAACCCCATTAGTGTGGAACACATGACATATATAACTCACAGTCAACGCCATTAGCGTGGAACACATAACATATATAACATACAGTCAAACCCCATTAGTGTGGAACACATGACATATATAACATACAGTCAAACATCATTAGTGTGGAATACATAACATATATAACATACAGTCAAACCCCATTAGTGCGGAATACATAACATATATAACGTAGAGCCAAACCCCATTAGTGTGGAACACATAACATATATAACATACAGTCAAACCCCATTAGTGTGGAATACATAACATATATAACATACAGCCAAACCCCAATAGTGTGGAACACATAACGTATATAACATACATCCAAACCCCATTAGTGTGGAATACATAACATATATAACATACAGCCAAACCTCATTAGTATGGAACCCATAACATACATAACATACAGCCAAACCCAATTAGTGTGGAACACATAACATATATAACATACAGCCAAACCCCATTAGTGTGGAACACATAACATATATAACATACAGTCAAACCCCATTAGTGTGGAACACGTAACATATATAACATACAGCCAAACCACATTAGTGTGGAATACATAACATATATAACATACAGTCAACCTCCATTAGTGTGGAACACATAATGCATATAACACACAGCCAAACCCCATTAGTGTGGAACACAAAACATATAAACCCCAATTAGTGTGGAACACATAACATATATAACATACAGAAAGACCCCATTAATGTGGAACACATAACATATATAACATACAGCCAGACCCCATTAGCGTGGAACACATAACATATATAGCATACAGTCAAACCCCATTAATGTGGAACACATAACATATATAACATACAGCCAAACCCCATTAGTGCGGAATACATAACATATATAACGTAGAGCCAAACCCCATTAGTGTGGAACACATAACATATATAACATACAGTCAAACCCCATTAGTGTGGAATACATAACATATATAACATACAGCCAAACCCCAATAGTGTGGAACACATAACGTATATAACATACATCCAAACCCCATTAGTGTGGAATACATAACATATATAACGTACAGCTAAACCCCATTAGTGTGGAACACATAACATATATAACATAAAGCCAAACCCCATTAGTGTGGAATACATAACATATATAACATAGAGTCAAACCCCATTAGTGTGGAATACATAACACATATAACATAGTGTCAAACCCCATTAGTGTGGAACACATAACATATGTAACATACAGCCAAACCCCATTAGTGTGGAATACATAACATATATAACATATAGTCAAACCCCATTAGTGTGGAACACATAATGCATATAACACACAGCCAAACCCCATTAGTGTGGAACACAAAACATATAAACCCCAATTAGTGTGGAACACATAACATATATAACATACAGAAAGACCCCATTAATGTGGAACACATAACATATATAACATACAGCCAGACCCCATTAGCGTGGAACACATAACATATATAGCATACAGTCAAACCCCATTAATGTGGAACACATAACATATATAACATACAGCGAGATCCCATTAGTGTGGAATACATAACACATATAACATAGAGTCAAACCCCATTAGTGTGGAACACATAACATATATAACATATAGTCAAACCCCATTAGTGTGGAACACATAATGCATATAACATAGAGCCAAACCCCATTAGTGTGGAACACATAACATATAAACCCCATTAGTGTGGAACGCATAACATATATAACATACAGAAGGACCCCATTAATGTGGAACACATAACATATATAACATACAGCCAGACCCCATTAGCGTGGAACACATAACATATATAACATACAGTCAAACCCCATTAGTGTGGAACACATAACGTACATAACATAGAGCCAGACCCCATTAGTGTGGAACACATAACATATATAACACACAGCCAAACCCCATTAGTGTGGAACACATAACTTATATAACATACAACCAAACCCCATTAGTGTGGAACACATAACGTATATAACATACAGTCAAACCCCATTAGTGTGAAACACATAACATATATAACATGCAGCCAAACCCCATTAGTGTGGAACACAGAACATACATAACGTACAATCAAACCCCATTAGTGTGGAACCCATAACATATATAACGTACAGCCAAACCCCATTAGTGTTGAATCCGTAACATATATAACATACAGTCAAACCCCATTAGTGTTGAATACATAACATATATAACATGCAGTCAAACCCCGTTACTGTGTAACGCATAACATATATAACATACAGCCACACCCCATTAGTGTGGAAAACATAACATATATAACATACCTTAACCCTATTAGTGTGGAATACATAACATATATAACATACAGCCAAACCCCATTAGTGTGGAATACATAACATATGTAACATCCAGCCAAACCCCTTTAGTGTGGAATACATAACATATATAACATACAACCAGACCCATTAGTGTGGAGCAGATAACATATATAACATACAGCCAAACCCCATTTGTATGGACCACATAACATATATAACATACAACCAAACCCCATCAGTGTGGAACACGTAACATATATAACATACAGTCAAACCCCATTAGTGTTGAACACATAACATATATAACATACAGCCAAACCACATTAGTGTGGAATACATAACATATATAACATACATTCAAACCCCATTAGTGTGGAACACATACCATATATAACATACAGCCAAACCCCATTAGTATGGAACACATAACATATATAATATGCAGCCAAACCCCATTGGTGTGGAACACATAACATATATAACATACAGCCAAACATCATTAGTCTGGAACACATAACATATATAACCTACAGCCAAACCCCATTAGTGTGGAACACATAACATATATAACATACAGCCAAACCCCATTAGTGTGGAACAAATGACATACAATACTCACAGTCAAACCCCATTAGTGTGGAACACATAACATATATAACATACAATCAAACCCCATTAGTGTGGAACACATGACATATATATCATACAGTTAAACCCCATTAGTGTGGAATACATATCATGTATATCATACAGCCAAACCCCATTAGTGTGGAACACATGACAGATATAACATACAGCCAAACCCCATTAGTGTGGAACACATAACATATATAACATACAGCCAAACCCCATTAGTGTGGAATACCTAACATATATAACATACAGTCAAACCACATTAGTGTGGAATACATAACATATATAACGTAGATCCAACCCCATTAGTGTGGAACACATAACATATATAACATACAGCCAGACCCATTAGTGTATTAGCGTGGAACACATAACATATATAACATCCACGCCAGACCCCATTAGTGTGGAATACATAAAATACATAACATACAGCCAAACCCCATTAGTGTGGATCACATAACGTATATAACATACAGCCAAACCCCATTAGTGTGGAATACATAACATATATAACATACAGCCAAACCCCAATAGTGTGGAACACATAACGTATATAACATACATCCAAACCCCATTAGTGTGGAATACATAACATATATAACGTACAGCTAAACCCCATTAGTGTGGAACACATAACATATATAACATAAAGCCAAACCCCATTAGTGTGGAATACATAACATATATAACATAGAGTCAAACCCCATTAGTGTGGAATACATAACACATATAACATAGTGTCAAACCCCATTAGTGTGGAACACATAACATATGTAACATACAGCCAAACCCCATTAGTGTGGAATACATAACATATATAACATATAGTCAAACCCCATTAGTGTGGAACACATAATGCATATAACACACAGCCAAACCCCATTAGTGTGGAACACAAAACATATAAACCCCAATTAGTGTGGAACACATAACATATATAACATACAGAAAGACCCCATTAATGTGGAACACATAACATATATAACATACAGCCAGACCCCATTAGCGTGGAACACATAACATATATAGCATACAGTCAAACCCCATTAATGTGGAACACATAACATATATAACATACAGCCAGATCCCATTAGTGTGGAATACATAACACATATAACATAGAGTCAAACCCCATTAGTGTGGAACACATAACATATATAACATATAGTCAAACCCCATTAGTGTGGAACACATAATGCATATAACATACAGCCAAACCCCATTAGTGTGGAACACATAACATATAAACCCCATTAGTGTGGAACGCATAACATATATAACATACAGAAGGACCCCATTAATGTGGAACACATAACATATATAACATACAGCCAGACCCCATTAGCGTGGAACACATAACATATATAACATACAGTCAAACCCCATTAGTGTGGAACACATAACGTACATAACATAGAGCCAGACCCCATTAGTGTGGAACACATAACATATATAACACACAGCCAAACCCCATTAGTGTGGAACACATAACTTATATAACATACAACCAAACCCCATTAGTGTGGAACACATAACGTATATAACATACAGTCAAACCCCATTAGTGTGAAACACATAACATATATAACATGCAGCCAAACCCCATTAGTGTGGAACACAGAACATACATAACGTACAATCAAACCCCATTAGTGTGGAACCCATAACATATATAACGTACAGCCAAACCCCATTAGTGTTGAATCCGTAACATATATAACATACAGTCAAACCCCATTAGTGTTGAATACATAACATATATAACATGCAGTCAAACCCCGTTACTGTGTAACGCATAACATATATAACATACAGCCACACCCCATTAGTGTGGAAAACATAACATATATAACATACCTTAACCCTATTAGTGTGGAATACATAACATATATAACATACAGCCAAACCCCATTAGTGTGGAATACATAACATATGTAACATCCAGCCAAACCCCTTTAGTGTGGAATACATAACATATATAACATACAACCAGACCCATTAGTGTGGAGCAGATAACATATATAACATACAGCCAAACCCCATTTGTATGGACCACATAACATATATAACATACAACCAAACCCCATCAGTGTGGAACACGTAACATATATAACATACAGTCAAACCCCATTAGTGTTGAACACATAACATATATAACATACAGCCAAACCACATTAGTGTGGAATACATAACATATATAACATACATTCAAACCCCATTAGTGTGGAACACATACCATATATAACATACAGCCAAACCCCATTAGTATGGAACACATAACATATATAATATGCAGCCAAACCCCATTGGTGTGGAACACATAACATATATAACATACAGCCAAACATCATTAGTCTGGAACACATAACATATATAACCTACAGCCAAACCCCATTAGTGTGGAACACATAACATATATAACATACAGCCAAACCCCATTAGTGTGGAACAAATGACATACAATACTCACAGTCAAACCCCATTAGTGTGGAACACATAACATATATAACATACAATCAAACCCCATTAGTGTGGAACACATGACATATATATCATACAGTTAAACCCCATTAGTGTGGAATACATATCATGTATATCATACAGCCAAACCCCATTAGTGTGGAACACATGACAGATATAACATACAGCCAAACCCCATTAGTGTGGAACACATAACATATATAACATACAGCCAAACCCCATTAGTGTGGAATACCTAACATATATAACATACAGTCAAACCACATTAGTGTGGAATACATAACATATATAACGTAGATCCAACCCCATTAGTGTGGAACACATAACATATATAACATACAGCCAGACCCATTAGTGTATTAGCGTGGAACACATAACATATATAACATCCACGCCAGACCCCATTAGTGTGGAATACATAAAATACATAACATACAGCCAAACCCCATTAGTGTGGATCACATAACGTATATAACATACAGCCAAACCCCATTAGTGTGGAGTACATAACATATATAACACACAGCCAAACCCCATTAGTGTGGAACGCATAACGTATATAAGATACAGCCAAACCCCATTAGTGTTGAATACATAACATATATAACGTACAGCCAAACCCCTTTAGTGTGGAACACATAACGTATATAACATACAGCCAAACACCATTAGTGTTGAAAACATAACATATATAATATACAGTCAAACCTCATTAGTGTGGAATACATAACATATATAACATACAGCCAAACACCATTAGTGTTGAAAACATAACATATATAATATACAGTCAAACCTCATTAGTGTGGAACACAAAACGTATATAACATACAGCCAAACCCCATTAGTGTGGAACACATAACGCATATAACATACAGCCAAACCCCATTAGTGTGGAATACATAACATATATAACATACAGCCAAACACCATTAGTGTTGAAAACATAACATATATAATATAGAGTCAAACCTCATTAGTGTGGAACACAAAACGTATATAACATACAGCCAAACCCCATTAGTGTGGAACACATAACGCATATAACATACAGCCAAACCCCATTAGTGTGGAATACATAACATATATAACATAGAGCCAGACCCCATTAGTGTGGAATACATAACATATGTAACATACAGTCAACCCCCTTTAGTGTGGAAAACATAACATATGCAACATACAGTCAAACCCCATTAGTGGGGAATACATAACATAAATAACATGCAGCCAAACCCCATTAGTGTGGAATACATAACATATATAACACACAGTCAAACCCCATTAGTATGGAACACATAACATATGTAACATAGAGCCAAACCCCATTAGAGTGGAATACGTAACATATATAACATACAGCCAAACTCCATTAGTGGGGAGTACGTAACATATGTAACATATAGTCAAACACCATTATTGTGAAATACATAACATACGCAACATACAGCCAAACCCCATTAGTGTGGAACACATGACATATATAACTCACAGTCAAAGCCATTAGCGTGGAACACATAACATATATAACATACAGTCAAACCCCATTAGTGTGGAACACATGACATATATAACATACAGTCAAACATCATTAGTGTGGAATACATAACGTATATAACATACAGCCAAACCCCATTAGTGCGGAATACATAACATATATAACGTAGAGCCAAACCCCATTAGTGTGGAACACATAACATATATAACATACAGTCAAACCCCATTAGTGTGGAATACATAACATATATAACATACAGCCAAACCCCAATAGTGTGGAACACATAACGTATATAACATACATCCAAACCCCATTAGTGTGGAATACATAACATATATAACGTACAGATAAACCCCATTAGTGTGGAACACATAACATATATAACATAAAGCCAAACCCCATTGGTGTGGAATACATAACATATATAACATAGAGTCAAACCCCATTAGTGTGGAATACATAACACATATAACATAGAGTCAAACCCCATTAGTGTGGAACACATAACATATGTAACATACAGCCAAACCCCATTAGTGTGGAATACATAACATATATAACATATAGTCAAACCCCATTAGTGTGGAACACATAATGCATATAACACACAGCCAAACCCCATTAGTGTGGAACACATAACATATAAACCCCAATTAGTGTGGAACACATAACATATATAACATACAGAAAGACCCCATTAATGTGGAACACATAACATATATAACATACAGCCAGACCCCATTAGCGTGGAACACATAACATATATAGCAAACAGTCAAACCCCATTAATGTGGAACACATAACATATATAACATACAGCCAGATCCCATTAGTGTGGAATACATAACACATAAAACATAGAGTCAAACCCCATTAGTGTGGAACACATAACATATATAACATATAGTCAAACCCCATTAGTGTGGAACACATAATGCATATAACATACAGCCAAACCCCATTAGTGTGGAACACATAACATATAAACCCCATTAGTGTGGAACGCATAACATATATAACATACAGAAGGACCCCATTAATGTGGAACACATAACATATATAACATACAGCCAGACCCCATTAGCGTGGAACACATAACATATATAACATACAGTCAAACCCCATTAGTGTGGAACACATAACGTACATAACATAGAGCCAGACCCCATTAGTGTGGAACACATAACATATATAACACACAGCCAAACCCCATTAGTGTGGAACACATAACTTATATAACATACAACCAAACCCCATTAGTGTGGAACACATAACGTATATAACATACAGTCAAACCCCATTAGTGTGAAACACATAACATATATAACATGCAGCCAAACCCCATTAGTGTGGAACACAGAACATACATAACGTACAATCAAACCCCATTAGTGTGGAACCCATAACATATATAACGTACAGCGAAACCACATTAGTGTTGAATCCGTAACATATATAACATACAGTCAATCCCCATTAGTGTTGAATACATAACATATATAACATGCAGTCAAACCCCGTTACTGTGGAACGCATAACATATATAACATACAGCCACACCCCATTAGTGTGGAACACATAACATACCTTAACCCTATTAGTGTGGAATACATAACATATATAACATACAGCCAAACCCCATTAGTGTGGAATACATAACATATGTAACATACAGCCAAACCCCTTTAGTGTGGAATACATAACATATATAACATACAACCAGACCCATTAGTGTGGAGCAGATAACATATATAACATACAGCCAAACCCCATTTGTATGGACCACATAACATATATAACATACAGCCAAACCCCATCAGTGTGGAACACGTAACATATATAACATACAGTCAAACCCCATTAGTGTTGAACACATAACATATATAACATACAGCCAAACCACATTAGTGTGGAATACATAACATATATAACATACATTCAAACCACATTAGTGTGGAACACATACCATATATAACATACATCCAAACCCCATTAGTATGGAACAAATAACATATATAATATGCAGCCAAACCCCATTGGTGTGGAACACATAACATATATAACATACAGCCAAACATCATTAGTCTGGAACACATAACATATATAACCTACAGCCAAACCCCATTAGTGTGGAGCACATAACATATATAACATACAGCCAAACCCCATTAGTGTGGAACACATAACATATACAACATACAGCCAAACCCCATTAGAGTGGAACACTTAACGTATATAACATACAGCCAAACTCCATTAGTGTGGAATACATAACATATATAACATATAGCCAATTCCCATTAGTGTGGAACACATAACATATATAACACACCGCCAAACCCCATTAGTGTGGAACACATAACATATATAGCATACAGCCAAACCTCATTAGTATGGAACACACAACATATATAACATACTATATAGCATACAGCCAAACCTCATTAGTATGGAACACACAACATATATAACATACATCCAAACCCCATTAGTATGGAACACTTAACATATATAACATACAGCCAAACTCCATTAGTGTGGAACACGTAACATATATAACATACAGCCAAACCCCATTAGTGTGGAATACATAACATATATAACATACAGCTAAACCCCATTAGTGTGGAACACATAACGTATATGACATACAGTCAAACCCCATTAGTGTAGAACACATAACATATATAACATACAGTCAAACCACATTAGTGTGGAATACATAACATATATAACATACAGTCAAACCCCATTATATTTTATAGACACCTCAAGTATGTAAATAAATTAATCGTGCCTAAAACAATGATTACGATGTACATTTTACTGTATGTTATTCATCCACGTGATGTAGGGCATTATCTTCTTGTAATGGAAATGATGTGTTACAATTTGTTGGAAATCGACCGATGGACAATCTCCAATAATTGGCATGGGCTTGTTTGTTAGTGATTTTTTGAGAAGATGTGGAAGAGCTGGAATCATCGATGTAAAACTATAAATCGAAAAGATTAAACTGCAACAAAGATAATAAACACATTTACATGGTCATGTGACTGAGTCAGGATTTTCCATCAGTTACTGTTGTGCTGCAGTTTCTCGGGTTGCTTACTGTTAACTACAGGAACTTCACGAAAAACGGCATTGGAACAAGATGGACTGTATATCACTTCTGAAGGTCATATATACTCTACTTATTGATACGTATAACTCTGTAGCTCACGTACTTTGTACCACCACGGATCTAGTTACGGAATGGATAGATAATAGCTAACAAAAATAAGCATTGTACACATTTATATGCTTAGCATCCAACCTAAATCAAACATTTATGGTATACACAGTAACAGAAAAAAGGCACAAAATATATAGAAGGGATTCGACAGTAAGCTAGAAGCTCTTTGGAGTCGTCTCCTTGAAAAAAATGTGGATTTACACAACGTGGAGGTTACGGTCAATGGGGAGGTGGCAGTCCCAAGACGCACCCGCGAACGTGTGTGCAACAATCTGCGATCTATGACACAGTAGTCGGGCAGTGTTTTTGTTGAAGATCGCGAGGTAGATCGCAGAAAGCTGTAGTTTTCACGACGTCTCGATAGCAATGAATTGGCCAAAACGTTTTATGTACCAAGCAAACATTTTACTGCATATGCTAACATAATGTGTATTGACGGCAAAGTCAGTCAACATCACGGATGTGTGTCAAATACGTACGGATCTTACCAAACAGCAAGTTTTGATATGCAGTATTAGAAAAATCACCTAAAGTATGGGGAACGTGTATCATAACTACAGTTAAAACTAGAAGTCCTGTGATGAAATGCGCACAAATAGCACGTTGATCTGTGCGTTAATCTGCGCGTTATGGCCACACTAAGGCTATCAAATTCTGTACATATGGCCTGTGCGCAAGCAATGTTTCAGCCAATGGACCTCCGGGTAACCCGGCGGTCCATTGGCAGAAACATTGCCTGTGCTTGCCATGAGTAACCAGGAGAACCTGCCGTGCTTTGGGTGCCATTCGATATGGCAATTGCGCGCAATTCCTACGCGCAATTAAGCCTAGATAAGCGCACATTTCGTGACAGGACTTCTAGTTTTAACTGTAATGTACACGCGGACTGGAATCTCCCATCCTGATAACAGTTTACAAAACGCACCTGCAGAATATCCGACAGGGGTGATATCCTTTGTTGTGAACCAGGAAGGGACGAGGGCATCGCTAAGGGGCGTTTAGGGAGCATTTCGTACCCTACTCCAATACTTTTTTCAGTCATGACAATTTCGTTACGATTGGAACCTGAAGTGTCGATTCGTTCTTGCTGGTAATCATGTTCTTTCTTCTCACTTTACGTAACACGAAAGGCAGACGACACTTGCAAACAAAATTCTTGAAAAACTTTTTTTTTTCATTTTTGCGTCAAAAACATTGGTTATGACCCCTCGTTGGATGAGCTCGTTCTAAAGTGGGGTCATAAGCTATGTTTTTTGAGACAGAAAATGAAAAAAGTAATGAAAATAAAATGGTGATTTTTGTAAATAGTGCTGGCCGGTTTTGACCGTTACGTTGAATAAAGGGTTGAAAGACAAGAGTTGGTACATGGACTTATGTCGTACACATATTCTGTCATACAACTAAAGGTCAGTAGTACCCGAATCGGGCTGTTTGGGGCGGAGAAGGCGGGGTGGGGATAAGCATGAACTAGTGGAGTTCTGACGTGGTACGTATTAATTAATGTTACTTCGCGACTACTATAATTTTTTTAATATTTTGTATTTAGGCACAAATAAATTTCCAATAAGGCCTACAAAGTTAAAAATATGTTTATCAGACCTCACGGAATGGTCTTTTGGGCTGCTGCATGCTCTCTTCTTATAACAATGAACTTACAATAATAAAAATTAAATATATTTATTTATTGGGGTTTAACGATACTTTCAACAGCCAGTCTCACCTCGCGTCGGACAATTTAATGGGCGGACGTACCCAGAGAGAACCACCGAGCAACGGCGAGCAACTGTCAGGCTCTCCAACGTAATAACTCCGCACAAGCAGGGTTAGCATTGGTTGAAGATAAGTGCTCCATTGACTTGCAGTGAAAATTAGTACACAACGCCACCGTGTACCCACACGGGCAATTGGGGTGATGTGCCTTTCCCAAGGACACAACGCAGTTACCCTTGGCGGGGATCGAACCGTGAACCTTTCGGTTAGAATACCGTAACCACCTAGCCACCGCGCTCTCAAAAGATAAATGGTTTATGTCTGATATTTTACCCAATTGAGTGCAACAAGCCTTTCCGTTGCAATGCTTTGGCATTGCAAAGCTTTCTCGCACTCAAGGGACGAAATACACCACCACACATTATGTAGAATATCTGGCCTAAAAAATAAAACAAACCAAGAACATGAACTTTTGATGGCAAAGAAATAATTTCAAATGTTAAAAATAAAATAAAAAACCGCCATCTCGCGTGCAATTTAACAAAAAATGGCATCAGAAACAAAAGATCCACTTTGTGTGGCTTACGTTTTGAGTTATGTTTACTATAATCTCGATGCCCGATTGGGGGTTGACAGGGTGTAAACCCGACCGACTGACTTGAAGATGTGGGACAGTTCGTCGCCAGGCTCCCCAGATCAAAATCGGGGTATTCTCGATCAAAATATACAAGTAGCGTTCGCGTTAGTGAAATCTGTTTCAGATTGACGTTGTCGATAGACATTCTGTGGATTTGTTTAGATACATAACTACAATTTCTTTGAGATAATAGCAAGTTATATAACGAATTAGGTGCAGTTAGTGCTAAAATAATGCACAGTTGTTGTTCGTGGCAGTCATTTATTCGATCAGCAGCAGAGTTAAAATTAGAAATTGCGAGTATTCAGAAATGATATTACGGGGATTTCCTGGGTTTGTTCATCTCTGCACAGTGTTCAATTACAGATTTAAGTATTTCCGCAATGTTTCTGGTGTCTTGCACTTTGTATGTGTTTTTTACATGGTTTTCTGTTAAAGGTTTAACCCCATGAACCCTCGTTTCCTGGAATGGTTTCGCCTTTACGTGCACTTACAGTGAGATGGATCAGTTCAACGTAATTATACTGGGAGGATAAAAAAATAACTGCAGTCTGCAGCCGTCTGGCTGCAGACTGCGGTTATTATTTTATCATCAATATCCCGTGTATAGACCTCCTACAATAAGACAAAAATGAGACGGAATTATGACTTGGAATAAAAATCGGTCTTACGGTTTCAAAGGGTTACGTATTTGCGCGATGCTTCTGATGTCTTGGATTTTGCATGCGTTTTTACATGCTCTTTTTCACACACAAGCAAAATACAAGAGACAATATTTTAAAAGTTCTCTAATATTGTCCCTTTAAATTAAAGGAAACTACGGTCAGTTGAGTTAAAGATTAGAAATGCGACAAAAAATGAGGGAATTAGAAATTCAGAACCAAAAGTAAAAAGAAGAAAGAGAAAATTAAATTAAATTAAAAGGATTAGAGATTCAAAAGAAATAAGCTATGAGCCAGTATATGGCAGCACTCCCAACCATTAGGGTATTTTCCAGACTAAGATTGTTCTGAAAGTTCAAGAAATAAGACACATTTTAAGACATGTTTGCCATCTGGCGACTGGGGTGTTTAGAAGCTACACGCATTTGGTGGATCAGCTTTTAAAAGCTCGTGTACAAAATTTAGCGAAATCACAAACAAGATTTCATAAATTGGCCTAAAATTTGAAAGTAGTGACAACACATAACTGACCATACTGTTTTGGCTATGAATCAATAGACAGTCACGTTAATCCTAAAACTCACTCCGCTTTGCTCGCATCCCACCCTCAGCCCGAATCCCATCCAATCCCACCCCACCCAACACCCCACCCAATCATCAACATTAACAAATTTTCGAAAATTATGTTTTTTGAAAGTCCAACATTGAAATGTTTTAACTAGTTGACGACTAGATAAGTTTGGTGGTCTGAATTTTAAATTCAAAATTTATACTATTATAAATTATTGTAGATTACCCAAATACACTCTTCAATAAAATGTAATAAAACAATTTTATATAAACACAGAATATTTGAATTTGACGGAATATGAAACATGAGCACGGACAATATTGGCTCTTGCTCTGGCAACCTCATTTTTTCAATGTCACTACGCTTCTTGCATTCAACCAGTTAAAGCATGTTTTCCAGATGGTGAAAGCAGCTTTTATAATTTACAAGCATTTCGTTGGCTTATTTATAAAACCTCATGTACACTATTTATCAAGGCTATGGGCCACTTTATTTTTAGAGCCCAATTCCCACCTTCTTAAACCTCAACCCCTACAAACACTCACATACACCCAAACACGACCAACCACACATCATGCAGCATCCCATTTTGTTGTATGCGCTACTTGTGTTGCGAGCATATTGTGAATTAGCTCATAAGCACATCAGCAAAAATCCAGCATGTGATGTGTGTACACACACTGAGACATATTGCGCACAAGCACATTCAATCAACCACCAGACCCACATTCCGTGGAATCCCTTTCTATTGTCTGACTATACTTCTGGAATCTCTTTTTCATCGTATGCGCCTATATGCGGCATGTTTTGTGTGCACTCAAAAGTACAAATCGGCACATCCAATATGGGCCAGTGGGCTGCATGCAATGCGTACACATTGTGACACAAAGTGTATTAACACATAAGCACATGTCGGCATGATACAGTTAAAACTAGAAGTCCTTTTACGAAATGCGCAGAAATAGTACGTTGATCTGTGCGTTAATGTACGCGTTATGGCCATAGGAAAGCTATCAAATTCTGTACATATGACCTGTGCACAAGCAATGTTTCAGCCAATGGACCTCCTGGTAACCCGGAGGTCCATTGGCAGAAACATTGCATGTGTTTGCCATGAGTAACCAGGAGAACCTGCCGTGATTTGGATACCATTCGATATGGCAATTGCGCGCAATTCCAACGCGCAATTAAGCCTAGATAAGCGCACTCTTCGTGACAGGACTTCTAGTTTTAACTGTAAACATTTAGTTTCTCAGGTGTAAGGTACCCTAGCTTGCACGAGGTCTTCACATTGTACAGACTGATAAGGCTCAGATGAATGGAGCAATCTGACCTTGGGATGAGTCGAGACTGGGTCAGGCATAGCTAGGAAGTATGGAGTTGTGCTCAAGTCAATAACAGGCATACAAAGTTGTAAGGGCGGTAGAAGACTATAGTATTAGATGACTGCAACAGAGGCAAATCATGGGACAGATAGTTGAAGAAAAGATGGAATCCATTGGTAAGACTACCTGGAGCTATATAGGAGTTTGGAATCCGACTTACGGAATTCCACTTATGGAGTCCCTTCTCCAGAATCACCGAAACATTCTTTTTTATCTAAATGAGTCAAAGTGCAGTACGAGGAGTCAATCATTCAAGGAACTGCTCGATACTTCATTTGTTCGATAAGATTCGAGTCAATCGAGTAAGGAGTAGTGGATTGCAACTTTGATTGTGTTATGAATCAGGACCGTAGAGTCAGTAGTGCACCAAGAGACATAGTAGTAAAGTGGAGCCCACTTAATTGGATATCTCTTAATTATATACCCCTGTTAATTGAATATAATTTCCCAACACAAAACCATTTACCATACCTCCAGTACAAATTTGACCTGTTAAATGAATATAGGTCACAGAGTAAGCTACTGTAAATTGAATAAAAAATGTAACATGTCAAGACATTACCCTGACTTTTCCCAGTTTTCCTTTGGTTATAGACCAATTTGTCCTCAGTACATCCAATACAGGCATTTAATCTGTTATATCTTGCTTGACAGAGCTCATGGAGCTCTGTCGAACAAAATATAATAGAATACATGCTAAGTTTATCTCTAGAATTCAGGAACGTTACACAATTCCTGTTAATTGCATATTCCTGTTAACTGAATAATTTTCACTGGCAAAGTGGCTCTTCAATTAACAGGGTTCCACTGTACAGCAAAAACAAATATCACAAACTATCATGAAACTACTAGGTACTTAAGAAATTTTCAAGTGGTCATTCTACAACGTTTTAACTGGTACTTTTCAGTTTTGAAGGTTAAAATACCATTGTTATTGATCTAAGGTCTACAGAAACACAAAGAATATAATATGACAATACGCAAGGCGTAAGAAGGAACCCCAAAGTATCCAACATATTGAAATATTTCATTCCGCAACCATTACTCAAAAAACATTTTGGTTTATTCAGTCGAATTCCTGCAATTGTTTAATTTCAGCCAAACATGAATACGTTTCACAGTACTAAATATTTTCCCATAAACGACCATCATAACGTTCAGGAGAAAAAATATGGTCGTATCATTTTAAATTTAACATTCAAATATTTTTTGTCAAGTATAGCCCTTCAGACAACCTGTTTCTGATCTTTAAACATGGGTCATGCAACAAATAAAAGAAAAACTAACAGAAAGGGAAGTGCTGGTCACATGTTCATATTTCTCAGGGAATTCCCTAACAAAACACACCAATAGTCAAACAATTTTTTAGGTTCTAAAAGTCCTCAAATCATCCTCTTTGTTCATCTGGAACATTCAACAGTAATGCAAAATGTCAGTAGACTTCTTCAAATGTTTATTGAAACAATATATTTTCCCAAGACTGCTTAGTTTTGGGAATTACATAATTTCCGAGCGCAACTTTTAGAGGCAGGTACATCTAATTAAAATATTTACAACAGTTATACCTATGAGCAAACCCAACCCTACCAAACATACATTTACCTCTTTCATGTGATGAAAGAGTCATTTCTGCAATAGAATTCAACTTTTGGCTTCTGTCTAGTAAAAAGCATGGGAAATTTGTTCTTTTGAAGAGAACTGTCCAATCTGTGTCAAATAGGCTTAAAAACTGTTATTGCCTCCGACAGAATTTCTACTCTGTTACCTAATAAGTTAGGAGGGATGAGAATTCACAGCTTTCTTTGAAACTACCCACAAAACCTTTTCACAAAATCTGTTTTAATTAATCATTCAGCAAGATAAATAGTGCCCCACCACCATGAAACAATATGACAATTTTGTTTCAAAATTGGGGTTGTGCAGGACTTATAGTTCCTCTAAATTTGGGAGAATCCATTTGCATTTCGTGACAGGACTTCTAGTTTTAACTGTAATGTACACGCGGACTGGAATCTCCCATCCTGATAACAGTTTACAAAACGCACCTGCAGAATATCCGACAGGGGTGATATCCTTTGTTGTGAACCAGGAAGGGACGAGGGCATCGCTAAGGGGCGTTTAGGGAGCATTTCGTACCCTACTCCAATACTTTTTTCAGTCATGACAATTTCGTTACGATTGGAACCTGAAGCGTCGATTCGTTCTTGCTGGTAATCATGTTCTTTTTTCTCACTTTACGTAACAGGAAAGGCAGACGACACTTGCAAACAAAATTCTTGAAAAACTTTTTTTTTTCATTTTTGCGTCAAAAACATTGGTTATGACCCCTCGTTGGATGAGCTCGTTCTAAAGTGGGGTCATAAGCTATGTTTTTTGAGACAGAAAATGAAAAAAGTAATGAAAATAAAATGGTGATTTTTGTAAATAGTGCTGGCCGGTTTTGACCGTTACGTTGACTAAAGGGTTGAAAGGCAAGAGTTGGTACATGGACTTATGTCGTACACATATTCTGTCATACAACTAAAGGTCAGTAGTACCCGAATCGGGCTGTTTGGGGCGGAGAAGGCGGGGTGGGGATAAGCATGAACTAGTGGAGTTCTGACGTGGTACGTATTAATTAATGTTACTTCGCGACTACTATATTTTTTTTAATATTTTGTATTTAGGCACAAATAAATTTCCAATAAGGCCTAAAAAGTTAAAAATATGTTTATCAGGCCTCACGGAATGGTCTTTTGGGCTGCTGCATGCTCTCTTCTTATAACAATGAACTTACAATAATAAAAATTAAATATATTTATTTATTGGGGTTTAACGATACTTTCAACAGCCAGTCTCACCTCGCGTCGGACAATTTTATGGACGGAGGTACCCGGAGAGAACCACCGAGCAACGGCGAGCAACTGTCAGGCTCCCCAACGTAATAACTCCGCACAAGTAGGGCACAAGTAGGGTTAGCATTGGTTGAAGATAAGTGCTCCATTGATATGCAGTGAAAATTAGTACACAACGCCACCGTGTACCCGCACGGGCAATTGGGGTGAAGTGCCTTTCCCAAGGACACAACGCAGTTACCCTTGGCGGGGATGGAACCGTGAACCTTTCGGTTAGAATACTGTAACCACCTAGCCACCGCGCTCTCAAAAGATAAATGGTTTATGTCTGATATTTTACCCAATTGAGTGCAACAAGCCTTTGCAATGTTTTGGCACTGCAAAGCTTTCTCGCACCCACGGGACGAAATACACCACCACACATGATATTATGTAGATTATCTGGCCTAAAAAATAAAACAAACCAAGAACATGCATTTTTGATGGCAAAGAAATAATTTCAAATGTTAAAAATAAAATAAAAACCCGCCCTCTCGCATGCAATTTAACAAAAAATGGCATCAAAAACAAAAGATCCACTTTGTGTGGCTTAAGGTTTGAGTTATGTTTACTATAATCTCGATGCCCGATTGGGGGTTGACTGGGTGTAAACATGATTGGACGGAAATGTGATGACTCCAAACCCGACCGACTGACTTGAAGATGTGGGACAGTTCGTCGCCATGTTCCCCAGATCAACATCGGGGTATTCTCGATCGGAATATACAAGTGGCGTTTGCGTCATTGAAATCTGTTTCAGATTGACGTTGTCGATAGACATTCTGTGGGTTTTATTAGATACATAACTACAATTTCTTTGAGATAATAGCAAGTTATATAACGAATTAGGTGCAGTTAGTGCTAAAATAATGCACAGTTGTTGTTCGTGGCAGTCAATTATTCGATCAGCAGCAGAGTTAAAATTAGAAATTGCGAGTATTCAGAAATGATATTACGGGGATTTCCTGGGTTTGTTCATCTCTGCACAGTGTTCAATTACAGATTTAAGTATTTCCGCAATGTTTCTGATGTCTTGCACTTTGTATGTGTTTTTTACATGGTTTTCTGTTAAAGGTTTAACCCCATGAACCCTCGTTTCCCAATTGAGTGCAACAAGCCTTTGCAATGTTTTGGCACTGCAAAGCTTTCTCGCACCCACGGGACGAAATACACCACCACACATGATATTATGTAGATTATCTGGCCTAAAAAATAAAACAAACCAAGAACATGCATTTTTGATGGCAAAGAAATAATTTCAAATGTTAAAAATAAAATAAAAACCCGCCCTCTCGCATGCAATTTAACAAAAAATGGCATCAAAAACAAAAGATCCACTTTGTGTGGCTTAAGGTTTGAGTTATGTTTACTATAATCTCGATGCCCGATTGGGGGTTGACTGGGTGTAAACATGATTGGACGGAAATGTGATGACTCCAAACCCGACCGACTGACTTGAAGATGTGGAACAGTTCGTCGCCATGTTCCCCAGATCAACATCGGGGTATTCTCGATCGGAATATACAAGTGGCGTTTGCGTCATTGAAATCTGTTTCAGATTGACGTTGTCGATAGACATTCTGTGGGTTTTATTAGATACATAACTACAATTTCTTTGAGATAATAGCAAGTTATATAACGAATTAGGTGCAGTTAGTGCTAAAATAATGCACAGTTGTTGTTCGTGGCAGTCATTTATTCGATCAGCAGCAGAGTTAAAATTAGAAATTGCGAGTATTCAGAAATGATATTACGGGGATTTCCTGGGTTTGTTCATCTCTGCACAGTGTTCAATTACAGATTTAAGTATTTCCGCAATGTTTCTGATGTCTTGCACTTTGTATGTGTTTTTTACATGGTTTTCTGTTAAAGGTTTAACCCCATGAACCCTCGTTTCCTGGAATGGTTTCGCCTTTACGTGAACTTACAGTGAGATGGATCAGTTCAACGTCATTATACTGGGAGGGTAAAATAATAACTGCAGTCTGCAGCAATCTGGATGCAGACTACGGCTATTATTTTATCATCAATATCCCGTGTATAGACCTCCTTCAATAAGACAAAAATGAGACGGAATTATGACTTGGAATAAAAAGCGGTCTTACGGTTTCAAAGGGTTAAGTATTTGCGCGATGCTTCTGATGTCTTGGATTTTGCATGCGTTTTTTACATGCTCTTTTTCACACACAAGCAAAATTCAAGAGACAATATTTTAACCCTTTACCCAACGTAACGGCCAAAACCGGCCAGCGCTATTCTCAAAAATCGCCAATAAATTTTCATTATATTTTCATTTTTTGTCTCAAAAACATAGGTTATGACCCCTCGTTGGAACGAGCTCGTCGAGCTCGTTCCAACGAGGGGTCATAACCTATGTTTTTGAGACAAAAAATGAAAAAAATTAGTTATTCAAGAATTTTTTTTGCAAGTGTCGTCTGCTTTTCATGTTAGGTAAAGGGTTAAAAGTTCTCTAATATTGTCCCTTTAAATTAAAGGAAACTACGGTCAGTTGAGTTAAAGATTAGAAATGCGACAAAAAATGAGGGAATTAGAAATTCAGACCCAAAAGTAAAAAGAAGAAAGAGAAAATTATATTAAATTAAAAGGATTAGAGATTCAAAAGAAATAAGCTATGAGCCAGTATATGGCAGCACTCCCAACCATTAGGGTATTTTCCAGACTAAGATTGTTCTGAAAGTTCAAGAAATAAGACACATTTTAAGACATGTTTGCCATCTGGCGACTGGGGCGTTTAGAAGCTACACGCATTTGGTGGATCAGCTTTTAAAAGCTCGTGTACAAAATTTAGCGAAATCACAAACAAGATTCCATAAATTAGCCTAAAATTTGAAAGTAGTGACAACACATAACTGACCATACTGTTTTGGCTATGAATCAATAGACAGTCACGTTAATCCTAAAACTCACTCCGCTTTGCTCGCATCCCACCCTCAGCCCGAATCCCACCCAATCCCACCCCACCCAACACCCCACCCAATCATCAACATTAACAAATTTTCGAAAATTATGTTTTTTGAAAGTCCAACATTGAAATGTTTTAACTAGTTGACGACTAGATAAGTTTGGTGGTCTGAATTTTAAATTCAAAATTTATACTATTATAAATTATTGTAGATTACCCAAATACACTCTTCAATAAAATGTAATAAAACAATTTTATATAAACACAGAATATTTGAATTTGACGGAATATGAAACATGAGCACGGACAATATTGGCTCTTGCTCTGGCAACCTCATTTTTTCAATGTCACTACGCTTCTTGCATTCAACCAGTTAAAGCATGTTTTCCAGATGGTGAAAGCAGCTTTTATAATTTACAAGCATTTCGTTGGCTTATTTATAAAACCTCATGTACACTATTTATCAAGGCTATGGGCCACTTTATTTTTAGAGCCCAATTCCCACCTTCTTAAACCTCAACCCCTACAAACACTCACATACACCCAAACACGACCAACCACACATCATGCAGCATCCCATTTTGTTGTATGCGCTACTTGTGTTGCGAGCATATTGTGAATTAGCTCATAAGCACATCAGCAAAAATCCAGCATGTGATGTGTGTACACACACTGAGACATATTGCGCACAAGCACATTCAATCAACCACCAGACCCACATTCCGTGGAATCCCTTTCTATTGTCTGACTATACTTCTGGAATCTCTTTTTCATCGTATGCGCCTATATGCGGCATGTTTTGTGTGCACTCAAAAGTACAAATCGGCACATCCAATATGGGCCAGTGGGCTGCATGCAATGCGTACACATTGTGACACAAAGTGTATTAACACATAAGCACATGTCGGCATGATACAGTTAAAACTAGAAGTCCTTTTACGAAATGCGCAGAAATAGTACGTTGATCTGTGCGTTAATGTACGCGTTATGGCCATAGGAAAGCTATCAAATTCTGTACATATGACCTGTGCACAAGCAATGTTTCAGCCAATGGACCTCCGGGTAACCCGGAGGTCCATTGGCAGAAACATTGCATGTGTTTGCCATGAGTAACCAGGAGAACCTGCCGTGATTTGGATACCATTCGATATGGCAATTGCGCGCAATTCCAACGCGCAATTAAGCCTAGATAAGCGCACTCTTCGTGACAGGACTTCTAGTTTTAACTGTAAACATTTAGTTTCTCAGGTGAAAGGTACCCTAGCTTGCACGAGGTCTTCACATTGTACAGACTGATAAGGCTCAGATGAATGGAGCAATCTGACCTTGGGATGAGTCGAGACTGGGTCAGGCATAGCTAGGAAGTATGGAGTTGTGCTCAAGTCAATAACAGGCATACAAAGTTGTAAGGGCGGTAGAAGACTATAGTATTAGATGACTACAACAGAGGCAAATCATGGGACAGATAGTTGAAGAAAAGATGGAATCCATTGGTAAGACTACCTGGAGCTATATAGGAGTTTGGAATCCGACTTACGGAATTCCACTTATGGAGTCCCTTCTCCAGAATCACCGAAACATTCTTTTTTATCTAAATGAGTCAAAGTGCAGTACGAGGAGTCAATCATTCAAGGAACTGCTCGATACTTCATTTGTTCGATAAGATTCGAGTCAATCGAGTAAGGAGTAGTGGATTGCAACTTTGATTGTGATATGAATCAGGACCGTAGAGTCAGTAGTGCACCAAGAGACATAGTAGTAAAGTGGAGCCCACTTAATTGGATATCTCTTAATTATATACCCCTGTTAATTGAATATAATTTCCCAACACAAAACCATTTACCATACCTCCAGTACAAATTTGACCTGTTAAATGAATATAGGTCACAGATTAAGCTACTGTAATTTGAATAAAAAATGTAACATGTCAAGACATTACCCTGACTTTTCCCAGTTTTCCTTTGGTTATAGACCAATTTGTCCTCAGTACATCCAATACAGGCATTTAATCTGTTATATCTTGCTTGACAGAGCTCATGGAGCTCTGTCGAACAAAATATAATAGAATACATGCTAAGTTTATCTCTAGAATTCAGGAACGTTACACAATTCCTGTTAATTGCATATTCCTGTTAACTGAATAATTTTCACTGGCAAAGTGGCTCTTCAATTAACAGGGTTCCACTGTACAGCAAAAACAAATATCACAAACTATCATGAAACTACTAGGTACTTAAGAAATTTTCAAGTGGTCATTCTACAACATGTTTTAACTGGTACTTTTCAGTTTTGAAGGTTAAAATACCATTGTTATTGATCTAAGGTCTACAGAAACACAAAGAATATAATATGACAATACGCAAGGCGTAAGAAGGAACCCCAAAGTATCCAACATATTGAAATATTTCATTCCGCAACCATTACTCAAAAAACATTTTGGTTTATTCAGTCGAATTCCTGCAATTGTTTAATTTCAGCCAAACATGAATACGTTTCACAGTACTAAATATTTTCCCATAAACGACCATCATAACGTTCAGGAGAAAAAATATGGTCGTATCATTTTAAATTTAACATTCAAATATTTTTTGTCAAGTATAGCCCTTCAGACAACCTGTTTCTGATCTTTGAACATGGGTCATGCAACAAATAAAAGAAAAACTAACAGAAAGGGAAGTGCTGGTCACATGTTCATATTTCTCAGGGAATTCCCTAACAAAACACACCAATAGTCAAACAATTTTTTAGGTTCTAAAAGTCCTCAAATCATCCTCTTTGTTCATCTGGAACATTCAACAGTAATGCAAAATGTCAGTAGACTTCTTCAAATGTTTATTGAAACAATATATTTTCCCAAGACTGCTTAGTTTTGGGAATTACATAATTTCCGAGCGCAACTTTTAGAGGCAGGTACATCTAATTAAAATATTTACAACAGTTATACCTATGAGCAAACCCAACCCTACCAAACATACATTTACCTCTTTCATGTGATGAAAGAGTCATTTCTGCAATAGAATTCAACTTTTGGCTTCTGTCTAGTAAAAAGCATGGGAAATTTGTTCTTTTGAAGAGAACTGTCCAATCTGTGTCAAATAGGCTTAAAAACTGTTATTGCCTCCGACAGAATTTCTACTCTGTTACCTAATAAGTTAGGAGGGATGAGAATTCACAGCTTTCTTTGAAACTACCCACAAAACCTTTTCACAAAATCTGTTTTAATTAATCATTCAGCAAGATAAATAGTGCCCCACCACCATGAAACAATATGACAATTTTGTTTCAAAATTGGGGTTGTGCAGGACTTATAGTTCCTCTAAATTTGGGAGAATCCATTTGCATTCTTGGGGAAATCGTTCCGAGAATTCAGACCTGCTATGGGCCAGGATCCTATTAGGTCAGTATGATTGAACCCCTGTTGCATACTGATAATACATGTTAACCCTTTACCCAATACAGCTTTTTAATTTTTACAACACCAACTACTGATTTTTACCCCCACCCCCACCCCCTCCCCCCAGGGGCCTTAATCGCTCACCTGACAAGGTGGTTCAGAGAAGTGTTTTGGGTCAGATTCAGTTAGTCAAGGTTCATGGACACTACATAGAAATAATGTTATGAAATTATTCATAATTCTAGTGTCCATGTCAGATGATTATTAGCATAGGTCTTCCTGATTGCTTCCAATTCTGACAGCTGTAGACAAGTACTGCCACACTTCCAAGGGTTGTTGTGTCACTGCAGCCTGAAAGGCAAATTTTATGGAAAAGCTCTAAGGAATGGATTTGAACATTTATGAACAACCTCGAACCTAACCCACCCCTGCGCAAATATTAAGCCACAGACCTGAAATGGACGAACTCAAATCTGCACCCCCCCCCCCACCCCCATTCCTGCGATACCAAATATGAAAGGGTTCTGTACCAAATATTAAAGCATTAAACTAGTGGGTCTGAAGAAAAAGATTTTTAAAGAAATTTTCTCATGTTGCTTTGAGTTAATTTGCACTCCCATAATGAGCCCAAATATTAACCCATAGATTTGGCTTGAACAAACATGAATCTGACCCCCTTAGAGATGTTGTAAGCCAAATATGAAAGGATTCTGACAGGTGGATCTGAAAAAATAGAGTTTTAAAGAAATGTCCTCATACTGCACTAAGTTAAACTTTGGGCTTCAATAGATAGACCAAATATTAAGCCAGAGACCATTGAGCCCAAATATGGACCTAGGGACATGGCTTGAACAAACTTGAATCTCACCCCCCTAAGGATGCTGCATACCAAATATCGAAACATTCCGGCTGCTGGATCTGAAGAAGATTTTTAAAGAAAATTCCTCATTTTGAACTAAGTTATAATTCGGGTTACCACAGTGAGCCCAAATATGAACCCGGGGACTTGGCTTGAACAACAAGAATCTCACCCCCCTAAGCATGCTGCATACCCAATATCAAAAGATTCTGCTGTTGGGTCTTGAGAAGAAGATTTTCAAAGACATTTGCCTGAAATGCACTAAGTTCAAATTTGGGCTCCTATACTGAGCCCAAATATGAACCCAGTGGGCCGATTTGAACAAACTTGAATCAGAACCACCCCACAATGTTGCATATCAAATATCAAAAGATTCTGCCTGCTGGATCTGGAGAAGAAGATTTTTAAAGAAATTTGCCTGAAATGCTTCTATAGTGAGCCCAAATATGAATCTAGGGGGCCGATTTGAACAAATTTGAATCAGATCCACCCTACAATGTTGCATACCAAATATCAAAAGATTCTGCCAGCTGAATCTGGTGAAGAAGATTTTTTAAGAAATTTGCCTGAAATGCACTAAGTTTGAATTTGGGCTCCTATACTGAGCCCAAATATAAACCCAGGGGGCGGATTTGAACAAACTCGAATCAGATCCACCCTACAATGTTGCATACCAAATATCAAAAGATTCTGCCTGCTGAATCTAGAGAAGAAGATTTTTTAATGTTTTTCCCATTGCCTACAGTGTTAAAAAGTGTTTTCAAAGTCCTGAAACTGTACCCTATGATAAAACCGACCGCAATTTTTTTGGACCAATCCTTTCTGTTGGTCCTAAGGAAGCTTCACACCAAATAAAAATTCTCAGTGCCGTGCAGTTTTGGAGATATGGCGTTTTACTTTTTTTCTATTTTTAGCTCCTGCGGTTCCCACGGGGCTACAGAAAAAGAAAATTTGGCATAAATTAGGTACTTATGACCCAATAAGCCCTCACATAAAATTTGATTCAAACCAGCCTCTCGGTTCGGAAAATAGAAATTTTTGGCGGGCCAACAATTTTGTCCCTCCCATAACGACACCAAATTTAGCCCATCAAACTTCTCTTAAAGAAATCCAAGTCTACACCTTAAAAGGAAGCTGCATACCATATATCAAGTCTCTGCTACTGCTGGTTGATGAGAAGAAGATTTTGGTGCCCCTTGGGGGCATGGCACCACCCAGGAGAAGGGGGCAACTTCATTTGAACAAATCTGAATTGGCATTAGGTAATAAACATTTACCCAACATTTGAATAATGTAAAGTTAACACCGGACGGACGGCGGACAAAATGTGATCAGTAAAGCTCCCACTGAGCTTCGCTCAGGTGAGCTAAAAAACTATATTAATTTTTTAATAAATTGATGGTGACATGAATTTCCCATTATTTTTTAATCACATTCTTTCTTCTGAACACATTTCACAATGTGTTTGATATTTTGCAATCTTTGTAAGAAAAAGCCTAAGTTTTCTCAGTTAAGGCACCTCAAGTCATAAAACAGTGAATTTTTCCAACAGAATGATCAGTACCTGCTACTGTGGTGTCTCATGACACTGTTAAAATTCCTAAAATCACCAAATATTGATTCATTAGTGCTGTGATTGTGCTGCAAATATCCACAAGTGCACTTTCACTATTTTGGTTTTAATCCCCACAGGCATGCATTCTGTCAAAGGGAGTGAAATTGTAGAAAATATGTTCACAAAGAGGACAAGTTGCAGTACAGTCGCTGTGGACGGGTTGTAATACACGCATGGACAGTGATGTCCACTCGTGCGTTTACCAGTCAATAAAAATCATCATCTACAAAATTTTAATTGAAGCACGGGGTTGTACCTGGTGCTTCATTATTTATTAAATTTATGATGATTATACCTATAGTTAGTGTTTGGCATCAAATATTATTGTATCCGTGGAAATATTGCCCATCCATGGAAAGTGAGCAGTACACAGCCACTGTACTGTATTTGTTTCAAGTATATAATATACTCTTTGATGTTTAATATATTTGTGATAGGCTGGGTCCAAAGTACTCAGTACTTGTAGTACTCGAGTACCACTTTTTTGATAAAGTACTCAATGCCAGCCCAGATTTTTGTATGTGTGTGTGTGTAGGCGGGTGGGGGGGGGGGGGGGGGGCAAATGAAAAGCAAAGAAACATTTCATCTGAAGGACAGACAGACATGCAGTAACAAATTTGGGAAGCCTACATAAAAGTAGTGACTAACTTAAAATGAAAAATATAGATAGAAGAGCCAGGGCAATGTTGTCAAACAGAAAACAAACAAGAGCCCCCAGAGGGCCTGATGGCATTCACCTGACGTGGTAGCCTAAATATCAACCCAGGGAATTTATTTGAACATTTAGTTGCATCTGCCCCTCATAAGAAAAGCTTATACAAAATATCAAAAGATTCTGACCGGTGGATCTCAAAAAAAAAAGGATTTTTAAAGAATATTCCTCATACTGAACTAAGTTATAATTCAGGCTCCCACAGAGAGCCCAAATATGAACCCAAGGACTTGGCTTGAACAAATTTGAATCTCACATCCCGACGGATGCTACTATATACCAATATCAAAAGATTCTGACTACTGGATTTTAAAGAATATTCCTCTTATTGAACTAAGTTGTAATTTGGACTCCCACAGGGAGCCCAAATATGAACCTGAGGACTTGGCTCGAACAAACTTGAATCTCTCCCCTCTAAGGATGCAGCATCCCAAATATCAAAATATTCTGAAGAGTGGATCAAAAGAAGATTTTTAAAAAATATTCCTCATATTGCACTAATCTAATCATAGAGAGTCCAAATATGGACCCAGGGATTTGATTTCAACAAACCTGTGAATAAATCTTCCAAAGATGTTATATGCAAAATATGAAAGCCTTTGGAGCAGTGGTATGGGAGAAGAAGATTCTTTAATGTTTTTCCCATTACTAAAATGATGACTCCGCATAAGTCCTTGAAAACTTCCCTATGATAAAACTGATGGCAATTTTTTTTTACCATTCTTTTTGGCTGTTCGTAAGGAAGCGACACACAAAATAAAAATTCTCAGTGCCGTGTAGTTTTGAAGACATGGACGTTTTAAATTTTTTCTATATTTAGATCCTGCAGTTCCCACAAGGGCAACCGGAAAATATTTTGGCATAAGTTAGGTACTTACATGTACAACCCAATAAACCCATCATATCAAATTTGCTTCAAATCAGCCTCTCAATTTGGAAAATAGAAATTTTGGTACAATTCGGGCTCCTACAGGAAGCCCAAATATGAACCCTGCGACTTGGCTTTAACAAACTTATATCTCACCTCCCTGAGGATACTGTATATATCAAAATATTCTGACTGCTGAATGTGAAGAATACTTTTGAAGAATATTCCTCATTTTGAACTAAGTTATAATTCAGGCTCCCACAGTGAGCCCAAATATGAACCCAGGGACTTGGCGTAAACAAATTTGAATCCCCCCCCCCCCCCCACCCCTCCCCCTGTAAGGATGCTGCACACCAAACTCCAAAACAGTCCGACTACTGGATCTGAAAAAGTCTTCTAAAGCAAATTCCTCATTTTGAACAAAATTATAATTCAGGCTCCAACAGTGAGTCAGGGTTTCACAAATATATTTTTGTGGGATCCATTTCCAACATGTGTCTTAATCACATGAATTATGCTTATTTATCTTCAAATACATAGATTGTTAGATTGTTGAACCACCACATCAAAGGCTATTGCAGTAATCATGTTTATAGAAATTAATTAGATCTGATACGGTTAACCGATTAATTGACTAACCAATGATCAATATGTTGAATGATAAAAAAAAATAGGCCGATGAAATCGTCAGATGTGTACCCATACACGCAACTAGTAGAAAGCTGTATGACGGAGGGCCACCACGGATGCCGACATTATGTACACCATACAAGGTATGGGTACATATATATAGAAATGGATTGGAGGAGTGTCTAATTTGATGGATAAAGGGTAAATATCTCCGGATCAAATTATCAGATTTACATAAAAAACTATACAGCACAGCACACCAGTAACCTGAATAAATATATAAAGTAACATGACAATTGATATTTTTTGAGTTATCTCATGCCAAAGGGGTTGGAGGAATTTTCAATTTGAAGGATAAAGGGTTAATATCTTGGGATCAAATTATCAGATTAACACCAAAAACTATACAGCTCAGCACATCAGTAACCTGAACACAATTGTAAAGTAACTTGACAATCCAAGCAATATTTTTCAAGTTATCAAATGCCAAAGGGACTGGGGGAATTTTCAATTTGAAGGATAAAGGGTTAATATCTCAGGACTAAAATAACAGATTAACACCAAAAACTATACAGCTTGGTACATCAGTAACCCGAACACAAATATAAAGTAACTTGACAATCCAAGCAATATTTTTCAAGTTATTGAATGCCAAAGGGATTGGAGGAATTTTCAATTTGAAGGATAAAGGGTTAATATCTTGGGATCAAATTATCAGATTAACACCAAAAACTATACAGCTCAGCACATCAGTAACCTGAACACAATTGTTAAGTAACTTGACAATCCAAGCAATATTTTTCAAGTTATCAAATCCCAAAGGGATTGGAGGAATTTTCAATTTGAAGGATAAAGGGTTAATATCTCAGGATTAAAATAACAGATTAACACTAAAAACTAGACAGCTAGGTACATCAGTAACCTGAACACAAATATAAAGTAACTTGACAATCCAAGCAATATTTTTCAAGTTATCGAATGCCAAAGGGCTTGGAGGAATTTTCAATTTGAAGGATAGTAACTAGACAATCCAAGCAATAATTTTCAAGTTATCGAATGCCAAAGGGATTGGAGAAATTTCCAATTTGAAGGATAAAGGGTTAATATCTCAGGATCAAATTATCCGATTTACACCAAAAACTATACAGCTCGGCACATCAGTAACCTGAACACAAGTATAAAGTAACTAGACAATCCAAGCAATAATTTTCAAGTTATCGAATGCCAAAGGGATTGGAGGAATTTTCAATTTGAAGGATAATGGGTTAATATCTCAGGATCAAATTATCCGATTTACACCAAAAACTATACAGCTCGGCACATCAGTAACCTGAACACAAGTATAAAGTAACTTGACAATCCAAGCAATATTTTTCAAGTTATCGAATGCCAAAGAAATGGATACGGACGCCGGATGGACAGACGGACGGACATTCTAATAAATGGGTACTTAGGTGACTATTTTTACGGGACTACAATAAAATGCATGTCCATTATACTAAAACAAGTGATTTTGGGAAAAATTTTTGGGGTGGTAGTAAACCCTGACCCTACCCTTTACTGACCCTAACCCCACACCCTCTATTCTAAACCCCACCCTAGACTAATGAAAATGGCTATTTTTTTAGGGTACCTTATCATAAAATGCATGTCCATTCTATTAAAACAACTTTTGGGGAAAAATTTTTTTGGGGTAGTAGCAAACCCTAACACTACCCTTTACTGACCCTAACCCCACCCCACCCCAACTCTAAACCCCACCCTAGAAAATTGGGATTTACTTGTGGGACTAGCCACCTAAATCGCGGTAGTCACCTAACCCCCGTTTATACCGAAAATTAGCCCCCTAAGTAGTCATTTATGAGTGCAGATTAACGGACAGACGGACGGACGGACAAAGGATGGACGAATGACGGATGGTCACCCCGGATGCCGGCATTCTGTGTACCATACATAGTATGGGTACACATAAAAAGTAATTGATCGGTTAACCGTTACTTTTGAAGTACGGTACTATATGGCTGGATTCACATCGCAAAATGCTATACAAAAATGTCCAATTGCTAACCATTTTTCTTTCATATTGGGTAAGCTAAAATTCACTATTTATCATCACTTTTTGAAACCAAGATGGAAACTGCTAATCAAATTTTTAAAAACAAAAAATACCCTGTATGGGTTAACTATGGAACAAACTTGCTCCAAAACAGGCAAACATTGTTACACTGGCTCACATCAATTGCATGAGACAAATGCATGCCAGTTACGTGCCAAAATACTTGTTCACTTGCATGATCATTATACTGTATCAGCTAAAAACGGTCATTCTCAACCCTTCACCAAATGCAGGTAGCAGATGATACTTGCACAAGAAATTCTTGAATTACTAAAGATTTTCAATGTTTGTCTCAAAAACATAGCTTATGACCCCCCCCCCCTCCTTATTGGAACAAGCTCAATGAGCTTGTTCCAATGAGGGGTCATAAGCTATGTTTTAAACATAGCTTATGACCCCCCCCCCTCCTTATTGGAACAAGCTCAATGAGCTTGTTCCAATGAGGGGTCATAAGCTATGTTTTAAGACAAAAATTGAAAATATAAAATTTGAATGGACATGTTTGTATATGGCGCTGCCCGGTTTTGTCCATTATGCTGAGTAAAGTTTTAATTATATAAATGGTCAATGGTACAGCAATTATTCAGCTACCTATTGGGGCAAGTGATTAATCAGTTAACCAAGGTTAACCCATGCGATTAATCAATCACGAAAACCCTTTAATCGTTTCAGCTCTAAAATTAATTTAATTTTATTAAATTTTATCTGATGAAAAAATGCTTATATTTTGGGGGGAATGGTAAATATGGATCTTCTTAACAAGCATTTGCAAGAACATCAGAGGAATGAAATCACCGTTCTCGCAATTTGCGAAACACTGGTGAGCAAAAATATAGGCTTGGCTTGAAGATCTCACCCGCCTAATGATGGTGCATAGCAAATATCAAAAGATTCTGATTGGTGGGTCTGAAGAAAAAGATTTTTAAAGAATATTCCTCATACTGCACTAATTTCAACATTTGAACTCCCATAGAGAGCCCAAATATGGACCCAGGGATCTGATTTCAATAAACGTGTAAAAAAAATCTTCCAAAGATGGTATATGTGAAATTTGAAAGGTTTTGGAGGAGTGAATTGGATGAAGAAGAGTCTTAAATGCTTTCTCCGTTACCCACAGTGTTACAGAATGCTGACTAAGCATTTTTTCAAAGTCCCGAAAAAGTACCCCATGACAGACCTGACAGAAATTTGCTTACACCATTCCATTCTGTTGGTCCCAAGGAAGCTTCACACCAAATAAGAATTCTCAGTGCCATGTAGTTTTGTAGATATGTGCGTTTAGAATTTTGTTCTATTTTTAGCTCCTGCGGTTCCCATGGGGAGATGGGAAAATATTTTGGGGCATAAATTAATTACTTATGATCAAATAAACCCACAAATTAAATTTGGTTCAAATCCGCCTCTTGGTTCGAAAAACAGAAATTTTGGGCGGGGCGAAAATACTTGCACTACAATAATGAAGGCAAACAAAGACCCACAAACTTCTCTTGAACACAACTGAGTCTACACCTCAAAAGGAAGCAGCACACCACATATCAAATCTCTGCTACTCCTGGTTCACGAGAAGATTTTTTAAGATTTAGGCAAAATTTTTGGGCATGGCCCTACTGAGGGCCAGGGCAACTTGATTTAAACAAAATCAAAATGCAATGTCACAACAAACAAGCATCTCAAATTTCCCCTAATGATTAATCGGTTCAGCAATTTTGGAGAAGACGCAAACACCAAGTTCACGGACGGCGAGTGATCAATACACCTCACCCTGACTGAAAGTCAGGTGAGCTAAAAACTCAGTGGACCATGAGTGCTGCAGTTGGGCGAGACGCTTGGTTCAAGGAGAGAAGAAACTTGTAGCTGCTGGCTTTCGAAAGTGTTGTTAAAACCCAATAAATAAATAAACAAGAGGCCCCACAGGGCCTGAAGCGCTCACCTTGAACAGAACATGATATAAACAGAGAACAGAACACGATATAAGAGTCCAAGAATGAATCTACATTAAGCAATCCATCTCCATAGGATACACTGCATATCTTTGAGCCCCTCAGGAGTGACAAAAACAGTCCAAGCATCATGCCTTTTCTTTAGTTGATCATGATGTAAAATGTGGAGCTCCCCTCTCAAGCCCCTTGATACAACCTATGTAGATTACTCTTCACCTCTAGAGGGTACTGAATAAAAATTGTCTAATTCTTCAGCTACTTGGCCAATTCTGGCTCCTATAGGGAGCTCAAATATCAACCCAGGCACTCGATTTGAACAAAGTTGAATCTGATCTCCTTAGAGATGCTGTATACCAAATATGAAAGCATTCTGACTGGTGGATCTGAAGAACAAAATATTAAAGAAATTTCCTCATATTGCACTGAGTTCAAATTTGGGCTACCATAGCGAGCCCAAAATGTGAATCTCCCCCCCCCTCCCCCCTTAGAGATGCTGTATACCAAATACGAAAGCATTCTGACTGGTGGATCTGGGGAAAAAGATTTTTAAAAAAACTTCCCCATATAGCCCTAAGTTAAAATTTGGACTACCAAAGGAAGCCCAAATATTAACATATAGACTTGGTTTGAACAATCTTGAATCTGACCATCATAACAATGAGGGTACCAAACATAAAAAAAATTCTGACTCATGGTTCTGAAGAAGATTTTTAAAGAAAATTCCCCATAAAATTTGGGCTCCTGCATTGAGTCCAAATATGAATGTATGGGCTTCATTTTAACAAACTTGTATCTGACCCCTCTATGGATGCTGTACACCAAATATCAAAAGATTCTGAACACTGGTTCTTGAGAAAAGATTTTCTAAAATGTTTGCAAAAATGCTGCGCCAACATTATACTGATACCCTCTGCAGAACTCTCTAACAACAACAGAGGGCATTTTTTTACCATTCAATTCTACTGGTCCTAAGGATGCTTCATACCATAACTGTTCTCTGTTCCAAGTGGTTTGGGAAACATGGGAGTTTGAAAACATTTCTATTTTTCACTCCTGGGGTTCCCATGGGGATGCAGGGTTTTTTTTTTTTGCATGAGGCAAGTATTTATGACCCAATATTACCACATACTGAATTTCATTCAAATCGGACCATCGGTTCGGAAAATGGAAATTTTGGGTAGTAGCAAAAATCTAACCACTGCCATTATAAAGCCAAATAATGCTTCACAAAGTACGTTTGAACACACGTGATTCTACATCTCAAAAGGCAGTTCCATAACGAATATCAAGTCACTGTACCCACTGGTTCATAAGATTTTAAAAATATTTTGGGAGCATTTTACCCCACCCCCTCCCTATGGGGCTGGGCATGTATTACAAAAATGTAATACCCCTTTGGTACCATTACTCATTCAAACTTTAACTTGAATTGACCAAAACATGGTGTTGATGGATGACAGACGGATGGACAATGGACGGAGAGTGATTAGATATGCCCTGCTTGACTTTGTCGAAGTGAGTTAAAAAAAAAAAAAAATTAAATGGTTCATGTCCGATATTTTACCCACGTTATTAAAATTGATAAATTTGTCACTGGAGTGCAACAAGGTTTATGCTATATATAGCATTGCAAAGCCTTCTTGCACTCAAGCGATGGAATACTCCGAATACACCGCCACCCATGCTATTCTGTAGATTATCAGGCCTAAAACAAACTAAAAACATGAACTTATGCATGAATATTATTACAATGAATACACTGTCTTATACAAAGGAATACCACACAATCCAGTGTAGACTGATTTCAAAAAGTCCTCCGTAGTGGAAGGGCAATTTTAACAAACATACAGGCCCAAATACGCTCCATACACAGTGTAAAAATTCCACAAAATTAATAAACATTCCTGTATGTTTAATAGGAATTAGGAGTATTGTAATTAAAAGTCAACTGTGTGGTTGTTTATAAACTTATATTACTTTGTTATCAGGTGTTAAAAAATATTAATATTTGTAAACACACCCACCCATTTAGATTAGTCCCTGCTCATAGCATAGCAGTAACACAGACATACAGTACAGTTGCTGGTCATAATCCTTGCATGGGCAGTGCATGATGTCCATGCATGTTTTTTTCCAGATAATAGAAAATCATCATCAATAAAATTTTAATTAATGAAGCACTGAATTGTATCATTAATGGTTCATTAATTAAATTTTTGCTGATTATTGCTGTAAACAATGTTTGAAAACTAATATCATTGCATCCGCAGAAATATTGCCCATCCACGGAAAGTGACCAGTCCAAGGCAGCACAGAGTCAAGGTAATTGTGTTTTACTGTCTTTAATTTCAAATTTTGTTTGTTTTTTTGTTTGTTTGTTTTTTGTTTTTTTTTTTTTGGGGGGGGGGTGCACCAGACCCCCTCCACTGATGAGAGGGTCACACACCCTCTTGTCCTCACTCCTATCTCACTGCTATGTGGCTCAGGTGATTCTGTGCATCATATTCTTTTTGACTCCCACTAGATACATGTATTACTCTTGCCCCTACATGTAACTTAGATATCCTGGCTAAGCACCAGTATAAACTAACATCAAATTGTGTGCTTATGTACATGTACAGTAGCTAACATATTGGAATAGTATAATGTGCTTTGTCAGAAACTTGATCAAGTATTGATGACAAACAACAATTTATCTTATCTTATCCTGGTGCCAGTAATAAACAGTGTAAAAATTCCACAAATTTTACACTGTTTATTACTGGCACCAGGTTTTTTCAGCTATATTCTGTTATTTGTTTGTCGTTGTTCTTTGTAAATTTTACTTGATCTGAAATAAATATTGTTTAAACTAAAAACACTCATTCTCACCCCATGGTGATAACAAAGGTACCCAAGAAATTTCGTAAAGATTGATTCATAAATATGGCCTCTAGCCCAAGTTGTATAGACGTTCTGTACAAAAAACTGATTGTACCTAATTTCAGTACAAAATGGCCACTGGTAGCCATCTTGAATTTTGGACTGCACCCAAAAACACTCATTCTCATTCCAAGGTGATAACAAAGGTACCCTAGAAGTTTCATGAAGATCAGTTTATAAATACAGCCTAGCCCAAGCCGTATTGACATGTGCACTTACTGGGTATACATGTAAGTAGCACTGAATAAATTAAAGTTCATCTAATTTGCATAATTTCAGCACGAGAAAAAAAACGGTATTATATGTGATGTACTCCATGTTACTAAACATTCATAGAAAAATTTATTCAAATCAGAACTTTCATACAGAAGTTCTGTACAAAAATGGCGATTGCACTAATTTCTGTACAAAATGGCTGCTGGAGGCCATCTTGAATTTTGGACCGCACCCAAAAACACTTGTTCTCGCCCCACGTGATAACAAAGGTACTCAAGAAGTTTCGTAAAGATCGGTTCACCAATACACCCTCTAGCCCGAACCGTATTGAATTGCTGTTCCCGAACAGACGGACAATGGGCCATGACATAACCTTAAATTTGACTTTGTCAAAGTTGAGCTAAAAATGGGGAGTATCCAGAGTATCACAAAACAAAAACCTATTTGTAAAGGACTCCCCCTTTCAAGGACAATGGGACAGCGTTGGCATTCACCACCATGCTGCCTTGAGGTTGCATTTTGAATTCCTGTGTTTGTTGTTCTTATGAAATATTATTTTATTATTATCAGTTATGGTACAAATACGGTACCGAGAGCACACTTTCAGGAACTGCTGATGTCTGATGGCAACTGTGTGTCAGTGCGTGAGGTGCACACATACTTTTGAGGTTCTATACACCACATCCTTCATTTTGCAATATAATTTGTGTAAATTTATTTGGAATTTATAGAATTTCAGACTTGTAAATTTCATAATATTGTTTTTGCCTTAGTTATGGTGCTTTATAAGTAATGGGCAATTTAGTTTGAAATGAAAGTGTCATTGACACTGTAGCTCAACTTGTCAAGACAAAGACATGTACATGTATAGTATGTGACACAGCAGTGAGAAACATCTAGGTAATGACCTGATAACAAAGGTACATATAAAGTATTGTAACGGTCTGTACACAAATACTGGCCGTTGCCTGTAACAAATGTATAGGTAAAGTATTGTAAAGGTGGGTGACAGTCAGATGCTAAACTAGAAAAAAATCTTTGAGTCACAGAGTGGGTCTGACTGAACCCCAAAATATTTGTTCTCATAGCACAGTGATAACAAAGGCACCCCAAAACACACTCATTCCTGTCCCAAAGTGAAAACAAAGGTACCCAAGAAGTTTCGTGAAGATCAGTTCACAAATATGAGCTGTGTAGAAGTTGTGACAAAAAACTGATTGGACCTAATTTCGGTACAAAATGGCCACACCCAGAAACACTCGTTCTCGTCCCAAGGAGATAACAAAGTTACCCAAGAAGTTTTGTGAAGATCGGTTCATAAATACAGCCTCTAGCCCGAGCCGTATTGACATGTGCACTTACAGTGTATAAGTAGCATTGAATAAATCAAAGTTCATCTAATTTGCATAATTTCTGCACGAGAAAAAAACCCGTACTATATGTGATGTATTCCATGTTACTAAACATTCATACAAAAATATATTCAAATCAGAACTTTCATACAGAAGTTCTGTACAAAAGACTGATTGCATTAATTTTGGTACAAAATGGCTGCTGGTGGCCATCTTGAATTTTGGACCACACCCAAAAACACTCGTTCTCATCCCACGGTGATAACAAAAGTACCCAAGAAGTTTCGTAAAGATCGGTTCATAAATACGGCCTCTAGCCTGAGCCGTATATAGAAGTTGTGTACAAAAAACTGATTAGACCTAATTTCGGTACAAAATGGCCACTGGCAGCCATCGTGAATTTTGGACCGCATCCAGAAACACTCGTTCTTGTCCCAAGGTGATAACAAAGGTACCCAAGACGTTTCGTGAAGATCGGTTCATAAATACAGACTCTAGCCTGAGCCGTATTGACATGTGTACTTACTGTGTGTAAGTAGCACTGAAAAAATCAAAGTTCATCTAATTTGCATAATTTCTGCACGAGAAAAAAAACTGTATTATATGTGATGTATCCCATGGTACTAAACATTCACACAAAAAATTATTCAAATCAGCGCTTTCATATGGAAGTTCTGTGAAAAAATCTGATTGCACCAAATTTTGTACAAAATGGCTGTCATCGGCCATCTTGAATTTCGGACCGGACCCAAAAACACTCGTTCTCGTCCCACAGTGATAACAAAGGTACCCAAGGAATTTCGTAAAGATCGGTTCATAAATACGGCCTCTAGCCCGAGCCGTATTGGCATTTGCACTTACAGTGCTGAAAGTAACACCAAAAAACATCAAAGTTAGTCTAATTTGCATAATTTACGCACGAGAAAAAAACCCGTATTATATGTGATGTATCCCATAGTACTGAACATTCATACAAAAAATTATTCAAATCATAGCTTTCATATGGAAGTTCTGTACAAAAAACAGATTTCTGCATCGTCGGTACAAAATGGCGGCTGGCAGCCATCTTGAATTTCGGACCAAACCCAAGAACACTCGTTCTCGTCCCACGGTGATAACAAAGGTACCCAAGAAGTTTCGTAAAGATCGGTTCATAAATATGGCCTCTAGCCCAAGCCGTATCCAATTGTTGACGGACAGACGGACGATGGGCCATGGCATAAGCTCAAATTTGGCTTCGCCAAAGTTGAGCTAAAAAAGGGGTTCATGAAGATTCAGTCACAGGAAGATTCAGCCCTCATACTTTTTCAGAGAATATTCGGTCCCCAATTTCATTCATGCCGCCACCCCTCTCTCCTGTTAACCCATATAATGAACATCCCAAAAGACATTTTAATATCTAGATATTTATGCTTGTTCGCAACTTATTATGGACACAAAAGGACACAGATTCAAGGTAATTGTGTTTTACTGTCTTGAATTTTTTTATTTTTTTTTTGGGGGGGGTGGGGTGGGTGGGGGGGAGAGGTGCACCCGACCCCTCCACTGATGAGAGGGTCACACACCCTCTTGTCCTCACCCCTATCTCACTGCTATGTGGCTCAGGTGATTCTGTGCATCATATTCTTTATTACCCGGCCCCACTCCCACTAGATATTACTCTTGCCCCTACATGTAACTTAGATATCCTGGCTAAGCACCAGTATTATGGTAAACCAACATCAAATTGTGTGCTTATGTCCAGTAGCTGACATATTGGAATAGTATAATGTGCTTTGTCAGAAACTTGATCAAGTATTGATGACAAACAATTTTCATTACCAGTACCTGGTGCCAGTAATAAAATAAGATTTGCAAATATCACCCTGCGTTTTTTCAGCTATTAACTAACATAAAATTGTGCGCTTCATGAAAATTATTTCGTTACTACCTGTTAAAAATTACTGTTTCTTGTTTTGCTCTTTTAGAAAAAGAAATCACTCCTTTTCTGGCAGGCATACTAAACACCGAGGCAAACCGAGGAATACCAAGGTGAATAAAAACAGGAGAGAAACGGGTATGAGGTGGTGTGTTCTTTTTATTATTTATTTATTGGTGTTTAAGGTCACATTTATCTGCACAACAGCTTATTGTGACCATGGCAGTTTTATGGATGGAGGAAACTAGAGTACCCCAGGAGAACCACTGAGCAATGGCAAGCAACTGTGAGCTCTGCAACATACTACACAAGCAGGGTTAGCCTTGTTCGAAGACAGGTGCACCAAGAACATGCAGTATGCCTTAGTACACAGCATACCTTGCCCCCACATGGGTAGTGGGGGTGAAGTGTCTTGCCCAAGGACACAAAGCTGTTGCCGCAGGTGGGATTCGAACCGAGGATTTCTCGGCTTGCAGTCTGCACCTCTACCTACTGAGCTAATGCATCCCTGATGGTGTATTCTGATTATGTAAATAGATTTAAGCAGTACTAGTATGTGATTGGTTTTAATGCCATATTTGAGAATTATGGGTGCTGAAGTAATAAGAGTGCGCTGAAAAATCTTCCCTTTGATATTTAGTAGGTAGCTTGGTAATGGTAAAGTGACTTCACCTCAGTGAGCAACAGTGTGAAAGCCGGCAGCCATCTTTAATATCGGGCCGCACCCGAAAACACTTGTTCTCTTCCCAAGGTGATAACAAAGGTACCCAAGAAGTTTCATGAAGATTGGTTCATAAATACAGCCTCCAGCCTTAGCGTATTGACATGTGCACTTACAGTGTATAAGTAGCACTGAATAAATCAAAGGTCATCTAATTTGCATAATTTCTGCAAGAGAAAAAAACCTGTATTATACAGTATATTTTTTGTGATGTATTCCATGTTACTAAACATTCATACAAAAATTTATTTAAATCAGAACTTTCATGCAGAAGTTCTGTACAAAAAACTGATTGCACTAATTTTGGTACAAAATGGCTGCTAGTGGCCATCTTGAATTTCGAACTGCACCCAAAAACACTCGCTCTCAGCCAACGGTGATAACAAAGGTACCCAAGACGTTTCGTGAAGATCGGTTCATAAATACAGACTCTAGCCTGAGCCGTATTGACATGTGTACTTACTGTGTGTAAGTAGCACTGAAAAAATCAAAGTTCATCTAATTTGCATAATTTCTGCACGAGAAAAAAAACTGTATTATATGTGATGTATCCCATGGTACTAAACATTCACACAAAAAATTATTCAAATCAGCGCTTTCATATGGAAGCTCTGTGCAAAAATCTGATTGCACCAAATTTTGTACAAAATGGCTGCTAGTGGCCATCTTGAATTTCGAACTGCACCCCAAAACACTCGCTCTCATCCCACGGTGATAACAAAGGTACCCAAGACGTTTCGTAAAGATCGGTTCATAAATACGGCCTCTAGCCTGAGCCGTATAGAAGTTGTGTACAAAAAACTGATTGTACCTAATTTTGGTACAAAATGGCCACTGGCAGCCATCTTGAATTTTGGATCGCACCCCAAAACACTCGTTCCTGTCCCTAGGTGATAACAAAGGTACCCAAGAAGCTTGGTGAAGATCGGTTCATAAATACAGCCCCTAGCTCGAGCCGTATTGACATGTGAACTTACTGTGTATAAGTAGCACTGAATAAATCAAAGTTCGTCTAATTTGCATAATTTCTGTACAAGAAAAAAACCTGTATTTTTGTGATGTATTCCATGTTACTAAACAATCATACACAAATTTATTCAAATCAGAACTTTCATACAGAAGTTCTGTACAAAAAACTGATTGCAGTAATTTCAGTACAAAATGGCTGCCGGCGGCCATCGAGAATTTTGGACTCCCCCCAAAAACACTCATTCTAACCCCATGGTGATAACAAAGGTACCCAAGAAATTTTGTAAAATCGGTACATAAATACGGCCTCTAGCCCAAGTTGTATAGAAGTTATGTACAAAAAACTGATTGTACCTAATTTCGGTACAAAATGGCCACTGGTAGCCATCTTGAATTTTGGGCTGCACCCAAAAACACTCATTCTCATGCCAAGGTACTCAAGAAGATTCATTAAGATCAGTTCATAAATACAGCCTAGCCGAGCCGTATTGACATGTGCACTTACTGGGTATACATGTAAGTAGCACTGAATAAATTAAAGTTCATCTAATTTCCATAATTTCAGCATGAGAAAAAGCCCTTTATTATATGTGATGTACTCCATGTTACTAAACATTCATACAAAAATTTATTCAAATCAGAACTTTCATACATATGTTCTGAACAAAAAACTGATTGCACTAATTTCTGTACAAAATGACTGCTGGAGGCCATCTTGCATTTTGGACCGCACCCAAAAACACTCGTCCCACGGTGATAACAAAGGTACCCAAGAAGTTTCGTAAAGATCGGTTCATAAATAAAGCCTCTAGCCCGAGCTGTATTGAATTGTTGTTCCCAAACAGACGGACAATGGGCTATGACATAACCTTAAATATGACTATGTCAAAGCTGAGCTAAAAATGGGGAGTATCCAGAGTATCACAAAACAAAAACCTATTTGTAAAGGACTCCCCCTTTCAAGGACAATCTGACAGTGTTGGCATTCACCACCATGCTGCCCTGAGGCTGCATTTTGAATTCCTGTGTTTGTTGTTCTTATGAAATATTATTTTATTATTATCAGCTATGGTACAAATATGGTACCGATAGCGCACTTTCAGGAACCGTTGATGTCTGATAGCGACTGTGTGTCAGTGTGTGAGGTGCACACATACTTTTGGGGTTCTATACACCACATCCTTTATTTTGCTATATAATTTGTGTAAATTTATTTGCAATTTATAGAATTTCAGACTTGGAAATTTCATAGTACTGTTTTTGCCTTAGTTATGGTGCTTTATAAGTAATGGGCAATTTAGTTTGAAAAAAGGGGTTCATGAAGATTCAGTCACAGAAAGATTCAGCCCTCATACTTTTTCTGAGAATATTCGGTCTCAGTGGTGGTCACATGTCATCACCTCTGCGGTCAAATCCTCACAGAAATTTTTTTTTTAAATATTCTATGCATTTTTTCTATTGTTTTATTTTAAGGATTTATGATTACTAATTATGACAAAATTACAAGTGGGATATGAGACAAACCTTAATGAAGCTGGAACTAAAAAAAAAATAGGGATCTGCGAATCACAAATTTCTTTTCGAATTGAATCTCGAATCGAATCATGCCTCTGATATCGACATCGAATTGAATCCCAAATCAAATCTTAAAAGACAAGTTATTTCATATTGCATCAAACGGAAGTTACGGAACACTGTGATGACCTTATGCGACGGAGTGAACACCTTAAACACCAATAACTAAATATTCTCTGTAGCACCGTCGCTGAAACAGCTAGGCCTATTGTCCATAGTTTTAGTTTTTGAAGGCCTAACTTGTTACTAGTAACAAGTTAAGCCTTCAAAAACCAAAACTATGGATAATGTTCTGGGCCAAATTCACACCTTATCTAACAATTAAACATTGTCAATTACTCAAATAAATAGGAATTGAGTCTACATGAATGAATTTTCTAATGACAGTTTTATCCTATTTTTGTTGGAAATGTAACAAATTGAAGTTAGTATGAGAGATTCGAAAAAATCGAATCCTGAAATTGATTTGGGATCGATCTCGAAGCATACGCATGGTATGGTATCGATATCAAATCGAATCTCGAATATTCGCAGGACCCTAAAAAAAACCTTCCCAAAACAAGCTGAGAGGTTCTCAGCTCGAATCCCAATTGCGGCAACTGAAATAAGGCGTACTGCACATCGATGATGCACTTGTCTTCAACCAATGCTAACCCTGCTTGCTTGGAGTACCAATGTTGAGAAGCCCGACAGTTGCTTGTCACTGTTGCTCGGTGGTTCTCTTCGGGTGCTCTGGCTGGGTTCCTCCCCCAGTAAAACTGTTTGGTGGCCCTGGCTGTAAAAACTGTTGTTAAACCCAATAAATAAAGAAATCAAATTTGCTGAATCCATGACCTTTGAATGATGGTTTTGATTGGGGTGTGTGGGGGGGGGGGGGGCATGGGGGGGGTGGTTATACAGTGGTGCCCACTTAATTGGATATATCTTAATTGCATATCCCTGTTAAAAGAATGTAATTTCCCAACACAAAACCATTTACCATGCCTCCAGTACAAATTTGACCTGGTAATTGAATATAGGTTATAGAGTAATCTCCTGTTAATTGAATAAAAAATCTTGTAACATGTTGAGAAATTGCCCTGACTCTTCCCAGCTTTCCTTTGTTATAGACCAATTTGGCCTCAGTACATTCAATACAGGCATTTAATCAATTATATCTTGTTTGACAGAGCTTATGGAGCTCTGTCAAACAAAATATAATAGAATAAATGCTAAGTTTATCTCTGGAATACAGGAAAGTGACACAATCCCTGTTAATTGAATACGCCTGCTAATTGAATAATGTTATTGGCAAAGTGGCTCTTCAATTAACAGGGTTCCACTGTACAGCAAACTGAGCAAAAACAAATATCACAAACTAATAATGAAACTATGTACTTGTGAAATTTTCATGGGGTCATTCTACAACATGTTTTAGCTGGTACTATACAGTTTTGAAAGTTAAAGGGCTCAGTAGTTACGGGTGTAGGCTGCAAGCCAAAGGGTCCTCTATCAAATCCCACCTGCGGCAACCACTTTGTGTCCTTGGGCAATACACTTCATTCCCATTGCCCACGTAGTGCCACTGTGTACCAAGGCATACTGCAAATGAATCATACACTTGTCTTCAACCAACGCTAACCCAGCTTGTGTGCTGTTTGTACGTTAGATACTTGTAATTGCTCAATGGTTCTCTCTGGCTTTTCCCATCTGTAAAACTGTCCGACATGAAGTGACCCTGGCTATCGAAGTGTCATTAAACCCCAATAAATAAATCAATAAGAATCATGTGTCCCTATTCTGGAGAACAGTTCGGGGCAAATTGCCAAAGGATGGTTTGGGTTAGATTAGTATCCAGTTTGGGTCAAATTGTTGGAGGACAGTTTGGATGCAATTCTCATGAATTCCAGTCACTTTGGCCCCAAGTCATTTCGGTCCCAGTCATTACGGCCGCAGGACAATTCAGCCCCAATATACCAGGTCATTTCGGCCTCTTTAAATATTTTCAAATATTGTTTGAATTTTAACATTTTTCTATTTAATTTTTTTTCAACATTTATATCTCTCAATTAGATATTCAGGTATACATATGATATATGTCTAGTAGATTTTCTTTCATGATGAATAAATAAAAGAAACGTTTCAGCACGTCGAAGGTGCACATGGACAATGTGGGATTTGAAATCCCTTGCGACCTGAATAATTGTATTTGCTTATGAATCTACGACAGCCAGAAGCGAGGGTCAGTAATGTTATTTGGTTTGAGTGTATGCCTTGGAAGTGGGGTACTGGGGTCAGACCCCCGTGGACAGCGAACTGGAAGGGGACTAGGAATTGTGCATAACTACAAGGATTCTGCTCTGTGTTTTAGAAAATGTGGACATATTTATGGTAGTATCAAAATCGCAGTTTGGTGGTTGTTTCACAAAAAAGAAAAGAAAAAGAAACCCTGTGAACCTCAAACTGGAAGGTGACTAGGAATTGTGCATAACAATATGAATGAATGACTGCATATACTTTGGTAAATTTCAAAGTAAAATAATTTCTCTTACTTATACAGATAGCATCTTAAATGTATGTAAAATTGAACACATGGATAATTTTTAATGTTGTGTATAACTTTTCTGTACACTGTGTAAATACAAATAACTGAACATTACTTAATAAAGGTAATTACCCATTATTTCTAAACATGAACTATGCACTGATCTTTATACATGTAGATCTCTACACTTAAAATGGTGCCGAAATGACCAAGGGACCGAAGTGACTAGGACAGAGATGACTTTGAGGTCAAATTGACCAGAGGATGAAATGACTTGGAGCCAAAGTGATTGGATACCATTCTAACAGATGAGAGACCTTAATAAAAGGCTTAATTATTACAGAACACATTGAATGTGAATTTACTGCAGAGATAATTGCTCGACGATATACATTGTATTAATATTTTTCAATAAATATCGAACAATCTATTAATATTTTTGTTAAGAATTATTTTCAGGAGATAAAACGAATATCGTAGCATATCTAAAATATCCTAACAGATGTGTACTGCTTTTCTTTTGGATGAATCTTCCTTGGGCCTAGTTCTCCCCAGGCCGAACATTCCCCCAGTTCCCGAAAAAAGATGACATGCCATTTTCAATGGCGGTAAATATCCAAAAGGGTTATTATTTTCCACTTTTTAGTGTTTGAAACTACGAAGCACTGTTCAGAAATACAGATGCACCAAAAAGTAACACATTATTACTTTGTTTTGGTTTCTAACGGGACTGAAAGCAACCTGTCAGTATCACTTTTTCGAATTACACCCATTTCGTCTGCTAACCAAATCGTCCGCTGCAATTTTAACCAAGTTGTCCTCTACAATTATACCCAACACGTCCGAAACTCGTTCGCTGGGGGAAAAGTATTCATGTATTGTATTTTGAATCATTTTTTATTTATTTATATAATAATTTTATTGTATACTTTATTGTATATTACCTATTGTAATATATCTTAATGTACCTCCATTGTAATATATCTTAATGTACCTCCTTGCATTAAATTTCATATACGTGTGAAATTCTGAAAACAGAAATGTCAGAACAAAATAAACTATCCAGCCATTAAATAAATTTTAATTACTGTTTATTCAATGGATTATAGAGCTGGGAGGTTAACCGAAAAACAACTCAGTTTCGGTTATGAAAAAATAACCGACAACCGAGACAGACGATAAACTGAAAAAACGACTTTCTCGGTTATTTGAATGTCACGTGAGAATAACGTTTTTACGTGTTTTTTCTGAAACAATGGTGGCAATTACAGTCGAGAAGAGCCCTATATGGGAACACTTTATCAAAACTGATAAAACTTCAAAGTCGGCTGAGTGTAAATATTGTCATAAATATATTTCTTGTGAGCATGGAAAGTTATTAACCCAATTTCCGGTAGTGACTCATTGTGTTAGCTACAAATTATTTTTAATTAACTTCGAGTCTTCGGCAGATACCACGAGAGTTCGTCCTTAAAGTTTGTTTATATTATTTCCAAGTGTCAACGACTCGACAAAGTTTTTACACACTCGGGGAGAGTTTATTCAATCATTATTTAGTTCATACAACTTAATTTTTTTCTGTTATTTTGGTTCAGAATCTGTTTAATAAAAAAAACAAAACCGAAACCGTTACCCGACTCTTTTATTAAAAACCGAGTTGTAACCGAAACCGACCCAAAATTCAATAACCTCCCAGCTCTAATGGATTACCTATAATAATTATATTATTACAGTAAAAGTTCTTAAAGTATATGTACGTTATATTAAGTTCCACAACATAATCTTATAATTTTGCAATTTTTCATTGAACAGCTCCACCGGCACCTTACAGTGAATGACTGCAAAATTATTAGTAGAAGTATTATAAGAATTAATTATATTAAGAAATGCAACAAAATTTGTTATATTAAGTTCTGCAACATAATCTTATAATTTTGCAATTATTCATCGAGGCGCACCGTCGCTTTACAATGAATAATAGCAAAATTATTAGCAAATGTATTATAAGAATTAATTATATTAAGAAATGCATCAAAATTTATGGTTTATTAAATTCTGCAACATAATCTTATAATTTTGCAATTATTCTTGGAAGAGCACCGGCACTTTACAATGAATAATCACAAAATTATTAGCAAATGTATTATAGGAATTAATAATATTAAGAAACGCATCAAAACGTGTTATAATTATATTAAGAAATGCATCAAAACTTGTTATATTAAGTTCTGTAACATAATCTTATAATTTTGCAATTATTCCAGGGGGAGGGGGATCCTGGGGGCACCAAAAATTTGCAAGACGTGATGTGGGGGTGGGTGAGTCTCTTGAGTGCACCAAAAATGTGCATTTCCAACTTGTGCAATTTTTGGCATTTTTTAAAAACATATCATTATATCAGCCAATATACGACATCATTTGTGTTTCAAACCTTAAAGATGATGTACATCACACTCTTGACATAAATACAACATCAGGAGGCTTTATATGTTGGGGAAATGTCACACGTTAGTAGGGGGTGGGTGTCTTGTTCGAAATGTAAAAAATGTACAGACAATATTTTCCTTGACATTATGACAAGCGGACGACTCGGCTTGGGGACGAAACGTCCGTATACCCTTTTTTCAAGCAAACTTTTCCTTTACAACACCTTCACATTTGGATAATTCAAAAACTGAGTTTCTGTTCATCTTGATATTTCACGAGATACATGTCAATGCATGTCTGTATACAATAGCACCAATATAACAACAATTATCCGTTATAAACTTATATTATCGGTTATATGTACGTTTTTTTCGATTGAGGTTGTCACTGGCAGACAAGCTGTAACGAAATCAAGACTGAGAGTTCGATCTGAAATGACGAGATCATCAGCTGAGCATATTGACAAACCTCCAGAAGGACAGAACTCGAGTAATAATAATAACACTTTGGCCGGCCGCTGATTTGTCGCGGTTCTCGGGTGAGAAGGCTTGGCAACCCCTGAAGTGTAGATATGTCGGCCAATGTATCACGCAAATCTTTGAGGCGAATAAAGTTGCAACAGAGTACATTTGATTCCTAGAGGGGGGCAGGCCAATTGCAATTGCATGGGCAATTCGACAGCGGAAGTTACGTAGTTTTTTCACTGAAATTTACTGTCCACTTCAAAAATCACATTGACGGCTATAGAGAATTCTGTTCTGGAACACATTTATCTGACTGGGTATGTGGAACCCTTTGCGGGCCTACGGCCCGCTTGGGGGTCCTACTATAACTGTGTTCCAATAATCTGCAACAATTAATTGACAGTTCTGGGGGTGTGGAAGCTCAGTTAGTAGAGGTGCAAGCTGCAAGCTGAGGGGTTCTCATCTTCGGCAACCATGTTGTGTCCTTGGGCAAGACACTTCACTTCCATTGCCCACGTAAGGCCATGGTGGCGTTTTGTAGCAAGGCATACTGCACGTCAATGGTGCAATTGTCTTCAAACAATGTTAGCTCTGCATGTGTGGATTAGGTATGTTGGGGAGCTGACGGTTACTCGCCATAGTTCGCCATTGTTCGGTGGTTCTCTCCAGGTATTCCGGCTTTCTCCACCCATAAAACTGTTGTGGTCATGATTAGCCATTATTCAGAACCATGTGATCTAAAACAAGCAAGCAGTATTGGATTACAACTTTGATAGTGATATGAATTGGGATCGGTAGCGACAGTAGTGTACTAAGAGCCGTAGTAGTACCACAAGTTAGTAATGGTTTAGACACTCTAGCTCAGGAGAGAACAGTGATAGCCAATAGTAATGATGCAAGGCAACAATGCCGCGAGGCTGCAAGGCTGGTAGAACACCATACTAATATAATATTAGGACGTTTCTTTTCATGTTGTATGGGTCGATAGTACCTGAGTTTGTGTGATTTCTGAAATAAAACCTGAAGCAGCTTCGCTGCTTCGGGTTTTATTTCAGAAATCACACAAACGCAGGTACTATCGACCCATAGAACATGAAAAGAAACGTTCTAATTATTTTATTATGCCAAACAAAAGATAACTTTCATTGTTAAGCGTTAACTGCAATATTCATGCCATCAATCTTTTAATAACAATGTAGTCGAATCCAAAAACATGACGTCATTTTGAACGAATGACGTCTCTTCGAAAATGACTTGTCACAAGTGCCGTCGCTTTGTGAGTTTCTATATAACCAAACGCCAGTGTTTACAACTGCATCATGCTGTTCGTGTTATAATTGACTGTTAATGCTTGTGTGATAAGTGTTATAAATTCATGTTTCTCGGACGACAGTTATTAGAATTAAGAGGAGTGAAACAATTTATTTTGAACTTGAGGAGGAGGCTCAGTGAGGTCGAGGTGTACTAAACTTGTGGAAATATAAATGATTGAAGTCATAACTCATATTCAGGATTCACTGAAGTGGTGAACAGCGCGTGAGTTTTTAATATTTCTGATTCTTTTGAATTCGTTGTTTGCAGTTAAAATTGAAAACATACCCACTGAAGATGATATATTTGTTGGTAAGCTTGTGTCTACAGGTGACGAAAAAAGTTAAAAGGACACGAAGCCAGCGTTTGGTGTTGTGAAATTCCAATCGACGCTGATCAATGGAAGTGGAGCTTACATTTTCTTCGTTCTCTTGCCTCCAGGGAAAAACGTTCCGATAGTACCCGTGTTTTCGCCCAAAACTCCAGTACTGTGACTTTTAGAAGGCGTCAAATTAACCAATCACGGCTGATGTTACAAACGTGGGGCATAATAAAGGTGAATACAATGCATACTGACCATAGAACAGATGGTGGTGACTATGGACAAGTCGGTAGCTGTAGTTTTGAAGCTATGAAGGGTTTGGGGTAGATTAGAAGCCAGGGGCTGAACGGGGTTAGGAGCCATAACTGTCTTCAGATAAATATCTTGCGGAAGGTACTCTTCAAAAGGTATCCTCAACAGGTATTCTCAAATTGTTTATTACCATGTCATAAGGATCCACAAATGTCCGTTTTGGGGTCTGTACTGCATGTCATGTGCGCACAGTGTGCACTAGCACACCAGCATATATCGGTACATCCAGCATGTGCCTTCGTGCTGCATGTAATGTGTACAAATTGTGCACTAGCACATAAACACATTTAGAAAAGTCAGAATAATTTATAAAGAGATTGGGGAAGTCATAACGTAGACAGGACAAGCCAAGGAATAATAATAAGTTATGGAATATACTAGGATAGGCAGAAGCAGGGGACTTCGAAGGAATCAGAACTAGTAGCATAATTGTCGGGTTCTTTGTGGTAATTCTGGGTAATTACATTGACTCTTATACAACGAGAAACACCTTATAAGCCTGTATAGAAGCCTTTATGGTTCTATAGCACGATGAGCTACTATTAAAATAAGGATTTTCAAGGAATCCGAACTAGTATAACTTGTCGGGTTGTTTGTGGTAATTCTAAACGAGGGTTCTGGGTAATTAGATTAAATCATGAGCAAAGGAACACACCTGTTATTGGACAAAAAAGAGGATTATGGGGGAATCATTATCAAACGAGTGATTTTGGGTTGATTTTGTCGAATTGGAGAGATTGTCAGGTCTATTTGGGTAATTATATTTACTCCTATTCAATTGAACATAACCTCTGAACACATCCCTTTGCTATTAAAGGACTTTGGGTCACATACCAACCATGTACTACAATAGAAACACACAAGCGCAAGTATCACTATTGCAATTATGTCACAAAATTGCCGCTCATGGGGCTATCATGACAACCCAACATGGCGCAACTGGGTCATGTGAATATGGCGTCACATGAGATCCACCACAAGAGATCCATAAGATGGGGCCGAAATGAAATATTAATAGGTATGCACCCTTTATATGGAAACAATGGTACATCATAAGAAAAAAAAATCATAACCTTCAAAATTCCCTAATGGAGGGAGCAGGGTCTATGAGGAGCTCACGCGCTATGCCTTTTGGAACTGGTCCACCCCGCCATCCAGTCAGTGGTGTAGTAAGGACGATTCGACCCTCATTACCCAGACTTTTGGTGGAGCCGTCAGTGTTAAATTTCCATATGGAACCAGACTTTTGGTGGAGTCCATATGAAAAGTCTTTTACACTCCATCCAATTTGATCCGACAGGTGGTATACCCACGTCATATAAAGTGTGGTGTGGTATGTATAGTGATATATGTACAAACTAGGCCTTGGTCCGACAAGTGGTATACCCACATCATATAAAGTGTGTTATGGTATGTATAGTGATATATGTACAGACTAGGCCTTGGTCAGACAGATGGTATACCAACGTGTGTTATGGTATATATATACACAATAGGCTTTAGGTATACAGCGTGCGTATGTGATGGAATATTGATGGGGAAGGGGAGTGTTCTTGAAAGTGTTTCCAGCGAAACGGTTGACGCTGCTAATGACCCCGTCATGTCATGATGCGCATGCTACATCATATAAACTTTGACCTCTGTTGTTGTCTACTGCCGTACCCCCATTACGCTGTTCGCGTCATGGTGTGTCGTGTTTTCGCACTGGAGTGATATGGTAGTATAGTATGGGCAGTATATACTCATGTAGTTCTCCAGCCTATGACTGATATAGGTACGTAATCCTATGTCCTCCGATATTGTTGAGTGTGTGGGAGTAATGCACGGTCACAAAAGAATATGGTATTGTGGGTGAGTGGAGGTCATGCAGTGCTGTCTACTGCGATAGTATTTGATGTACGGTCTGTACCCCTGGTGGTTCAGTGTTAGTCCTTAGTACCGTTGATCCCCCTAAGGCGTTGTACTGGCCTACAGTTGGTATAGATAGAACGTAATGGTACGCCACGCGATATTGAATGACCAGGGTGGGGTATTGCAAGGTTGTCTACTGCGATGGTATAGGATATACGGTCTGTTCTTCTGACGGTTCATTGTTACTCGTTAGCACTATTGAGCCACGTAACGTGTTAAACTATGCTACATTTGATATAGGTAGAACATAATGCTAGGCAAGCGGTATTGTGGGGTGGGGTAATACATGGTTTTCTAGTGCGGTAGTATAGAATGTTTTGTTTTTACCACTGTTGGTCTGATGTTTGTCTTTGGTACTACTAACCCATTGGATGTATTTTACCATCGGGGTTAGTATAGGTAATGTATAATGCTACAATCTACTGCGTGGTAGCTCTTGGTAGCTTAGAATAGTAGTTTAGAGTGGCTGTATAGGATGCATGATCGGTACTTCTGTTAGTCTATTCTTATCCCCTAGCGATATCAACCAACCTAAGGCGTTATATGGTCCTGTAGTAGGTAGGAGTAATGTGCTAGGACATGCACTATTATGCTTTGCCGTACGGTACTGTAGTATATGATGAATTTTCTGAACCATGTAGGTCTACTGTCCGTCCTTAATACCACTTTCCATCTAAGGTGTTGTGCTGGATCAACAGTTGGCACAGGTAGTGCATGATACTAGGTCATGCAGTGTTGTGAGATATGCATGGTTGTCGAGTATGTTAATGTAGGGCATACTCTATGTATCCTGTTATTCTTGTTGCGCTGAAGTGGGGGTACAGTAGAAACTGGAAGTCCTGCCACAATTAGCACAGAAAATGCTCTTTAGTTAATGCCGTCCTCACTGCAGAGAATGATGTTGTCTGAAATATACAAGAACGTTTCCGCTGTGCAATGCAAATATAATGTGCTATTAATGATGTAGATAGTAGAATTACAAACTGAACATGTTAAACAGAGAGAAAACATTGAGACTACAGTAGAGGGTGTGATAGATAGATTTTGCACTAAGTAATTATTGACATTTTCTGCGGACCCGAGGAGCACTTGTAAACTTTCATAACATGGACCACCCGGCTGGACCCGATGGTTCATATGATGACAATTTGCAAGTGTTTTTCGTGCTATTATGAACAATTGTAAATATGTTTCGAATGGCGAATTTATGGCGCTGCGATTAAGCAGCAATCCATTATCTTCATTATGTACGTAGAGTCGAATTTTAATGTATATTTTATTCATTACATATACATGTATCCCAGTGCAGGTCCGCAGGAATGATGTTAATGATCTCTATTTACTAGTATAGAATTGTTGGGCGCACTGTTTTTGTACAGGAATTGAGCTACGCTAATGCGACAGTTTGAGTTTGATAGTTCAGAATAATACAGTGGCGTGACTTCTGGTATCAGCTGCATGTGTCGGAGTCTAGTACGTCTAGTACGATAGCATACAGTGTACGATATTTAACACTGATGGTATACTGCTATCCTTTATTATGCCTCACATTTGTAAAATCAGCCGTGATTGGTTAATTTGACACCTTCTAAAAGTCATAGTACTGGAGTTTTGGGCGAAAACACGGGTACTATCGGAACGTTTTTCCATGGAGACAAGAGAACGAAGAAAATGTAAGCGCCACTTCCATTGATCAGCGTCGATTGGAATTTCTCAACACCAAACGCTGGCTCCGTGTCCGTTTAACTTTTTTTCAAAACCGGTAGACACAAACTTATCGACAAATATATCACCTTCAGTGGGCGTGTTTTCGATTTTAACTGCAAACAATGAATTCAAAAGAATCAGAAATATTTAAAAACTCACGTGTTCTTCACCACTTCAGTGAATCCTGAATAAATATGAGTTATGACTTCAATCAATTATATTTCCACAAGTTTAGTACACCTCGACCTTCCTGAGCCTCCGCCTCAAGTTCAAAATAAATTGTTTCACTCCTCTTAATTCTATCAACTGTTGTCGTCCGAGAAACATGAATTCAAATTCCATTGATTTATATCACTTTTCACACAAGCATTAACAATGAATTATAACATGAACAGCATATATAGAAACTCCCAAATCGACGGCACTTGTGACAAGTCATTTTCGAAGAGACGTCATTCGTTCGAAATGACGTCATGTTTTTGGATTCGACTACATTGTTGTTACAAGATTGATGGGTTGTTGCAGTTAACGCTTAACAATGAAAGTCATTTCTTGTTCGGCATAATAAAATAATTAGAACGTTTCTTTTCATGTTCTATTGGTCGATAGTACCTGAGTTTGTGTGATTTCTGAAATAAAACCCGAAGCAGCGTCACATGATATGGTTTTGTTGAAATGTTTTGAAAAATTTTAAAAAATTTTATTTAAAATAATAAATTTTGATATCCTCTGCGTTGGGTAAAGGCTTAAGCCATTATCGTAAGTGCAATCCATTTCAAACAAAGGTTATCAAGACTTAAGGTAAAATAAAAAAAGGCTAAATGTCAAGTCAGAAAAACTTTATAACGTTGAAAAAGTGCTAACATACCACGACTGCAGAGTTCACTCAAAATGGAATCTCAAACTGCCTCAATTACTCCAAACGATCTTATGAATGCCCCGGAACGTTAATCATTGCACACAAATGTATTTTCTCGTAGAGTGAGTAATTTTGTTACAGTGCAGAACGGAAAGGACCAATGCCCACATGCGATAGCCTAGTGCACAGTCAAGTTTTCTTTAGTTCCAGTTTAAAAAGCACGAAATTTAAACAGAAGGGCCAGTTCGCACCGTATTTATATTAAAATCCTTGTGCATTTTCCATCATACATATATAAGGATAGTATGTGTGCACACACACTTTTCAAAACACATGTCAGAGCTCATAATTTGTGATGTCTGATATATGTTGAACGCAATCTTTTATGTTTTGAGTGTTCTGACCGACATTCGTTTGCGAATATAATGAATCAACAGCTATTCTACAGGTGTTAAGGTGAAAGACCCAAGACTGGTTCTGTGACAAAATTGTCCGTTTCTCAGTAAAGTTCATTCAACCATTCAAATCGTCGATTATTTAATACAATTAACGATTAATTACAATTAATTCTTTGTAAGGGTTGGGCGTGTAACAAATACAGAACCATACTTATGTTGGAATGGGTGAACGATTACTGGACTCCAGCGTGTGGCGCTGGGACACCCTTGAATCTACTGGCTCTCGAGGTATCCCCGCGACACTCGATCTCGTCCAGTAATCGTTCACCCATTCAAATATAAGTGTGGTTCGGTATATGTAACATTATCTATTGACTAAATCGATTTTTTTTATTTGATTGGTTGATAGATACGTGGTATGAGATCATATTCATTGAAATCCACGATACGTCCGCCCAGCCACTGACAAATTTCCCATACCCAGTGGAAGCCTCGTTCCGAAATCTACAAATTGTCCATACCCCGTAGAAGACGCGTCATTCCAGTTTTACAGTGTACATGTATTATATTTTAATTTTTTATTTCCAAAATATAGCTCATGACCCCTTATCGGAATGAGCTTGTCCAGTACCCTCCAATGTGGGGTTCATAAGCTATGTTTTTGAGACAAAAAAAAGAAAAAAGGAAATTCAATATTTTTTTTTTATACTAGTCATATCGGCTTATTTTCACAAAAAACTCTTTTGCACAAAAATTCCACAGAAACCTGTATGACTCAAAAATGGAAGATAAAAGATCTCATGCTGTGTATGTTCACACATGAAATAGATTGTACTTCTAAAACGGAAAGTCAATAGATAAATTCGTTACCCCGTGGCTGATCACGTGGTACGGGTTTTTACCTACCCGAAGCCAGCCGTATCCCATGAGGCCCTCGGCCTCATGGGATACGGCTGGCTTCGGGTAGGTAAAAAACCCGTACCACGTGATCAGACACGGGGTAACTAATATTACCACGGGCTTACTATCTATCTTAGATCACGACGTCTACCCTTGGTCGAGTCATCGAATGTCCAAAAGATCACCACAGTCTACTGTGATACTAGAAACAAAGCATAAACCACACAACCACATGCATGTGATCTAACATTTCGACCTACCCATGGGATAGTACAAACAATTGGGTGGTTTTTGTGGTGCTAATATAATATTAGAACGTTTCTTTTCATGTTCTATCGGTCGATAGTACCTGAGTTTTGTGTGATTTCTGAAATAAAACCTGAAGCAGTTCGAGCTCGTTCCAACGAGGGGTCACATGATATGTTTTTTGTTGAAATTTTGTTTTGAAAATTAATATTTTTTCAACTGCTGAATTTGCATATTACGCGGGCGGATGCGAGCGATTCGTTGGGTAAAGGGTTAAGTTTGTCCATATTCATTACAGTTATACAAAGGGAAAAATATATTGTACGATAACTGTACGAACATGTCATGTCTTGTCTCCACATATAATTTAGTTTTATACACCTTTTGTACAACATCCCCACCCACCCATCTATAATCTGACAGCATTTTGTCGAAATCTTACGAAATGAGTGTCCAAATGTCTTAGTGAGAGGCTGCAAGAGAAATAAGGGGAGGAGGGGGGGGGGGGGTGCGGGGGGTCTCATCAGTAAGTTCCAACTTATTTTTGGTTGATAATACTTTCAAAGATTGATTTATATTTACTTTATTTTGTACTAGTACTAATCTTCACCAATTTCTTGTCTGAACGGTTATTTATTTATTTATTGGTGTTTAAGGTCACATATTTCTGCACAATGGCTAATCATGACCACGACAGTTTTAAGGGTGGAGGAAGCCAGAGTACCTGGAGAGAACAACCGAGCAACGGCGAGCAACTGTCAGCTCCCCAACATACCAACTCCACACAAGCAGGGTTAGCATTGGTTGAAGACAGGTGCCCCATCGACGTGCAGTACGCCTTAGTGCACATCTTCACCGTGCCCCCACATGGGCAATGGGGGTGAAGTGCCTTGCCTAAGGACACAACGCGGTTGCCGCAGGTGGGATTCGAACCGAGGAACTCTGGGCTTGCAGCCTGCACCTCTACCTACTGAGCCACCGCGCCCCCTGTCTGAACGGTTCTATCAATATTTTTTGTCTTGGAATCTCGTTCAAAATAAAATATGTTTTTACATGTCTGCTCCTATATCTTTTCAATCTTAAATTTGGAATTAGGTCTTCTGAATATGCATTTAGTAAGTAGGTTTAAAGAGGACTGATAGAATGTGCCATTGATAGGCTTTTGTGGGACATTGTCTTGGGGATGGGGGGGGGGGGGGGCAATCAAACTGCCCTCAACCTTTGTTTCAAATTCAAAATTCAGGCCCTTACCTCGACTTTGCCCATGAAACTGCTCTTCCCACTTCCCTCATATTTGACAAAATTTATTATAAACATGCCCCCTCCCTCTGAACAATTTGTTCTGAAAATACCAATCCCTTGCAATGAAAACTGCAAAATCAGCTGGTTGTTGGTGGAGGGGATGAGAGTGCAGCAACCCCATCCCATATCTTACATCCATGTAGCTAGTTCATATAGCTGACATTCGATTACTACATTGGCACCCCCCAAAGACCCCCATCCACACTCACAGAAAAACGTTCCCCTAACACCCACAAACACGTAAAATAATCATTAGTTCCACAACTGTAAACTACTGAGTTTTTCGTAAACCAGGCTTTTCATTCTTCCGCATTTATTTTCTTTACTCAGCTAGTGTGGATGTGGGGGGGGGGGGGGTGGTCCTCCAGTAAGGGCGGAATTGGTGATAATTAATCAGTAACTGCATGTTCTAGCTGACAAACCTCTGCAGGCACTGTCGGCTTGACGCCGTCGGCCATTTCGCTTCACTGTTTTCATGATTGATTTTGACCTGCTTCCTGAGAACGACTTCAACTTATCATGCTTTTCAAAGTATGTTTGTGTTGGCAAACATGAGCTGATTACACAGTGGTGTGCCTCGCATCGACCCGTCGGCAGGACGCAGCGGTGAGGACAACATTGTTAGAAACTTTCATAGGAACTATACCACTAACTGGCACCAATATCAATCGCAATTGGACTTTTGTTGTCCAAAATAAATTAAGTTTCCTCGGTTTCCAATAAAGAAAGCAAAGACTGAGTTTCACTGTTCAATTTCTTGACAGAGATCGTGTGTCTTTCATAACTATCGATAGTTTTTAGTATAGTTGTGCATCAAACATTTTGTAATGAGAATCGGTAATTCCGACAGATAAATATAGCCGATGGTTCTCATTGGTTATGTTCCACTGAACACCGCAAACTATAAGTACCAGTCTAGCGAGAGAACTTGTACATGCGAAGGGTACTTTTTATCGGATCGCACTAGAGCTTTCTGATTAAAATTACCGCATGTCCATAAAATCCATGTGATCGTGACAAATACAGTTGTGGATGTGTAATAAATAGACAAAACGCGATGTGTGTTTGGATCGGTGGGTGTTTTACATAACTCGTTGGAATGGCGTAATCATATTTCGCTCGAGCCGTGTTTTACATAACTCGTTGGAATGGCGTAGTCATATTTCGCGAGAGCCGTAGGCTCGAGCGAAATATGATTATGCCATTCCAACGAGTTATGTAAAACACCCACCTATTCAAACACACTTCGCGTTCTGTGTTTATTACACAACCCATGCATTAAAATTCATTTAAATAAACAAGTTTTAATTCCGATGTTTAAACCCAAAGGTGAAGAGTTTGTTTTGACTGAAGCTGTTCTGATCAAATGGATCGATAAAAAATCTTAACAACCTTTTCGGAACCAGTGTTTGTTGAAATTCGTATCGCTGTTTCTCTTCGGCTGGTGCCCATTCACGCCTAACCATTTGGTGGCTGTTACTGTTAGTAAAAATATAAGTACAAATTTGAGCAGATTTGCAAAACAGCTGGGAGAAACATTTTTAAAAGAAGTTCGAAGCCTCTCAAGATGTACGAAGATTTACCGAAATAAAGTTGACCAATTTAGATATAATGGGATCCACAAAACGAGACGGCCACGGGACTGGGTTAATGTTCTGGTTGGGAATGATTGGGTTGTTTTAAATATTATCTCATTTTTGGCTAACTAATTTTTTGTGAACCGACTTTATTTTGCTTTGGACGTTTTCATGTTCACACTATGCGAAGGACGGTCGATGATTGTATAACGATATTTGGAAACTTTTCGAAGCGTAACTGAACGGTGCGGTAAAAAAAGTTCAGGTTTGTATATCACCCGTTGAATACAGAATCATTTATATCATAGCGGCGATTCCGTTGAGTACAAGGGTTTAACGTTTAATGGATGTGCAATAAAAAGTCAGTAGTAATCCCACAAGGCTGTAAGGGTGGTATAAGACAATTATCGTACTGGGTGACTGCAGTAGAACTTGATCATGGGACAGACGATGATGATTATGGATAAGTTAGCAGAAGGCGTGTGATGGTCTAGAAACCAGAAGCCGATCAGGTGCAAGGAGCCATAACTGTTCTCGAATATATGTCCTCTAATAGTTATCTCTTTTACGAAATCCCTCCATGAGAATCTTCTTTTTTGAAAACGATTGCAATTATGGAATTCCATTTTTCTTAAATGAGGATAAGAGTCGTTCGAGGAGTCACTTTTTCGATCAATTTCTCGATAGCTTATTTGTACGACAAGATTCGAGCAATCTAAGATAGATAGCAAACCTGTGGTAATTCTACAAGACAGTAGTAATTGTCCTGGCTGTAAAGGGGTAGAAGACTATAGTATTGAGTAACTATAGTAGAACTTGATAATAGGAGAGATGAAGATGGCTATGGATAAGTCAGCAGTAGTGTTCTGAGACCTAGAAACCAGTCGCCGACCAGGGACTATGGGCCATAACTATTCTCGAATAGGTATCCTCCAATAGTTATCCTCCTTATGGAATCCCAATTGGATAATTCCTTTTTGAAAAAAAACGTCTGTGGATATGAAATCCACTTTTCCGAGATGAAGATGAGTCGTATGTGGATTCATTCGATCGAGGAACTCCTCGATAGCTTAGTTTCTCGATAAGATTGAAGTTGTTCGATCAATCTGAGATAGTTATCAAGTCCGTAGTCATGCTACAAGCCACTAATAATCGGAAAACGCTGTAAGTGTGATAGAAGACAATAGTATTGGGTGGTAGAAGATGTACATGGCTCAACTTCTAAACTGTTCTGTTAACCCTTTACCTAAACTGAAAAGCAGATGACACTTTCCAAAAAAAATTCTTGAATAACTAATTTTTTTCATTTTTTGTCTCAAAAACATAGGTTATGACCCCTCGTTGGAACGAGCTCGTCGAGCTCGTTCCAACGAGGGGTCATAACCTATGTTTTTGAGACAGAAAATGAAAAAAATAATGAAAATTAATTGGTGATTTTTGAGAATAGCGCTGGCCGGTTTTGGCCGTTACGTTAGGTAAAGGGTTAAAGGAATTATAGGGTCGAAATATCAAAGTGATGCCAGACGATCGATTTTGGAGTGAAGTGTTATATATTGATGAGTGTACTAATATATCACAAATTGTTTGCGAATGCATTACTACTAAAACGTTTAGGGGGTGACATAACTCGTGCCTGCCACGCATCCAATGAAATTTAAACAGTCAGTTGAAAGAGGGTGGTGCCCCGTGCATAAAGTGGTATCGATCTTCACCCATTCTTTAACTGTATAGCAACTACACTGTCAAGATGGTGTTATCGTGAGTCGTCTTAATCTGAACGCACGTGGGTAAACATGTAGTGTTACCGTGTTGAAAGACATGTGGCTAATAGAAATGGGTGACTCGTCAGAACACAAAATATACATTATGGACCATAGTGTTAGTACCGAGGCAACGGTAAGATATCAAAGCACAATATTGGAATCATTGACAAGAGGCCAAGGCACAATGAGCGAATCATTGACAGGAGACAAAGGCACCATGACCGAACCATTGACAAGAGACCAAGGCACAATGACCGAATCATTGACAAGGGACCTATGCACAATGACCGAATAATTGACATGAGACCAAGGCACAATGCCCGAATCATTGACAAGAGACCAAGGCACAATGACCGAATCATTGACAAGATACCAAGGCACAATGACCGAACCATTGACAAGATACCAAGGCACAATGATCGAACCATTGACAAGAGACCGAGGCACAATGACCGAACCATTGACAAGATACCAAGGCACAATGATCGAACCATTGACAAGAGACCGAGGCACAATGACCGAACCACTGACAAGATACCAAGGCACAATGACCGAATCATTGACAAGAGACAAAGACACAATGACCGAACCATTGACAAGAGACCGAGGTACAATGACCGAACCATTGACAAGAGACAAAGGCACACTGACCGAACCATTGACAAGAGACAAAGACACAATGACCGAATCATTGACAAGAGATCACGACACGATGACCGAACCATTAACCGGAGATAAAGTCACAATGCTTGGTAAAAGACGAACGAATTATGTGGAAAGATATGTGGTGGATATGATGTGTTATGTATCGGAGTCCTTGTGTCCATTGGTATCTTCAGTACATATTGTTGATGCAGTATGATTTTGCCATCTGAGGAAATGATTTGACTTTCAGAGACCAACAGACATGTATAAAATAATGAAAATGCTCAATTCTTTTCAACATTGCTAATTCTGTTCAAAACCCTTTCTGAAACCACATTTCCAACCCACAGTTTTTGTTATGATACCCCTGTAATAATGACAACAACTTGTCTCAGACAGAAACTCAAATTGTATGTGTGACAAACAACCATTCCACCCCCCCCCCCTCTCTCTCTCTCTCTCTCTCTCTCGCTCTCTCTCACACACACACTCTCACTCTCCCACACACGCACGCACGCACGCACGCCACCTGACACGCATATAACTAGACGAACGCATTTGGAGACACTACAGTGGAAATGTTGAGACTATTAGCAAACATTAGTTTGTTTTATTTATTGAAAAGCGAATAAACGCGATTTACACTACAAACCATCAAACGATGTTACTCCTCGATTCTGGGAACCAAGGGGTCTATTTGACCATTGAAGAGTGGAATGTTCTCAAAAGGAAAAAACGCATTACATATGTAGACTGCGAAATTGATCGAAGTCAACAGCAGAACATTACTATTCGAATGTATGGTGACGTAATGCTACACACGAGTCAATGAGAAGTATGACAGAGAGATATTTTTGGTAAGCTTGAGCCGAACTTAGAATGGAAACTATTTTAAAGGAACTACCAGAGAAAATGCGACAGACAAATCCTTTTCTCCGCATGTTATATGAAGACTTATCTCCACATGACACAGTGAACTCTTTTGCGCCGTGGAGACAAATATGAATTACTTCCGGTTGGTATGCGGAATTCTTTATTTCTGCGTTTTCGTCTGTTTACATTGTGATTCAACTGAATAACGTTGTCAAAACTGCTATCACACTAAAGAAAAAAGACTACCGCACAATTGTGAGACATAATTACAGTGCAGTTGCCGTGGACTGGTAGTAATCCATGCGTGGACAGTGCTGTCCACGCATGCGTTTACCAGGTAATAAAACTCATCCCCAGCAAAATTTCAATTAATGAAGCACCGGGTTGTACCCGGTGCTTTATTAATTAATTTTTTGATGAATTTACCTATAATGGGTGTTTGGAATCTTATATTATTGCGTATGTGAAAATACTGCCCACTCCGTGGAAAGTGACCAAACTGTACAACGACAATGTTTTCAACGGCCATGTCGTTGATTTGTGTGATGTGCAGTGTACGAGTTGATTGTGATGTTATATCGATTGCCATGTGCATTGTTCCAGGGAGAAAACACCTCGGCACCCCACTCCACCAACCCATTCCCGACTGGGGTGAGAAGATGTAGGGGGTCCAAAGGTAGTCCGCAGTATTCCCCATTAGGCGACATTTTACAATGTGCTGATCAGCGCTATCAATTAGAGTCGTAATGTTTATAACACCTCAAATACCAACCAGTTGTAGTTAGTGCAAAAACGACAACTCACTTTCCGACAGACGCTATTTATTTATTTATATTTATTTATTTATTGATGTTTAAGGTCGCATATTTATGCACAATGGCTAATCATGTCTGGAACAGTTTTACGGGTGGAGGAAGACGGAGTACCCGGAGAGAACTACCGAGCAACGACGAGCAGCTGCTAGTTCCCCAACATCGTAACCCCGCTCTGCAGCACAGGCAGGGTTATATTGGTTGAAGACATGCGTACCATCGACGTGCAGTACGCCTTAGTACACGGCGTCATCGTGCCCCCATGCGGGTAATGGAGATGAAGTGTCTTGCCCAAAGACACAACGCGGTTGCCGCAGGTGGGATTCGAACCAAGGACCTCTAGGCTTGTAGCCTGCACCTCCACCTACTGAGCCACCGCGCTCCCGATAGACTCTATAAAAAGTATTGGCAAAAATGATGACTCAACTGCCTAATGTCGACACCATTATTAATTTTGGCAAAGAGTATGAATTGCCTTGACATTTCTTTATTTGTACGACCGCCGGATTAGTGTCTTATATAGGGAATATGGATAAGTAACCGCGTTTTCTATTCAAGAACGTACAAATATGTCATTCTATATTATATGCAACTAATTCGAATTTGGAAACCTGTTCGGTGACATTTTATGTGTTTTATAACAAAAATTCTATCAAAATTTAATTGAGGTTTTCATTTTTTTCAGAGAAAGACTCTCACCATGTCCGTACCCCCCCCCCCCCCCCCCCAAAAAAAAAAAAAAAAAAAAAAAAAATGGATAACGGATATGTCCAGGGACCACGTGGTAGCTTTCAGCTCAGGAGCGAATTCACGGGTTTCAGTTCATAAATCAAATGGCAAGAGGCGAATTTCCGGTAGAAGCCGATCACAGACCACTGGGTAAAAGTAAATTTTCGGTTCCTGGAACCACACGATAAAGGTATTTTTTGTAGTTCACCTCCTGCGGACAAATTTTCAGTTCACAGGTTAAAGGCAAGTTTTCTGGTCACGGACCAGAAGCAAATTTTCAGTTCACAGACCAGAGGGTGGAAGCAGATTTTCAGACAAAGGGTTATATTACCCCTGGTCTATGAACTGAACATTTGCTTCTGCCCTCTGGTCTGTGAATTGAAAATTTGCTTCTGCCCTCTGACCTATGGCCTGAAAACTAGATTTTTGTCTGCGTATTGAACATTTGTCTGTTCCTTTTTTTCTGTGGACTGAAACATCTTTTCTGCCAAATGGTCTGTGAACCGAGAATCTCCTCCCACCCGCTGATTTGTGAATTACTTCAACCCTTGGATCTGATTTTACTTCTTCTTTCCTGTGGTCGGGGAACTGAAAATCTCATTCCAAGCTGTGGTTTGATAATTTGCCTCTAGCATGTGGTCCGCTCTGACACTGCCCTGTTGTCAGGACAATGCGAAGCAAAATGCAAAAAATCATTGCTTTACTTTCCAATTTATCTGAAAAACATCAACAGTTATATCGAACGAATCACTTTTTGATATTTCTGTCACACCGTAGAAGATTTCTCGGACATCATTTCAAGCCACGACAAATCACCATCCATTCTATGCCCGTAGAACAAATGTCATCGAGGCGGTTTACTTTCGAATTACCGCCATTCTATGTCACGTGACCTGGCCACGTGTTCTTTGTAGAAATGAACTGTCAGTGTTATTATTTTTCATAGATTTTATTATTATCAAATATTTCTTTAATATCAAAAAGTAGAGAATTATATTTTGAACAAATTTCTTTTCAATATTTTCCACAGTTCTGCGGACTTCCAGTGGACAGATCCGCGAAAATCTACCCTGATTGAACTGAATAAATCTACTTCTTCCCCCGTGAACCGAACTTTTCCGGTCCTCCTGAACACCGATGGTCACAGATGGCTACCGATGGCCACTGATGTATACCGATTGCCACCGATGGCCACCCGATGTAATAACAATTATCACGTTTAAAAACATAATTCCAAATAAATAATCATCATTTGGTGTGGGATGACCGCTTCCAAAATTCGTGTTGTAAATGAATTGCTTTTTTCAGCAAAAAAGCATTATCATTTTTCAACTCTATTTCCACATCCAGAGCGAGAAAGCGATCGTGTTAAATGCCCATTACGTCCTCATCAGTCCATTACGTCCGCAGACCATTACGTCCGCAAAACATAACAAATATTGGCGCATTGTGTCCGTAAAACCCATTATATCCGCAGGAATGTTCCCATTGTGTCCGCAAAACCCATTACGTCCACAGCATTTGCACCCATTGTGTCCGCAAAACCCATTATATCCGCAGGAATTTGCCCATTGTGTCCGCAAATCCCATTATGTCCGCAGCATTTTCACCCATTGTGTCCGCAAAACCCATTATATCAGCAGGAATTTGCCCATTGTGTCCGCAAAACCCATTATGTCCGCAGCATTTTGGCTTATTGCCCCCGCAAAACCCATTATATCCGCAGGAATTTACCCATTGTGTCCGCAAAACCCATTACGCCCGCAGCGTTTTGACCCATTGTGTCCGCAAAACCCTTTATATCCGCAGGAATTTGCCCATTGTGTCCGCAAATCCCATTATGTCCGCAGCATTTTCACCCATTGTGTCCGCAAAACCCATTATATCAGCAGGAATTTGCCCATTGTGTCCGCAAAACCCATTATGTCCGCAGCATTTTGGCTTATTGCCCCCGCAAAACCCATTACATCCGCAGGAATTTGCCCATTGTGTCCGCAAAACCCATTACGCCCGCTGCATTTTGACCCATTGTGTCCGCAAAACCCTTTATATCCGCAGGAATTGGCCCATTGTGTCCACAACACCCATTACGTCCACAGCATTTTGACCCATTGTGTCCGCAAAAGCCATTATATCCGCAGGAATTTGCCATTGTGTCCGAAAACCCATTACGTCCGCACTATTTTAACCCATTGCATCCGCGAAACCCATTATATCCGCAGGAATTTGCCCATAGTGTCCGCAAAACGCGTTACGTCCGCAGCATTTTTACCCATTGTGTCTGTAAAACCCATTATGACCGTAGGAATTTGACCCATTGCGTCCGCAAAACCATTATATCCGCAGGAATATGTCCATTGTGTCCGCAAAACACATTGCATCACCGCAAGCTTGTCATTAGAAAAACTGTTGGCCCTCCTTAACATGTTTTCATCGCTGCATTGAGCAAGCGAAGAGCACGTACCATACATGCCACTGACGTTATGTCTAATTCCGCGCATATGACCTGCTTCCGCCATTCAACTACCCCAGCTATCCCTCCAGCACACCAGTGCCACGCTTGGCTGGCCTCTTCTGCCCTAGCGTACAGGGCTTTCGGGACCTTAGTGCCCTACGAATCATGCATTGTCGCCTCAGTGCCTCTTTTAATATGCTTTTGGCGCTCTGACGTTGTGAAAGCCATTCCATTGTCACAAAAGTCTATGTTTCGACTAAGACGTGGTGCGATAGCTTTAGAGATGAAAGGAAGAACAAAAAGGGACCGATCAGTGACAAATACAAGACACCTATGCTCAGCAATGAAGTGCCCAGAAATGTGTCAATATTCCAGGAAGAGACAGCACAAAGACCTAAGCACCAAAGAAATGTTCGACATTTTATCACTTTTCAAATAAATTGCTAAGAAGCCAGGGAGAATGGGGCCAAGGAACAAGGAGCGAAGTTCCTATTCAAGACGCACAGCAACGAAGAAGCCAATGATCCAAGCAGCCTAGGGGCGATAAACATATTCAAAGATTGAGGGAACCAAAGATTTAAGGGCGTGTCAAAGGGGCACTTGAGAGGCGTGTTCAAATGGAAATGGGGGTTTCCAGTTGACGCGACACATCAGATGTATGGGTAAGTTTATCTCTAGAATACAGGAAAGTTACACAATCCCTGTTAATTGAATATTCCTGTTAATTGAATAATTTTCATTGCCAAAGTGGCTATTCAATTAACAGGGTTCCACTGTACAGCAAAAACAAATATCACAAACTATAATGAAACTATGTACTTAAGAAATTTTCAAGTGGTCATTCTACAACATGTTTTAGCTGGTACTTTTCAGTTTTGAAGGTTAAAGTACCATTGTTATTGATCTAAGGTCTAAAAAAAACACAAAGAATATACTATATCTGTGTTCCAATAATCTGTAACAGACTGGGGGTGTGGTAGCTCAGTTAGTAGAGGTGCAAGCTGCAAGCTGAGGGGTTCTCATCTTCGGTAACCATGTTGTGTCCTTGGGCAAGACACTTCACTTCCATTGCCCACGTAAGGCCATGGTGGCGTTTTGTAGCAAGGCAATTGTCAAAAAACAATGTTAGCCCTGCATGTGTGGATTAGGTATGTTGGGGAGCTGACAGTTACTCGCCATAGTTCGCCATTACTCGGTGGTTCTCTCCAGGTATTCCGGCTTTCTCCCCCCATAAAATTGTCGTGGTCATGATTAGCAAATTATGCAGAAACATGTGATCTAAAACAAGCAAGCAGTATTGGATTACAACTTCGATAGTGATACGATTTGGGATCCGTAGCGACAGTAGTGTACTAAGAGCTGTAGTAGTACCACAAGTTAGTAATGGTTGAGACACTCTAGCTCAGGAGAGAACAGTGATAGACAATAGTAATGATGCAAGGCAACAATGGCACGATGCTGCAAGGCTGGTAGAACACCATACTAATATAATATTAGAACGTCTCTTTTCATGTTCTAAGGGTCGACAGTACCTGAGTTTGTGTGATTTCTGAAATAAAACCTGAAGCAGCGAAGCTGCTGTAGGTTTTAGTTCAGAAATCACACAAACTCAGGTACTATCGACCCATAGAACATGAAAAGAAACGTTCTAATTATTTTATTATGCCAAACAAAAAATAACTTTCATTGTTAAGCGTTAACTGCAATATTCATGCCATCAATCTTTTAATAACAATGTAGTCGAATCCAAAAACATGACGTCATTTCGAACGAATGACGTCTCTTCGAAAATGACTTGTCACAAGGTCCGTCGCTTTGTGAGTTTCTATATAACCAAACGCCAGTGTCTACAACTGCATCATGCTGTTCATGTTATAATTCATTGTTAATGCTTGTGTGATAAGTGTTATAAATTCATGTTTCTCGGACGACAGTTATTAGAATTAAGCGGAGTGAAACAATTTACTTTGAACTTGAGGAGGAGGCTCAGTGAGGTCGAGGAGTACTAAACCTGAGGAAATATAATTGATTGAAGTCATAACTCATATTCAGGATTCACTGAAGTGGTGAACAGCGCGTCAGTTTTTAATATTTCTGATTCTTTTGAATTCATTGTTTGCAGTTAAATTGAAAACACACCCATTGAAGATGATATATTTGTTGGTAAGTTGTCTACAGGTGACGAACAAAGTTAAAAGGACACGAAGCCTGCGTTTGGTGTTGTGAAATTCCAATCAACGCTGATCAATGGAAGTGGAGCTTACATTTTCTTCGTTCTCTTGTCTCCAGGGAAAAACGTTCCGATAGTACCCGTGTTTTGCCCCCAAACTCCCGTACTGTGACTTTTAGAAGGTGTCAAATTAACCAATCACGGTTGATGTTACAAACGTGAGGCATAATAAAGGTGAATACAATGCATAATGACCATAGAACAGATGGTGGTGACTATGGACAAGTCGGTAGCTGTAGTTTTGAAGCTATGAAGGGTTTGGGGTAGATTAGAAGCCAGGAGCTGAACGGGGTTAGGGGCCATAACTGTCTTCAGATAAATATCTTGCGGAAGGTACCCTTCAACAGGTATCCTCAACAGGTATCCTCAAATTGTTTATTACCATGTCATAAGGATCCACAAATGTCCGTTTTCGGGTCTGTACTGCATGTCATGTGCGCACAGTGTGCACTAGCACACCAGTATATATCGGTACATCCAGCATGTGCCTTCGTGCTGCATGTAATGTGTACAAATTGTGCACTAGCACATAAACACATTTAGAAAAGTCAGAATAATTTATAAAGAGATTGGGGAAGTCATAACATAGACAGGACAAGCCAAGGAATAATAATAAGTTATGGAATATACTAGGATAGGCAGAAGCAGGGGACTTCGAAGGAATCAGAACTAGTAACATAATTGTCGGGTTCTTTGTGGTAATTCTGGGTAATTACATTGACTCTTATACAACGAGAAACACCTTATAAGCCTGTATAGAAGCCTTTATGATTCTATAGCACGATGAGCTCCTATTAAAATAAGGATTCTCAAGGAATCCGAACTAGTACAACTTGTCGGGTTGTTTGTGGTAATTCTAACCGAGGGTTCTGGGTAATTAGATTAAATCATGAGCAAAGGAACGCACCTGTTATTGGACAAAAAAGAGGATTATGGGGAAATCATTATCAAAAGGGTGATTTTGGGTTGATTTTTGTGAATTGGAGAGATTGTCAGGTCTATTTGGGTAATTATATTTACTCCTATTCAATTGAACATAACCTCTGAACACATCCCTTTGCTATTAAAGGACTTTGGGTCACATAGCAACCATGTACTACAATAGAAACACACATGCGCACTAAGACCAAGTATCACTATTGCAATTATGTCACAAAATTGCCGCTCATGGGGCTACCATGACAACCCAACATGGCGCAACTGGGTCACGTGAATATGGCGTCACATGAGATCCACCACAAGAGATCCATAAGATGGGGTCGATAATGAAATATTAATAGGTATGCACCCTTTATATGGAAACAATGGTACATCATAAGAAAAAAAATCACAACCTTCAAAATTCCCTAATGGAGGGAGCATGGTCTATGAGCAGCTCACGCGCTATGCCTTTTGGAACTGGTCCACCCCGCCATCCAGTCAGTGGTGTAGTAAGGACGATTCGACCCTCATTACCCAGACTTTTGGTGGAGCCGTCAGCGTTAAATTTCCATATGGAACCAGACTTTTGGTGGAGTCCATATGAGAAGTCTTTTACGCTCCATCCAATTTGATCCGACAGGTGGTATACCCACGTCATATAAAATGTGGTACGATATGTATAGTGATATATGTACAGACTAGGCCTTGGTCCGACAGATGGTATACCAACGTGTGTTATGGTATATATATACACAATAGGCTTTAGGTATACAGCGTGCGTATGTGATGGATTATTGATGGGGAAGGAGAGTGTTCTTGAAAGTGTTTCCAGCGAAACGGTTGACGCTGCTAATGACCCCGTCATGTCATGATGCGCATGCTACATCATATAAACTTTGACCTCTATTGTTGTCTACTGTCGTACCCCCATTACGCTGTTCGCGTGATGGTGTGTCGTGCTTTTCGCACTGGAGTGATATGGTAGTATAGTATGGGCAGTATATACTCATGTAGGTCCCCAGCCTATGACTGATATAGGTATGTAATCCTATGTCCTCCGATATTGTTGAGTGTGTGGGAGTAATGCACGGTCAAAAAAGAATATGGTATTGTTGGTGAGTGGAGGTCATGCAGTGCTGTCTACTGCGTTAGTATTTGATGTACGGTCTGTACCCCTGGTGGTTCAGTGTTAGTCCTTAGTACCGTTGATCCATCTAAGACGTTGTACTGGCCTGCATTTGGTATAGATAGAACGTAATGGTACGCCACGCGATATTGAATGACCAGGGTGGGGTATTGCAAAGTTGTCTACCGCGATGGTATAGGATATACGGTCTGTACTTCTGACGGTTCATTGTTACACCGTTAGCACTGTAAACTATTGAGTTTTTCGTAAACCAAGCTTTTCATTCTTCCGCATTTATTTTCTTTATTCAGCTAGTGTGGATGTGGGGGGGGGGGGGGGGGGGGGTCATCTAGTAGGGGTGGAATTGGTGATAATTAATCAGTAACTACATGTTCTAGCTGACAAACCTCTGCAGGCACTGTCGGCTTGTCGTCGTCGGCCATTCCGCTTCACTGTTTCCATGATTGATTTTGACCTGCTTCCTGAGAACAACTGCAACTTATCATGCTCTTCAAAGTATGTTTGTGTTGGCAAACGTGTGCTGCTTCATAACCGAAGTATGAAACGAATAGGATTACACAGTGTGCCTCGCATTGACCCGTCGGAAGGACGCAGCGGTGAGGACAACAGTGTTAGAAACTTTCATAGGAACTCTACCACTAACTGGCACCAATATCAATCCCAATTGGACTTTTGTTGTCCAAAATAAATTAAGTTTCCGCGGTTTCCAATAAGGAAAGCAAAGATTGAGTTTCACTGTTCAATTTCTTGTCAGAGATCGTGTGTCTTTCATAACTATCGATAGTTTTTAGTATAGTTGTGCATCACACATTTTGTAATGAGAATCGGTAATTCCAACAGATAAATATAGCCGATGGTTCTCATTGGTTATGTTCCACTGAACGCCGCAAACTATAAGAACCAGTCTAGCGAGAGGACTTGTACATGCGAAGGGTACTTTTTATCGGATCGCACTTGAGCTTTCTGACTAAAATTACCGCATGTCCATAAAATCCATGTGATCGTGTCAAACACAGTTGCTGATGTGTAATAAATAGACAGAACGCGATGTGTGTTTGAATCGGTGGGTGTTTTACATAACGAGTTGGAATGGCGTAGTCATATTTCGCGAGAGCCATAGGCTCGAGCGAAATATGATTACGTCATTCCAACGAGTTATGTAAAACACCCACCTATTCAAACACACATCGCGTTCTGTGTTTATTACATAACCCATGCATTAAAATTCATTTAAATGAACAAATTTTAATTCCGATGTTTAAACCCAAAGGTGAAGAGTTTGTTTTGACTGAAGCTGTTCTGATCAAACGGATCGATAAAAAATCTAAACAACCTTTTCGGAACCAGTGTTTGTTGAAATTCGTATCGCTGTTTCTCTTCGGCTGGTGCCCATTCATGCCTAACCATTTGGCGTCTATTACTGTTAGTAAAAATATAAGTACAAATTTGTGCAGATTTGCAAAACAGCTGGGAGAAAATTTTTAAAAGAAGTTCGAAGCCTCTCAAGATGTACGAAGATTTACCGAAATAAAGTTGACCAATTTAGATATAATGGGATCCACAAAACGAGACGGCCACGGGACTGGGTTAATGTTCTGGTTGGAAATGATTGGGTTGTTTTAAATATTATCTCAATTTTGGCTAACTAATTTTTTGTGAACCGACTTTATTTTGCTTTGGACGTTTTCATGTTCACACTATGCGACAGACGGTCGATGATCGTATAACGAAATTTGGAAACTTTTCGAAGCTTAACTGAACGGTGCGGTAAAACAAGTTCCGGCTTGTATATCACCCGTTGAATACAGAATCATTTATACCATAGCGGCGATTCCGTTGAGTACAAGGGTTTAACGTTTAATGGATGTGTAATAAAAAGTCAGTAATAATCCCACAAGGCTGAAAGGGTGGTAGAAGACAATTATCGTACTGGATGACTGAGTATAGCTTGATCATGGGACAGATGATGATGATTATGGATAAGTTAGCAAAAGGCGTGTGATGGTCTAGAAACCAGAAGCCGATCGGGTGCTAGGAGCCATAACCGTTTTCGAATATATGTCCTCTAATAGTTATCTTTTTTTACGAAATCCCTCCGTGACAATCTTCTTTTTTGAAAACGATTGTAATTATGGAATTCCATTTTTCGGAAATGAGCATAAAAGTCGTTCGAGGAGTCACTTTTTCGATCAATTACTCGATAGCTTATTTGTACGACAAGATTCGAGCAATCTAAGATAGATACCAAACCTGTGGTAATTCTACAAGACAGTAGTAATTGTCCTGGCTGTAAAGGGGTAGAAGACTATAGTATTGAGTAACTATAGTAGAACTTGATCAGAGGAGAGATGAAGATGGCTATGGATAAGTCAGCAGTAGTGTTCTGAGACCTAGAAACCAGTAGTCGACCAGGGGCTATGGGCCGTAACTATTCTCGAATAGGTATCCTCCAATAGCTATCCTCCTTATGGAATCCCACTTGGATAATCCCTTTTTGACAAACGACTGTGGATACGAAATCCACTTTTCCGAGATGAAGACGGGTCGTATGTGGATTCATTCGATCGAGGAACTCCTCGATAGCTTAGTTTCTCGATAAGATTAAAGTTGTTCGATCAATCTGAGATAGTTATCAAGTCCGTAGTCATGCTACAAGCCAACAATAATCGGAAAACGCTGTAAGAGTGATAGAAGACAATAGTATTGGGTGATTATAGTAGAAGATGTACATGGCTCAACTTCTAAACTGTTCTTTTAACCCTTTACCTAAACTGAAAAGCAGATGACACTTTTCCAAAAAAAATTCTTGAATAACTAATTTTTTTCATTTTTTGTCTCAAAAACATAGGTTATGACCCCTCGTTGGAACGAGCTCGACGAGCTCGTTCCAACGAGGGGTCATAACCTATGTTTTTGAGACAAAAAATGAAAAAAATAATGAAAATTAATTGGTGATTTTTGAGAATAGCGCTGGCCGGTTTTGGCCGGTACGTTAGGTAAAGGGTTAAAGGAATTATAGGGTCGAAATATCAAAGTGATGCCAGACGATCGATTTTGGAGTGAAGTGTTATATATTGATGAGTGTACTAATATATCACAAATTGTTTGCGAATGCATTACTACTAAAACGTTTAGGGAGTGACATAACTCGTGCCTGCCACGCATCCAATGAAATTTAAACAGTCAGTTGAAAGAGGGTGGTGTCCCGTGCATAAAGTGGTATCGATCTTCACCCGTTCTTTTACTGTATATCAACTACACTGTCAAGATGGTGTTATCGTGAGTCGTCTTAATCTGAACGCACGTGGGTAAACATGTAGTGTTACCGTGTTGAAGGACATGTGGCTAATAGAAATGGGGGACTCATCAAAACACAAAATATACATTATGGACCATAGTGTTAGTACCGAGGCATCGGTACGATATCAAAGCACAATAATGGAATCATTGACAAGAGACCAAGGCACAATGACCGAATCATTGACAGGAGACAAAGGCACCATGACCGAACCATTAACAAGAGACCAAGGCGCAAAGACCGAAACATTGACAAGAGACCAAGGCACAATGACCGAATAATTGACAAGAGACCAAGGCACAATGCCCGAATCATTGACAAGAGATCAAGGCACAATGACCGAATCATTGACAAGATACCAAGGCACAATGACCGAACCATTGACAAGAGACCAAGGCACAATGACCGAACCATTGACAAGAGACCAAGGCGCAATGACCGAATCATTGACAGGATACCAAGGCACAATGACCGAGCCATTGACAAGAGACCAAGGCACAATGACCGAACCATTGACAAGATACCAAGGCACAATGATCGAACCATTGACAAGAGACCAAGGCACAATGACCGAACCATTGACAAGATACCAAAGCACAATGATCGAACCATTGACAAGAGACCGAGGCACAATGACCGAACCATTGACAAGATACCAAGGCACAATGATCGAACCATTGACAAGAGACCGAGGCACAATGACCGAACCATTGGCAAGATACCAAGGCACAATGACCGAATCATTGACAAGAGACAAAGACACAATGACCGAACCATTGACAAGAGACCGAGGTACAATGACCGAACCATTGACAAGAGAGAAAGGCACACTGACCGAACCATTGACAAGAGACAAAGGCACAATGACCGAGGCACAATGACCGAACCATTGACAAGATACCAAGGCACAATGATCGAACCATTGACAAGAGACCGAGGCACAATGACCGAACCATTGACAAGAGACCGACGTACAATGACCGAACCATTGACAAGAGACAAAGGCACACTGACCGAACCATTGACAAGAGACAAAGGCACAATGACCGAATCATTGACAAGAGATCACGACACGACGACCGAACCATTAACCGGAGATAAAGTCACAATGCTTGGTAAAAGACGAACGAATTATATGGAAAGATATGTGGTGGATATGATGTGTTATGTATCGGAGTCCTTGTGTCCATTGGTATCTTCAGTACCATTGGTATCTTCAGTACATATTGTTGATGCAGTATACTTTTGCCATGTGAGGAAATGATTTGACTTTCAGAGACCAACAGACATGTATAAAATAATGAAAATGCTCAATTCTTTTCAACATTGCTAATTCTGTTCAAAACCCTTTCTGAAACCACATTTTCCACCCACTGTTATTGTTATGATACCCATGTAATAATGACATCAACTTGTCTCAGACCGAAACTCAAATTGTATGTGTAACAAACAACCATTCCACCCCCCCTCTCTCTCTCTCTCTCTCTCTCTCTCTCTCTCTCTCTCTCTCCCACACACACACACACACTCTCACTCTCCCACACACGCACGCACGCACGCCACCTGACACGCATATAACTAGACGAACGCGTTTGGAGACACTACAGTGGAAATGTTGAAACTATTAGCAAACATTTAGCTTGTTTTATTTATTGAAAAGCGAATAAACGCGATTTTACACTACATACCATCAAACGATGTTACGCCTCGATTTTGGGAACCAAGGGGTCTATTTGACCATTGAAGGGTGGAATGTTCTCAAAAAAAAAAACGCAATACATATATAGACTGCGAAATTGATCGAAGTCAACAGCCGAACATTACTTTTCGAATGTATGGTGACGTAATGCTACACACGAGTCAATGAGAAGTATGACAGAAAGATATTTTGGTAAGCTTTAGCCGAAGTTAGAATGGAAACTATTTTAAAGGAACTACCAGAGAAAATGCGACAGACAAATCCTTTCTCCGCAAGTTATATGAAGACTTATCTCCACATGACACAGTGAACTCTTTTGCGCCGTGGAGACAAATATGAATTACTTCCGGTTGGTATGCGGAATTCTTTATTTCTGCGTTTTCGTCTGTTTACATTGTGATTCAACTGAATAACGTTGTCAAAACTGCTATCACACTAAAGAAAAAAGACTACCGCACAATTGTGAGACATAATTACAGTGCAGTTGCCGTGGACTGGTAGTAATCCATGCGTGGACAGTGCTGTCCACGCATGCGTTTACCAGGTAATAAAACTCATCCCCAGCAAAATTTCAATTAATGAAGCACCGGGTTGTACCCGGTGCTTTATTAATTAATTTTTTGATGAATTTACCTATAATGGGTGTTTGGAATCTTATATTATTGCGTATGTGAAAATACTGCCCACTCCGTGGAAAGTGACCATACTATACAACGACAAAGTTTTTAACGGCCATGTCGTTGATTTGTGTGATGTGCAGTGTACGAGTTGATTGTGATGTTATATCGATTGCCATGTGCATTGTTCCAGGGAGAAAACACCTCGGCACCCCACTCCACCAACCCATTCCCGACTGGGGTGAGTTGATGTAGGGGGTCCCAAGGTAGTCCGCAGTATTCCCCGTTAGGCGACATTTTACAATGTGCTGATCAGCGCTATCAATTAGATAGAGTCGTAATGTTTATAACACCTCAAATACCAACCAGTAGAAGTTAGTGCAAAAACGACAACTCACTTTCCGACAGACGCTATTTATTTATTTATATTTATTTATTTATTGATGTTTAAGGTCGCATATTTATGCACAATGGCTAATCATGACCGTAACAGTTTTACGGGTGGAGGAAGACGGAGTACCCGGAGAGAACCACCGAGCAACGACGAGCAGCTGCTAGTTCCCCAACATCGTAACTCCGCTCTGCAGCACAGGCAGGGTTAGATTGGTTGAAGACATGCGTACCATCGACGTGCAGTACGTCTTAGTACACGGCGTCATCGTGCCCCCATGCGGGCAATGGAGATGAAGTGTCTTGCCCAAGGACACAACGCGGTTGCCGCAGGTGGGATTCAAACCGAAGACCTCTCGGCTTGTAGCCTGCACCTCTAGCTACTGAGCCACCGCGCTCCCCACAGACGCTATAAAAAGTATTGGTAAAAATGATGACTCAACTGCCTAATGTCGACACCATTATTAAATTTGGCAAATAGTATGAATTGCCCTGACATTTCTTTATTTGTACGACCGCCGGATTAGTGTCTTATATAGGGAATATGGCTAAGTAACCGCGTTTTCTATTCAAGAACGTACAAATCTGTCATTCTATATTATATGCAACTAATTCGAATTTGGAAACCTGTTCGGTGACATTTTATGTGTTTTATAACAAAAATTCTATCAAAATTTAATTGAGGTTTTCAATTTTTTCAGAAAAAGACTCAAAGTTCTCACCATGTCCGTAATCCCCCCCCCAACCCCCCCCCCCCCCCCCAAAAAAAAAAGACAAACAAAAAAAAAACAAAAAAAACAAAAAAAAACAACAAAAATGGATAACGGATATGTCGAGGGACCACGTGGTAGCTTTCAGCACAGGGGCGAATTCGCGGGTTTCAGTTCATAAATCAAATGGCAAGAGGCGAATTTCCGGTAGAAGCCGATCACAGAACACTGGGTAAAAGTAAATTTTCGGTTCCTGGAACCACACGATAAAGGTATTTTTTTAGTTCACCTCCTGCTGACAAGTTTTCAGTTCACAGGTTAAAGGGAAGTTTTCTGGTCACGGACCGGAAGCAAATTTTCAGTTCACAGACCAGAGGGTGGAAGCAGATTTTCAGACAAAGGGTTATATTACCCCTGGTCTATGAACTGAACATTTGCTTCTGCCCCCTGGTCTGTGAATTGAAAATTTGCTTCTGCCCTCTGACCTATGGCCTGAAAACTTGATTTTTGTCTGTGTACTGAACATTTGTCTGTTCCTTTTTTTCTGTGAACAGAAACATCTTTTCTACCAAATGGTCTCCTCCCACCCGCTGATTTGTGAATTACTTCAACCCTTGGATCTGATTTTACTTCTTCTTTCCTGTGGTCGGGGAACTGAAAATCTCATTCCAAGCTGTGGTTTGATAATTTGCCTCTACCATGTGGTCCGCTCTGACACTGCCCTGTTGTCAGGACCATGCGAAGCAAAATGCAAACAATCATTGCTTACTTTTCAAGTTATCTGAAAAACATCAAAAATTATATCGAACGAATCACTTTTTGATATTTCTGTCACACCGTAGAAGATTTCTCGGACATCATTTCAAACCACGACAAATCACCAACCATTCTATGCCCGTAGAACAAATGTCATCGAGGCGGTTTACTTTCGAATTACCGTCATTCTATGTCACGTGACCTGGCCACGTGTTCTTTGTAGAAATGAACTGTCAGTGTTATTATTTTTCATAGATTTTATTGTTATCAAATATTACTTTAATATCAAAAAAGTATAGAATTATATTTTGAACAACTTTCTTTTCAATATTTCCCACAGTTCAGCGGACTTCCAACGTGAAGTTCCGCTAAAATCTACCATGTGTGAACTGAATATGTCTGTTTCCACTCCGTGGACCGAAATCTGCCGGTCCTCCTAAACACTGATGGTCACCGATGACTACCGATGGCCACTGGTGACTACCGATGGACACTGATGGCGACCGATGGCCACCCATTGTCACCCTATTTAACCACAATTATTACGTTTAAAAACATAATTCCAATTAAATAGTCTTTATGTGGTGTGGGATGACCGCTTCCAGCAATTAGTTTTGTAAATTAATTGTTTTTCTCAGTAAAAATCATATGATAGGTCAATATGTTCACCTCCCCATTCGGAGAGTGAAAGCGATCGACACTGATGGTCGCTCCACTCCAGCCGTTTGAAACATATTTGCCAACTCTAATTAACAGTAAAAGTATAATTCCCATAATTTATATTGTTAAGCTTTGGATGATCATATTTATCCAAACTGTGAATGAATATTCGACGAATTCGGAGCCCAAAAATGTTTCTGATATGACTTTGATCTTTATTACTCTCAGCTGTCTGAATTACCGGTGCCCCCCCCCCCCCACCCCCGCCCTTAATTCCTGCTGATTTCCATAAAATCCAGGGAATCGAAGTGAACAAACTTGGTTCGAACAATATGAGAATAAGACCTCGTATTTTGCATAAAATACGTCAGTAGTATGTCTCGCACGTTTGAGGTAAAGGTTGGGGGACACCGGTGGGGGACCCCGGAAGTGACGTCATGTCACGTGACCCAGTGGCGCCATGTTATGCTGTTATGGTAACCCGCGTAAGCGGCCATGTTGTGACGCCATCTCCATAGTGATACGTGGTGTTAGTGCGCATGCGCAGCGCGTTATGTTAGGGTGATACGTGTTTCCGTCGACCATTTTGTATACTAGAGGCCGCCATCTTGGTTTATATGGTAGCACATGATTGCTATGTTACCCAATTGTTCTGCAATAGGACGGGGTATGTTCGGAAGGTATGTTCCTTTGTAGAAGAGTAAATCTGATTACCACAAACAACCCGACAATCCCCCAAATCACCAAAATCCACCCAATATCACCGAAATTGACTTTATTTCCCCAATTTATCAGTTTAGCACGTAGTGCTATAGTACTAAGGGGTACAAGGGGGTGCATTCGATTGAACAGGAATAATGTTCTGGATTAGAATTCTCCTAGAATCCCTTTTTGGATCCTTATCCCATGACGTTTTTCCCCTATTAAGAATAGCACGTAGTGTTATAGGACAAATTTACCCAGAATTCTCTGCTTCTATCTATATATGCAATAGTCTACGTCTACCTAGACATGTTCCTTTATTCTAGAGTATACTTCAGTAGCGTAGAAGAGCCTATTAATTGGAACAGCTTTACTTATTATTACTATATTTAGCAATTTCTGGTCTATTCTTGTTAGTTCTGACCCTATTCCAAGTACTCTTGTTGTTTCATTTATATAACTAACCAATCAGATTTCTTGATTTCCCATAACCTGTATGCAGGGTTATCTCCCTTCTGTATAACAAAAGACTATATCCAATGGCCATATCCCATGGAATCCCATTTTTTTGCAAAACACCTGTGGCTATGGAATCCCATTTTTGTCATATGTGCTTATGTGAAAAGGCACAATGTGACACAATATGCCCTATCACATAGGCACATGCTTTATGTGCCGATATGTGCTTATGTGACAAGGCACAATGTGACACATTGTGACTTTTCACATAGGCACATACGGGTATTTGAGGTTACCTATGGCCTGGTATTGTATTATTTGAGGATACCTATCGAGGATACCTACTGGAGAATCCCTTTTTGTCATATGTGCTTATGTGAAAAGGCACAATGTGACACAATATGCCCTATCACATAGGCACATGCTTTATGGGCCGATATGTGCTTATGTGAAAAGTCACAATGTGACACAATATGCCCTATCACATAGACACATACGGGTATTTGAGGATACATATGACCTGGTATTGTATTATTTGACGATACCTATCGAGGATACCTACTGGAGAATCCCTTTTTGTCATATGTGCTTATGTGAAAAGTCACAATGTGACACAATATGCCCTATCACATAGACACATACGGGTATTTGAGGATACCTATGGCCTGGTATTGTATTATTTGAGGATAACTATTGAGGATATCTATCGAGGATACCTTTATAGGATACTTATCTGAGGATACTATATAGGCTGTACATATCCCTATAGGTCTCTTGCTGGCCCTTAGTACTATTAATCCACCTGATGCATTATGTTATCCTATCACTGGTAGAGGTAGTATGCAATGCTAGGCATAGGCGTATTGTGGGTAGGGGTACTGCCTGGTAGTTTAGAACGGTACTATTGTATGGGCGGTATATACACCTAAAGGCCCCTGTTAGTGTTTGGTACTATTAACCAACCGATTGCTTTGTTTTACTATATGACTGGTATATGTAGTACGTTATGGTAGACCTAGTGATTTTGTGGAGGTGGGGGTAATGCTTGGTAGTTTAGAACGGTAGAATAGCATAGGCTGTACATACCCCTGTAGGTCTCTTGCTGGCCCTTGGTACTACTGATCCACCAGGTACTTCATATTATTGAGCGGTATTCTGGGTGGGGGTCAATGCCTGGTAATACAGAACGGCAGCAGAGTATGGTTGGTATATTCCCCTATAGATCCCATCCTAACCGTTGAGAGTATTAACCTACCAAATGCTTTGTATCATCCTGTTACTGGTAAGGTGGTACGTAATACCAGTAGTTCCTACTTTATTCCGAGTACTCTTATTGTTTCATTTATCTAGATCATTTATATAAATTATAATTAACCAATTAGATTGCTTGATTTCCCATAACCTGTACTTAATCGTACAGAGTTATGTCCCTTCTGTATAATAAAAGCCTATAACAATGGCCATATTCCCAGGCACCCCAATTTCGGCACACCTTTTTGAAAAGCATATGGCCTTGGCACCCCTTTTTTCTGAAATGAGGATAAGAGTCGTAGTAAATTATACCTAAATTCTGGTATAGGTAATATGCAATGCTATGGCATGTGCATATGTGATAAAGCATGTGCCTATGTGATGGGGCATATTGTGTCACATTGTGCCTTTTCACATAAGCAAATATGACAACAAGGGATTCGCCAGTAGGTATCCTCGATAGGTATCCTCAAATAATACAATACCAGGCCATAGGTATCCTCAAATACCCGTATGTGCCTATGTGAAAAGTCACAATGTGTCACATTGTGCCTTGTCACATAAGCACATGTCGGCACATAAAGCATGTGCCTATGTGATAGGGCATATTGTGTCACCTTGTGCCTTTTCACATGAGCACATATGACAAAAATGGGATTCCATAGCCACAGGTGTTTTGCCAAAAATGGGATTCCATGGGATATGGCCATTGGATATAGTCTTTTGTTATACAGAAGGGAGATAACCTTGCATACAGGTTATGGGAAATCAAGAAATCTGATTGGTTAGTTATATAAATGAAACAACAAGAGTACTTGGAATAGGGTCAGAACTAACAAGAATAGACCAGAAATTGCTAAATATAGTAATAATAAGTAAAGCTGTTCCAATTAATAGGCTCTTCTACGCTACTGGAGTATACTCTAGAATAAAGGAACATGTCTAGGTAGACGTAAACTATTGCATATATAGGTAGAAGCAGAGAATTCTGGGTAAATTTGTCCTATAGCACTACGTGCTATTCTTAATAGGGGAAAAACGTCATGGGATAAGGATCCAAAAAGGGATTCTGGGAGAATTCTAATCCAGAACATTACTCCTGTTCAGTCGAATGCACCCCCTTGTACCCCTTAGTACTATAGCACTACGTGCTAAGCTGATAAATTGGGGAAATAAAGTTAATTTCGGTGATATTGGGTGGATTTTGGTGATTTGGGGGATTGTCGGGTTGTTTGTGGTAATCAGATTTACTCGGATTCAATCGAACATACCCAGCGAACATACCCCGTCCTATTACAGAAAAAATGGGTAACATAGCAATCACGTACTACCATAGAAACCATGATGGCGGCCTCTAGTATACAAAATGGACGACGGAAACACGTATCACCCTAACAACACGCGTTGCGCATGCGCACTAACACTACGTATCACTATGGAAATGACGTCACAATATGGCCGCTCACGCGGGTTACCATAACAACACAACATGGCGCCACTAGGTCACGTGACATGACGTCACTTCCGGGGTCCCCCACCGGGGTCCCCAACCTTTACCTCAAACGTGCGAGCTATACTACTTACGTCAACAAAAAGTTGATTTAACCCTTTACCTATCATGAAAAGCAGACGACACTTGCAATACAAATTCTTGAATAACTATTTTTTTCATTTTTTGTCTCAAAAACATAGGTTATGACCCCTCATTGGAACGAGCGCGTCGCGCTCGTTCCAATGAGGGGTCATAACCTATGTTTTTGAGACAAAAACTGAAAAAAAAATAATGAAAATTAATTGACGATTTTTGAGAATAACGCTGGCCGGTTTTGGCCGTTAGGCTGGGTAAAGGGTTAAAACCAACGGACAGATCCGCGAAAATCTACCCTGATTGAACTGAATAAATCTACTTCTTCCCCCGTGAACCGAACTTGCGTGCGAGCTATACTACTTACGTCAACAAAAAGTTGATTTAACCCTTTACCTATCATGAAAAGCAGACGACACTTGCAAAACAAATTCTTGAATAACTATTTTTTTCATTGTTTGTCTCAAAAACATAGGTTATGACCCCTCATTGGAACGAGCGCGTTGCGCTCGTTCCAATGAGGGGTCATAACCTATGTTTTTGAGAAAAAAACTGAAAAAAAATAATGAAAATTAATTGGCGATTTTTGAGAATAACGCTGGCCGGTTTTGGCCGTTAGGCTGGGTAAAGGGTTAAAACCAACGGACAGATCCGCGAAAATCTACCCTGATTGAACTGAATAAATCTACTTCTTCCCCCGCGAACCGAACTTTTCCGGTCCTCCTGAACACCGATGGTCACAGATGGCTACCGATGGCCACTGATGTATACCAGTAGGTGATAAATGCCGATTCGGTATCACTTGTACACGATTTCGTACATGTACACGTACATCGATGTACACCTCCATAGGATTTAGTGTTAAAATCGTGTACATGTACACGATTTGTCGTTTTTTATGGTGATACAGAATCCGCTTTGCGGATTCTACATCACTGGATGCTATATACATATCGCTCAAGAGTGAATAAATGTATGAAATTTTAAGGACAAAAAGGTGTACCGTCTGATACAGAATCCGCAAATGGGTTTCCCCCATAGGATTCAGTGTTGAAATCGCGAGCAAAAAACGTGTTGCGGTTTCTGTATCATCATCAAAAAGTGGTTTGCCGATTCTGTATCATCCGTGTCTGTACACGATTTGTGTCTGACGATGGAAAGGGAAGATATGGTCGTCAAGTATTTCGAACCGGCGTTCGAACGCGTTAGATTCGACGATGTGATCACGCTTTGGAAGAGATTAGTTTTCTGTAAGAATCGAGACAAGCCTACAGTTTCGGAAGAACTGAAATTGGCGCGTAGAAGTCTGACTTTAGAAGACAAGGGATGCATCATGAAATTATTGTTCAATGAAGCATACGTCTAAGTTTTCTCGTTGATATAAAAATAAGGGAGAATAGAAAATAAAAATAAATACACACATAATTTTTTTTATCTAATATTAGAAAGAAAAAAAACACAAAAATGAGAACCAGAAATAAATTGTATCCGACGTTAGATGACGACGAGGAAGAGAAGCCGAACGGCGTTTTGCCGACGGCACCGTCGCTAGAAGAAAAAGAAAGAGGAGAGAGGTATCGCATCGATCGAATCAATAGAATCCACGCGTATTTAACTCGAGAGAGATTCTCGCCGTTCTCTCAAGAAGAAGTATTCGCGTTTCGTGAAATTCGTCAACGCGATCGACACGACACTCATCACGATTTCCATGGGTTTACACGCGGCCGGCATCGGATTGTTGTCGACCGTGGTCGGCATTCCGATCGTGTTGACCGTAGAAGGAGTGGTTCTCGCCGCCGGATTGTTTAGCACGCTCGGAAACGTTTTGAGTAGGAAATTATATCTGAAGGCGAGGAAACACGACCAGATTCGTGTCTTGGCCGACTCCAAGATCGCCACGATATCGGACGGAGAATACTTCACGATATTGGGTGAGAAAACGAAATACGAAGCCATGAAAGAAGCCGTGAGAATCAAGACTTGTCAGATCATCAAAGAAGAGATGAAGGATTCTCTCGTGGAAAAGGGGAGGAAAGAGGCTAGGGAGGAATTCAGTAAGATGATAGAACTCAAGAGCAGCGATTGAAAAAAAATATATATAATAAGACAGAATTTAAACAAAAAAAATATTAAATTTATATATAAAATAAAAACGAAATTAATTTAAATAACTCTTAAAAATGTATTGCGTAAAGTGTAAGAGAGTTACCGAGATGAGTAATTCTCGAGAAGTACGAACTAAAAACGATAGACAGATGCTTCGCGGAATTTGCGACGTGTGTGGTTCTATCAAGACTCGATTCATCAAAAAAAAAAAAAAAGAACGCGAGCAAAGGTAAAGGCATCGTGAATAAAATGATCACTAATCTACCTTTCGAAATGCATCTGCCTGGTCACAGTTTCACGGGACCCGGAACGAAATTGAACAAGAGACTCAACGCCGATCTGACTCCTAAATCTTGGAGCAAACCTGTGAATAGGTTGGACGCGACCGCGTATGATCACGATCTGTGCTACGCCAGACATCCCGACACCAAGACTCACAACGACGTCTGCGATAAAAACATGTTGTGGAAATTGAGAGGCAAATCGAATCCGACCAGGAGAGAGAAGATAGAACGTTCATGTTGTGGAAATTGAGAGGCAAATCGAATCCGACCAGGAGAGAGAAGATAGAACGTTCGCTGGTCGGCAATCTGATCGGTGCGAAACGTCGATTCGGATGGGGCGTTAAAAAAAAAAGCGCATCTGAAAAGAAGAAGAAACGATTATTGGCGAGCGAATTGGCCGAAGAGTTACACAAACCCATCGTGCGTAAATTTCGATAGAGAAGGGTGTTCGTGAAGGGTTTGGATGATATTTGGTCTGCCGACTTGGTCGACATGAGATCGTTTTCGAGATGGAACGAGGGTGTCAAATATTTATTGACGGTCATTGACGTGTTTTCCAAATACGGTTGGATCAGAGCTTTGAAGAATAAATCGGGACCTTGCGTCGCCGAGGCTCTGAAGAGCGTGTTCGACTCGTCTTCTCGAAAACCGAGTAAATTGTGGGTGGATAAGGGAAAGGAATTCTACAACAAGCACGTTCATTGATTGGTCGACCTCTACTCGATCGAAAACGAAGAGAAAGCCAAAGTGGTGGAACGTTGGAATCGAACGATGAAGGAAAAGATGCACAGATACTTCACGGCGAATTCGACCAAGGAATACATATACGCTCTGAACGGTCTGGTCAAAGATTACAACAACACGCGACACAGATCGATCAAGATGACTCCCGTGGAAGCTAGCTAGCGATCCTCGAAATGAAAAACGGGTCTACGCGAATCTATATCCTGAAAGATCTAAGATTAGGAAGAAGTCTAGAACAAGGAACAACAACTGCAACGAATTATACTTTATAATATTTATTTGTTTTGTTCAGAGTTACTTTTTCCTCGAACCTAACCCGTGTCGTAACCCCTGATGATCTCATCATAAACCTCGGATTGGTTGTTATACAGAGTTACTTCCCTCGAATCTACCCTGATGACTCCATAATAAACCTTGGTGTTACAGAGTTACTTACCTCAAACCTGTTACTTTGTCCTCGAACCTAACCCGTATCGTAACCCCTGATGACTTCATAATAAACCTGGGATGAGTTATTACTTCCCTCGAACCTATCCTGGCGACTTCATAGTAAACCTTGGTGCTACAAAGCTACTTCTCTCGAACCTATGGATGATAGAGTTACTTCACTTAAACCTCACCTGTATCACGACTCCTGATGACCTAATAATAACCTAGGTGATACAGTATTACTTCCCTTGAACCTACGGATGATAGAGTTACTTCCCTTGAACCTAACCTGTATCATGACCCCTGATGACCTCATAATAAACCTCTACCTATGGTGTTACACAGTTACTTCCTTGAACCTACAGTACCAACGGAAATAACTTGTACATTAAACGCCGTTATTCTTCGTTTGTAAACGCGTTCACAAATAGCATTTAAACGAAAAACGGGTTTATTTTCCGCTTACCAAACGTTTATAAACGATCCGTATTTCGATGATTTAAACGAAGGCTAAACGAAAGGTAAACGATTTTTCGTTTAGCTAAACGAAAGCTAAACGTTTTTTCGTTTAGCTGAACGGAAGACAAACGATAGTCCATTTATATGTACACGTACCGAACGACATATAAACGGTTTGCAAACAGACTGATCATTTCCGCAATATCGGAACAATTCATTTTATTGCGTTCACTTTTATCGAAGCACGGTTACAAATTAATGGGGAAGATTTTTAAAATGGTACGTTTTTGCTTTTAAGATAGGCGTATAACGGATGACTGGAATGGGACGTGAAATCTGGCGTTTTAATTCCATTTGTGAATTTTTAGGTTTCAATATCAATACCAAGTTAATTTTCAAACCGAAACTGAAAGTTGAAGGGCTTCTGAAAAGTGTTTTCTGGAAAAGTAATGGTGTTGCATTTTTGCAGAAAAAACATTGTTTTAAAAATTGTCTCGACTTTGTATTCATACATGTACATTGTATCATTTCCCTTTCTATTTGATTGTTGTCGACCCCAAGCGGCCAAGCCACATAAAAGCTGGCATCCCATATTTCTTCTAAGAATACCATTCAGATTTGTCATTTTAAGTTTGGTTGTTATTGTAATTAAAATTTACTGCGGTACGAACCTTTGATACCAAGCGCTGAGAACATTTTCTGTTTGTATCTAAAACAATGGGTCTAAAAACAGTTTTTTGTAAAAATAAAAATAACAAGATGTTGTTCTTAACATTAAAGGCACTAGGACACACCTACATTTGTACATGCAGTCATTGGTCAAGACAGTATAAACAGAACAAATTTCCCTTTTAAAAAGGTGACTACTTGACTTGAATTTATCACTCGACTTTTCTGAATCAAAATGAACCGACGGAAAATGTCTTCAACGCCGAGTCACCATTTGGTGAGGTATATTGAAGACAATGCAATACAAGTGAGAAGCTCGGTTTTTTTTAAAGAACTGACAGACCCAATAAAGATAGGAGAATCTTACCTCATTCAGTGGAGAAGAGTGCACGAGGTTGCTGTTGGAAAGGTACGTGTTTTATTTTTAACCCTTTACTTACATGTATGCCCAAAACAAGGAACTGAAAAATATCCGACAGGGTCGGCGAGAGTTAATGTCGATCATGGTAGGCCTGGAAATAACTACTGAACCTCCGCTTAGGTCAGGCCCGAAGCCAGCAGTAAATAAAACTCCGACATGGAGAGTGTGGGGCGCCCCTCCCCTGCCACCTCACCCACCTCTGCATGTCGGATAGCATCCTGGTGCGAAGGCGAAGGCCATTTCCGAATTGCCTAGCCCCGACGGGGGTGGTGGTGTAGTGGGGTGCTGGGGGTTCTCCCCTTCCCGATTTGTTTTTACAATTCAAGGCTCTGAGCGCTCCCACCAGTATCGGCCCTGGTTTGGGTTATGTGGGGCTTGTCATTTGTAAAATACGTGAACAAGCTATTTGATTATACGACATGTCGTTTATCTTTTCACAGAATTATCGCCAAAAATAAATAGCAAAATTTAACGCGCGATCTCGCCAAAATGAGATTGCAGGTAAGTTTTTGCTCTTTATTATTGTGATAATTTTGTTGAAATGAAAGCAATTCCTACATGTAACTAATAATATACCCCCCCCCCCCCTCCACCCGGACATACCTTTAACTATAAGTAGAAGGGGGCAACACAACCATTAAATTGGAATTGCCCTGAGACCCGGGACTATTGGCACTAAAAGGACAAAATGAGAAAAAAAGGTGAGGGCGGCCTGCAGCCATAGGGGGAATGAGCAAGAGCCCCCACCCAAAAATATCCCCCCCACACCTCTAAAAAAATACAGACAACATTTTTTAATTTGTATCCATTTTTCATTCACCTGCGCATTAACACAAAGCAGTACATTCGTCCAGTGGGTTGTGTGCACAGGAATAATAATTATTATATTTCCCTGTACTGATAATACCAGCTTCTGGTATCAATCATTCGAAAGCTCGTTTCTTGTGTGTTCTCAATAAATGAGGTCGGGGTCAACTCGCCACTGGGTCAACTCGCCACCAGTACTTTTTCCGGGTCAAGTCGCCACATGTTAGCGGCGACTTGACCCACTTTTTGTGGCGAGTTGACTCACTTTTGATAAGTTTTTTTCCAATATTTTTCTACTTATTTTTAACATTTTTTTCCAAAAAATAAATTTGATTGTACTCACTGTTCACTCCGTGACCGTCCGGCAGTGATTTTCACATGAAAATGAATAAGAGAAGATACGTTTGGGTTTGTTTTTATTGCACAGATTGTTGAATCAGCTGCCGTTGAAAGGTGATGACGGCTCAATAAAAAGCTTGCGATATTTCTATAATCCTTATTTTTCCAAATATGTGACTAGTCAGGGCTTAAAGTTCGTCCGATATCGCGAGAATCTTAACTAGATTATCGCGAAATATATTCGCGCGAATCCATATAGGCCAAAACATGAAATTCTGCAAACGCCAGCTGAATGTTGCTGGAGAGATCACGAAATAAGTTTCCGCACATGGTTTACCACATGCTTCACATTTTCTTGAGTTTCGTATCAAATCAAGTCAGGGCTGCTAATAGCAGCCATGACTTGATTCGATACCAAACTCAAGGAAATGTGAATAGACAGTTTCTCATGATTATGTATCTTATGATACAAAACGATCAGAGCGTAATTATGAATCAAAGACATCAGTCTTTCATAACGTGAATCCAAGAGTAAACTGACGCAAATCCACTGATCCCCCCAAAACGTTTTCCAAGTTTTCAATGTAACTGTCGATTTTCCCCCATTTATAAATAGAATATTTCACAATTATAAGATTATGTGCTGGGAGGAATGCTAAAGGTATAAAAAAAATCGTCAAAATATGATATTTCCCTACTGTATACAGTGTGTAGTGTCAAACCTGTCTTATATATATATTTTTTCTGGTGGCGAGTTGACCCGTGGACAGTTGACCCGTGGCGACTTGACCCGGTGGTGACTTGACCCGGTGGTGACTTGTCCCGGTGGCGAGTTGACCCATTCCCAATAAATGATACCATAAATTCATTTTACCAACATGAGAAAATGGAAGTCCTGCTGTTGTGACTTATCACACATTGAAATTCCACTGTTACGGCCACTCACCGAAGTTAATGTTCAAGAACTTAGTTTGTACATGCAGTCATTTTATTTTGTAGGTTTTGGATTCAGGAAATAGTTCCGAGATGAGCAAACGTTATAGCGAGGTCATAAAGGAAAATCCACAAGGAGTTGCGTCACCAGAGCCACCATCTTCGCCAAACCAGGCACCATCTGCATCAAGTACTCCATTAGATAAAACACCAACACCAGCAACAGAACAAAGACAAAGGCAAACTACCACAAAGACAAAAAACGTTAAAAAGGTAAAAAAAATATGTTACTACATGTAGATTCCTTTACAAATTGAACGTGTGACAGTGACATAGCTATTCCACTGTCTGGTCACTAATCTTGTTGCAGCGACTGTCTGATCACCGGTTTTAATTACCCAACAATCAACTATAATTTATAATTTATTGCCACGATTTTAATAACCCAATAATCAACTATAATCACCTGTAGTCACAGAAGCCACACCAATAGACTTGCTGGGGTCACTTGCATATCCATTTTTATTGGGACGTTGTGTCAAAATGAAAAAAATTATATTATTTTTTGGGGTGTCATTTCATGTCGAAAATCGTTGCAAGCATTTTTTGTAATGATTAGGGATACAGTTTTCCACATTAAAATTGAAAATTAAGTAATTGCATCTTGTTCAACATAGCTCATTAAGCCCTGTTGAATAAGATGCAGTTTAGTTAAAATTTTGGCCCCGAATAGTGCCATTGAAGAAGATTAGCATTATGGTACTACATGTATAGAGTTAAACGAATGGGTGAGTTTGTATGATCTCAAAGTGACCGAATATTCCCCCAGTGTGTGATTTTACGACATTTGAAATGTTAGCCCTTTACCCAACATAACAGTCCAAACCGACCAACACTAAATGTATTCACTAAATTCAAAGGGTTAAAGTTTAAAATTCCCTGTTAAATTTTGAACAAGAAATGTGAACTTTTATGTTTGAGGCGCGTTACTCCTAAATAAAGCTGATTAAATGTTATTTCTTTCTTTCATTTTCTTTCTTCCAAACCACATCTTATGACCCTACTTGGGGGTCATAAGATATGTTTTGGAAGAAAGAAAATGAAAAAATAAAATAAAAAGGCTTGACCATTTTTCGATATTTCGCTTTTAATAAGTTCCAAATTGTTATTTATTTTTTTTCCTTCCAAACCACATCTTATGACCCCACTTAGGGGGTCATAAGATATGTTTTGGTAGAAAAAAAAATAAAATATAAAGGCTTGACCATTTTTCGATATTTCGCTTTTAATAAGTTGCAAATTGTTATTTTTTTCTTCCAAACCCCATCGTATGACCCTACTTATGGGTCATAAGATATGTTCTGGAAGAAAGAAAAATGAAAAAATAAAATAAAAAGGCTTGACCATTTTTCAATATTTCGCTTTTAATAAGTTCCAAAGTGTTATTTGTTTTTTTCTTTTTTTTTCCCCAAACATCTTATGACCGTACTTAGGGGTCATAAGATGTGTTTTGGAAGAAAGAAAAATAAAATTTAAAGGCTTAACCATTTTTCGATATTTCGCTTTTAATAAGTTCCAAAGTGTTATTTATTTTAACCAATGATACAAAAAGAGAGGAATGTTTTCCTCGTAAAGGGCGTTTTCGAATCCTCGTAAAAGGCGTTTTCGAATATTGTAGGGCCAATGGTCAGCATTTATTTTTCTCCTTTGAAAACGGAAAAATAACACTACTAATAAAAAACAACCCCAATTACGCAAAATAAACACACTAATCATGAGAGCTACTAATAAAATAATTACCGACAGTAGCAAACAGAAGGGATCAAACAAACGAATTAAAACACGTGGTTAATTGACTTTACTTAATCCAATTACCAGAGGACCATGGCAAATCAGTGACTGGCCAAAGTTTTATTATGGAAAGGGAATATCGGTGTTTTAAGTTTTAAATTGTGTTTTGTCTTTTCATATTGGCTGAGTAAATAGCAACTGTAATATCTATCTTGACAATTAACAAATACAAACGTGATATCTATCGTTCAATGATTGGTAACCGACAAAATTCCTCTTTTTTATTATTTTAAACAACCAAGAAATAAAGTTCACGTTTATGTACATGTATATGTATCCTGGTAAAAAGAATCAAGCATAAAATAATTTTCCCCGACCCCATCTGTGGGAGGTGGCACCTCCGCGCCGACCAAGGCACTTGAAGCAGCATACAGGCCTTACAATCGAAAAGAGCAAAGTGACATAGACAGCTTTTCGGTGACCGGGGTTCACGCCAACATAGGCGTATGTTTCAGGGAGGCTTGAGGACTGCAGTTCCCCTCCAGTCGGGGCAAATACATTTTTTTCGGCCAGTTTTTATGATTGTTTCGGGCAAGTTTGACTGACCTACTCACTTGGGCAGTTTTATCTTCAATAAAGGATTATGTCCCATCAGTTCTAACTTGGATACAAAGTCTGTAATATAATGTTTTGGTGTAGTACGTCCCACAGGTCGTACCACACCAAAAAAGTATATTACGGACTTCAGGTCCATGTTCGTACATATACCTGTAATACCGTCTTATCAGATTGATATCGCATCTGAGGGTTGTAGACACGCCAGCGTAACAGTTTGTTCTAGCTAATTACAGACATAAACAGGCCGTTAGCTACAACTGTGGAAGGGGAACACCTCCTCCCACACCCAAACCCACCCAAGGACCACTTCACTCAATAATGCTCGCAGCATCACTTTTCGGAAAAATATTTGAGACCCCCCCCCCCCCCCCCCCCCCCCGAAAAGGTGTCCCGTACGCCTAAGCAAGCCCAAATTTTGTGACTCTGTTTGGTCGGAAATTTTGTGGTGTGCCCCCCCCCCCCACTCCCTCCAACTCACACACAAAACGCCCATATTTTTATGCTATTACACGTATAGGCATAAATTCGCCTAGAATGGTCCCAATAATTTTCCTACGGGACTGCACATTATCTTGTCTACGCCACTGACACCGAATGATCACACTGACTTGGTTGTGATATTGTCTGAACACGACTCAATTGATGCATGTGCTCGGGTATCATGAACGACGAGTTTCGCTTATGTAAACGAACTTAAACGAATAAAACATTTACTTAAACGAAGGTAAACGAAACATATTCGTTTACAAACGCACTGAAAACGAAAAACGCCGTTATATTTCGTTTAGAAACGCAATGCCAAACGGAACCGTAAACGCCGTTATTTTGCGTTTACATGTACAAGTTATTTCCGTTGGTACTGTACAGATGAGTTGTTACTTCCTTGAACCTAACCGGTATCTTGGCTCCTGATGGTCTCAACGTGGTCTCTAATGTACTCATCATGACCTTTGCTGTACTCATAATTCACCTCTACCTACGGCGTTACAAAGTTACTTCACTTGAACCGAATTATTTTGACGGATGACAGAGTTACTTCCCTTGAACTTAACCCATATCATGACCTCTGATGACCGCATAATAAACCTCTACCTATGGTGTTACAGAGTTACTTCTCTCGAACCTACGGATGAGTTGTTACAGAGTTACTTCCCTCGAACCTAATCACTTGACAGTTGAGTTGAGAGTTACTTCCCCGAATCTACGGATGATAGCGTTACTTCCCTTAAACCTCACCTGTATCATGACCCCTGATGACCTAATAATATACCTTGGTGTTATAGTGTTACTTCCTTGAATCTATGGATGACAGAGTTACCTCCCTTGAACTTAACCCGTATCATAACCCTGATGACCTCATAATAAACCTCGGATGAGTTGTTATACAGAGTTACTTCCCTCGAACCTAACAATTTGAACGTATGAGTTGTTAAAGAGTTACCTCATTGAACATAACCTAAAACCTGGAGGTTTTTCAAGCACTTCTTAATATGGTGAATCGAATTTTAATTTTTGTTTGAACGGATGAGCTGTTAGAGTTACTTCCCTCGAACCTAACCTAAAAATGTTTTTTTTTTCAAGCACTTCTTAGTATGGTGCATCGAATTTTAATTTTGTTTGGATGAATGAGTTGTTACATGGTTACTTCCCTCGAACCTAATCATTTGATGAACCTAACCTGTATCATGACTCCTGAGGACCTCATAATAAGCCTCTACCTATGGACGAGGTGTTACAGACTTGCTTCCCTCGAACATAACCGTTTGACGGATGAGTTGTTACGAAGTTACTTCCCTTGAACCTAACCTGTATCATCACCTCTGATATACTCATAATAAACCTCTACTTTGGGACGGGTTGTTTCCGAGTTACTTCCCTTGAACCTAACCTGTATCACGACCCTTGATGATCTCATAATAAACCTCTACCTACGGATGAACGGAGTTACTTCCATGAACCAAACCTGTATTATGACCTCTGATGACCTCATAATAAACCTCTACCTACGGATGACAAAGTTACTTCCTTTGAATCTAGCAGAGTTACTTCCCTTGAACCTAACCATTTGACAAGGTTTTTTTTTAAACTGAACCCTGAACGCAATCTGTAAAAAATCAGAAATACTGCACAAGCGAATGCAATTTTCAGAGAACAATTCACACGATTTTCTATACTAATTTCTATTATCGACCATTGTTACGGAATGTTAGAGAAAATTTATCAATCAGAGATCGTAAGATCGGACTATAAACGTTGTGATAACTGACAGTTTTGTGAGGTCTCACCAGCTCTAGAATTGTGTGTTTCCTTACCAAACGATATCAGGCTCATTGAATAAACATGAGTCCACTGAATCCTCAAAATAAAACCTCAATAGCTCGAGCTATTACCCGAGCTTGCGAGCTTAATCAACCCCTATAAGCCCACTTCGCAACACCATTCAAATGACGATTTCAAGTTTATCTAGCAAGGGGATGATGACTATGTCAAATTCGATGTGGGATAGTATAAATATGGTGATGCGGGAAGGAATTTACGATTTGTGTTGACGACAATACAAATCGTAAATTTGTAATATTCAAGAGGTAGTGCAGTTCAAATATCGTATTGTATGATTACTGTGGTGACGTTTAGAATACGGCGACAATCGTAGTTAAAAAATGAGTCGTTTTCGTTCGATATATTTGATCAATTGTTTTGAACGACCCTCCAGTCAACTTTCCGCCAACAACTGTGTCTGATCAAGAAAAAAAGGGAGTCGTTACCGAGATGTATTTCACCCGTTTTAGCGTTACAAGAGAATTGTTTTGGACAAGTGGTATGTCGACGTAAAAAGCTTAATGTCTTGGCTGCTGTTGGGTGACATCAGTATCGCGACTACTGATGTAATGCTTCGCTATCAGGTGGTCAGAAAAAGAGCTTTTTTCTCATGTTCATTCAGTCATGCGCTGACACATTGTAAACACTGTTTTTTGTTGTTGCTGTATTTATATAACGCCACCTATCTTAAAATATTTTAACTCCTATTGTAAAAAAACAAAACAAAACAACTTTTCCACACGTTCGTTTAGACTGTTTACAAATCTTTTCTAACACGTGACAAATGGTTTTATTTGAATTTAGTCAAGATTATACTCGTTTAGTTTTGTAATGTCTTCTCAACGTGGACATTTTGTCCTAAAAAATAGTTTGGATTGACACTTTTTTCGGAAATGGTGAAATAGGCTATCCTCAATATGTAGAAACGTTAGAAGATCAACTTATATTTTTTTTATTGACAAATCTATGGTTCAGTAAACAGAGTTATTATTGAAGGAAACAACCTAAGGCGTGACTTGTTAATAAGCGAGTGCATCTCTAATTAGCATAACAATCATATATTTTTTGAAAACATACTTCACGTTTTAACACAGATATCAGAAATCAATGATGCATCAGATTCAACTTGTTGTTTTTTCAATTTGATATGTTCCATAACTACCTTTTCTTAATACTTTCGATTTCAAGATGGTCCCAACTCCACCGTTATAAGAAGGGAAAAATTATGATTTTCATAATATCCTTGTCGATAGCTTTAATTTGATAGGTCACACGACTATCTTCTCGAAACTTTTGATTTTCTGATCGGTGTTAACCCCATCCCCACGGTGAGGGTTGAAAATGTCATTTCTGTAATGTATTCATCAAGCCCTTCATATCAGTACCTCACATGCTTGGATTTGTAAAAAGGAAGACGTTTTTCGGCTCTGGTCGTGACCCCACCCCCACATAAAATGAAAAATGTCATTTTCGTAATGTATTCATCGAGCCTTCATATCAGTACCTCACATGCCTGGCTTTGTATAAAGAACGACTTTTTCGGCTCTGGTCGTGACCCCACCCCCACGACGAGGGTTAAAATTACGATCTTCTTAATCCACTCGTTGAGACCTTCAGTTTGATAGGTCACGTGACCACCTTCTCGAAACTTTCGATTTTTCTGATGGGCGTGACCCCCACCCCCACATAAAATGAAAAACGTCATTTGTGTAATGTATTCGTCGAGCCCTTCATATTAATACCTCACATGTCTGGATATGTAAAAGGGAAGACGTTTTTCGACTCTGGTCGTGACCCCACCCCACGACGAGGGTTAAAATTACGATCTTCTTAATCCACTCGTCGAGACCTTCAATTTGATAGGTCAGGTGACCACCTTCTCGAAACTTTCGATTTTTATGATGGGCGTGATCCCGACCCCAACGACGAGGGGAGATAACTTTGTATGATTAAGTTTAGGTTATGAGAATCAAGCAATCTGATTGGTTAATTAGCGTTAGGAACGTGAAGTGATTGGGTGATTACTTATTTCAAGCTCTTCAAGCTTTTGGTTTTTGGTATACATTGTTCTAGCCATTATATCCACGTTATTAAACGATCAGGTGGCAACGAATGTCACGATACCCTCACGACATTTCATTTTCTTTTGTTCCCATCCCAGACAAATCCTTTTCGCTGATCGGATCGCACCCTAGACCGTCCGAAACGCGATCGCGAACGTGGCGGTCCAGAAACGGCAAACCGCCTTTTTTCCACCTTTTTTCCATGTACCGGAGGCCGAAATCGGTTTTTAAAAAAATCCTCGATGAGTAACGGCGTTTTACGCTCACTTTTCACCGTTGGCGAACGTCGAAAAAAAACGTTTTGAGGTCGATTTTTCCTGGTCTAGAATCGGCAAATGGGTTTTGAGTGATAGTTTTGAAAGGTTGCAATTTGGTCGATTGTGAGGATAGTGGTGGGGGTTTGGATTCAAATGGGATAGAAGCTGTGTTATTAGTGATTTGGTTAACCCTTTACCCAACACAGACGATATCAAAATGTATTATTTTAAATATCTTTTTTTTTAATTTTTCAAAAAATGTCAACAAAAAACATATCATGTGACCCCTCGTTGGAACGAGCTCGACGAGCTCGTTCCAACGAGGGGTCACATGATATGGTTTTGTTGAATTTTTTTGAAAAATAATATTTTTTCAAATGCTAAATTTGCATATTACGCGGGCGGATGCGGGCGATTCGTTGGGTAAAGGGTTAATATTAGGGATTGAGATATTGTTTTACAGTTCGTTCCAAGAACTTTTCAAGGAAATGGCAGAGCTTGTGTTGATTCATTTGGAGTTGATGGTTGCTATAAGGATAGAGTGATAGTGCTGTTTGTGACTTAGTACTTGTACTCCTGTTGTTAGAAGTTCACATAATAGTTCTTAGCGACACCCGTAGTTTTGCTAGGCATTCAGTCGTTATGATATTTGGAGTACTGGCAGTGATAACGTGGGGTGGGTGATTGTGGAGCAGGGGTCGATCGTGGATTTGGTGATATTTAGTACAGAGTACTTGTCAATGGTTGGGCTGTTAGCAGAAGTAGAGGCGGTTTGTGTGATTGTAGTTCTAGAAGTGGTGTTTTAGTAGGCTTAGGAGCTAGTGTGATCTGAGATTGCGTTGATACTGTTATTAGTGGTTGATGTGATAGTGCTCAGTGCTAGAGGTTGGTGTGATAGTGCTCAGTGCTAGATGTGCTAGATGTAATATTGTTGGTGGTTCGGATTGTATTGTGTGGGGGAGGGGTGGAGGCATTGATTATGCTTACTTTATGATAGATGAGTACGTGGCTTGTGATTTGGCTGATATTAGACACACACGTAGTGGGTTTCTTGGTACTGTAGTGAGTTGTGTCACGTTGCGTTGTGTTGTGCGGCACTGTGTTTGTGGAATTGTGTTGTGTTGTACAATGTAGTATCGTGTGATGTGGAATGTTGAGTGCTGTGTGTCGATTGTCCTGTAATGTGCGTTGTGTGTGTAGACTTATATTATGTTTTGCTGTGTGTTGTGATGTTCTCAAACGTACTGCGTGATGTTGTATTCTATTCAGTGGTATTGTGCGGTGTTGTTCTACGCATTGTTGGATGCTTTGTTTGGTGGATTATGATGGCTTTGTTTGGTGCAGTGTTATGATGTGTTGTGTTGTGCGGTACTGTGTTGGGTGATTTTATGTTGTGTTATGTTATGTTATTAGGTGTTGCATGGGGTTGTGCTATACTGAGATTGAGTAGTATAGTATTGTGATCCCCACATATTTGAAAACAGCAAGGATCTTGCCGTCCGCACGCCCGACCTTCATACAGTTAAATCTAGAAGTCCTGTCATGAAATGCGCACAAATAGCACGCTGATATGCGCGTTAATGTACGCGTTATGACCCAAGTAAAGCTATCAAATTATGTACATATGGCCTATGCACAAGCAATGTTTCAGCCAATGGACCTCCGGGTAACTCGGAGGTCCCTTGGCAGAAACATTGCATGTGTGTGCTATGAGTAACCAGGAGAACCTGCCGTGCTTTGGGTGCCATTCGATATGGCAATTGCGCGCAATTCCAACGCGCAATTAAGCCTGGATAAGCGCACTATTCGTGACAGGACTTCTAGTTTTAACTGTATCAGCAACAGCATATACATGTAGTTCGAAACATTTAGTAGCATCTGTAGATGTCCACAAAGGTATCGGAGTTTTGATTTGGCCCCAAGTGGTTCCAGCGAAACCACGTGAACCATTTTTATTGTTATTGTTAGAAAATCCGTTTCCGGTGGAAGCCTCCTAAAAGTTTTAATTTGAAACGGTGAAAGCGTGTTCATATGTTCTGGTAGTGTCTCTAGATGTGCATAAAGGCATCGAATTGTCGTTAAAGAAACATTTTCCGGCGAAAGGCTCCTAGGGGTTTTACTTCGAAACGTTGAAAGTGAGTTCATGTGTTCAGGTAGGGTATCTAGATGTGCATAAAGGTTTCGGAGTTTTGATTCGGCCTCATGTGGCGGCCGTAGCACAACTTTTGTCTTTAGAGAATCGGTTTCCGGTGAAAGGCTCCTAAGAAGTTTTAATTCGAAACATTGCAAGTGTGTTCATATGTTCCGGTAGGGTATCCAGATGTGCATAAACATTTTGAAGTTTTTGATTCGGCCTTCATGTGGTATCTATAGCGCCATTTTTGTCGTTAGAGAATTGGTTTCCGGCAAAAGGCTGCTGGGGGTTTAATTCGAAACATTGAAAGTGTGTTCATATGTTCTGGTGGATAAAGCTTTTGAATTTTTGATTCGGTCCAATATGGTGCCCGTGGCGCAACTTTTGTCGTTAGAGAATCGGTTTTCCGCCAAAAGGCTGCTGGGAGTTTTAATCCGAAACGTTGGAAATGTGATTTAATGTTCCGGTAGGGTCTCTAGATGTGCATAAATGTTTCGTCATTTTGATTCGGCCCATGTGGCACCCGTAGCGTCAATTTTGTCGTTAGAGAATTAGTCCGTAGCGTCAATTTTGTCGTTAGAGAATTAGTTTCCAGAAAAATGCTCCTAGGGGTTTTAATTCGAAACCTTGATAGTGTGGCCATATGTTCCAGTTGGGTTTCTAGATGTGCATAAAGGTTTTGAATGTTTCATTCGGACGCAAGCGGCATGTGCAGCGCCACTTTTATCGTTAGCGAATTGGTTTCCGGCAAAATACCGCTGGGGGTTTAATTCGAAACATTGAAAATGTGTTCATATTATGTTTTGGTAGAGTCTCTAGATGTGCATAAACGTGTCGTTAGAGAATCAGTTTCCGGTAAAAGACTCTTAGGGGGTTTAATTCGAGACGCTGAATGCGTGTTTATATGTTTCGGAAGGGTCTGTAGATGTGCATAAAGGTTTCGAATTTTTCAAGCATTAACCGATAATCAAGAATGCAAATTCGGGGATGGCACCATCCAGTTTTGCGTTTTGGGGTCCTCTGTTTTGCTGCATATTGGGTTGGATTGGGCTGTGTTGTGTTTTGTTTTGTGCATTGTGTAATGAGTTGTTACCTCACGAGGTCGTGTGTGGTGAGGTATCGTGTGGCGTAGTGGCGTGCTTTCTCATCTAGAACTGTGTTGTGTTGTGGTATGTGGATTTTTCGTGCATTATGTTGCGTTGTGTTTTGTGTTGTGTTGCTTTGTGTATATGCTGTTTCGTTATGGCGTGTTGGGTGTTGTGTTTCGTGTTTTGTTCGTGGTGTTGTGCTTTATATTCACCAAGTTTTTGTTGTGTTGCTTTCCATGCAGGGGCGCGGTGTTGCCTTGCGTTTACCAGTGTGTATGGAGGGGCCTGCGTTGTGTTATGTGGTCGAACCCTAAGATACATGAGCCAATACCCAATACACTTAACCATACAGTTAAAACTAGAAGTCCTGTCATGAAATGCGCACAAATAGCACGTAGATATGCGCGTTAATCTACGCGTTATGACCATAGTAAGGCTATCAAATTCTGTACACATGGCCTATGCACAAGCAATGTTTCAGCCAATGGACCTCCGGGTAACCCGGAGGTCCATTGGCAGAAAAATTGCCTGTGTTTGCTAAGAGTTACTAGGAGAAATTGCCGTGCTTTGGATGCTATTCGATATGGCAATTGCGCGCAATTCCTACGCGCAATTAAGCCTATATAAGCGCACAGTTCGAGACAGGACTTCTAGTTTTAACTGTACATCTGATGAGTCGCATGACCAGGAAACCCCGATTTCCATTTGAATGTGTCTCTCAAGTGCCCCGTCGACATGCCCGAAATTTTGAATATGTCTATCGCTCCGAGACTTCTTGGATGATTGGCTTCTTCATTGCTGCGCGTCTTGAATAGGAACTTCGCTCCTTGTTCCTTGGCCCCATTCTCCCTGGCTTCTTAGCTATTTATTTGAAAAGTGATAAAATGCCGAACATTTCTTTGGTACCTAGTTTTTTGTGCTCTCTCTCTTTCTGGAACATTGACACATTTCTGGTCACGTCATTGATGGGTATTGGTGTGCTGAATCTATCACTCCTAGCTCCCTTATTTTCCTTGCTTTCATCTCTAAAATTATCGCTCCACGTCTCAGTCGAAACCCCGACTTTTGTGACAATGGAATGGCTTTCACAGCGTCAGAGCTCCAAAAGCATATTAAAAGAGGCACTGAGGCGACAATGCATGATTCGTAGGGCGCTAAGGTCCCGAAATCTCTGTACGCTAGGGTAGCAGATGCCAACCAAGCGTGGCACTGGGGTGCTGGAGGGATAGCTGGGGCACTTGGGTGGAGGAAGCAGGTCTCATGCGCGGAGTTAGACATAAAGTCAGTGACGTGTATGGTACGTGCTCTTCGCTTGCTCAGTGTAGCGATGAAAACATGTTAAGGAGGACTATGACAAGCTTGCGATGGCGCAATGAGTTATGTTCACACAATGGGCATATTCCTGCGGATATAGTGGTTTTGCGGACGTAATGGGTCAAATTCCCACAGACACAACGGTTTTTGCGGACACAATGGGTAAAAATACTACGGACGTAATGGGTTTTACTACACAATGGGTCAAAATGCTGCGGACGTAATTGGTTTTGCGGGCACAATGGGTCAAAATGATGCGGACGTAATGGATTTTGCGGACACAATGGGCAAATTACTGTGGATATAATGTGTTTTGCGGGCGCAATGGGTCAAAATGTTGCGGACGTAATAGGTTTTGTGGACACAATGGGCACATTTCTGCGGATATAATGGGTTTTGCGCACACAATGGGTCAAAATGCTGCGGATGCAATGGGTTTTTTGCGGAAACAATGGGCAAATTCCTGAGGATACAATGGGTTTTGCGGACGCAATGGGTGAGCATGCTGCGGACGTTATGGGTTTTGCGGACACAACGTGTCAAAATGCTGCGGACGTAATGGGTTTTGCGGACACGATGGGTGAAAATGCGGCGGACGTAATGGGTTTAGCGGACACAATGGGAAAATTCCTGTGGGTATAATGGGTTTTGTGGAGACAATGGGCCAATTTTTGTTATGTTTTGCGGGCGTAATGGTTTGCGGACGTAATGTACTGATGCGGACGTAATGGGCCTTAACAGATCGTCAACGATGGCCGCTCAACTCAAGGGAAATCTAACATATTTGCCGACTGTAAAAGGATAATTCCCATCAATTTATCTGTATTTCGAGTGGGCGCCGCAAAAACATCCACGGACCAAAATAATAAACGTAGCTGTTAAAATCAACGCAATTTATCTTGGAATAATAGTTGCAAACCCCCCTCCCCTATCCCACCCCAACACATAGTAATGTAATTAGATTTGATCGCTAAATAATTTCCGTTAGGTGCCATAAGCTATGTTTTTGAAACTAAAAGTGAAATTTTTCGCTCAATTATCAACTCGTACTTCAAACTTTGCTCACATTTATAAAGAATTAAGTTTTATTTTTCCCGTAGTTCTTGTTCCTGGAGGCACTACTTGTTATTTTGTGGAAAAAACTGTCTTTAATAACTTTACGTAGCACAGTGTGAATAAACAAAAAATTCGATCTTGACTCGTTTGTTATTTTCACACACGTCACCCCCACACCCCGTCCACTGAAAAAAACACAACTCACTGCTAAAGTACCCCCCCCCCCCCCCCCCCCCCGTCGTCACACTGCAAAATGGTTTCAGTCACAACTTTAATCTTCTTCGACATGTCTTTGTGTTTGCACAGATGCACCTTCCCCACATGCAGGGTGTAAGCCAGCTTGTGACTTCTTGTCCGACATAGAGAGGGTCGAAGAGGTGATAAATTCTTACAGGCTTGTTAACATGATCTGTCGAAAGAACATCACCTTAGTACCTTTCTCGGAAAGGTAGAAATGGTAGACATAAATCATTTACCTAACCTTAGTAGCAGATGACATTTCCAAAACGTTTTCTCGTAATGCTAAAGAATTCCATATTTTGCTTAAAAAATATAGCCCATGACCCCTCAGTGGAACGAGCTCGAACCATTGTGGGGTCATAAGCTATGTTTTTGAAGCAAAAAAAAAATGGAATTATTAAATATTTCAATAGCAGTTTTCGTGTATCGCACTGGGTGGTTTAAACGCTACTTAAGGTAAAGGGTTAAGTGATACTATAGGGGTCTGATACATCTTACGGAAAAAAGGATAGCAGAAATTCGTCCTATAATAGCAATTTGGTGCTATCTTGAACATGTCGGCTGCAACTTGGTACAGAGTTGTTTTCTCAGAGACAAACAAAATACTCACTATCAGCAAGAAAGACTCATTATCAAGTCTCGATTAAATTAACCCTTTACCTAACGTAACGGCCAAAACCGGCCAGCGCTGTTCTCAAATATCGCCAATTAATTTTCATTATTTTTTTCATTTTTTGTTGAGCTCGTTCCAACGAGGGGTCATAACTTATGTTTTTGAGACAAAAAATGAAAAACAATAGTTATTCAAGAATTATTTTTGCAAGTGTCGTCTGCTTTTCAGGTTAGGTAAATGGTTAACTTAATTCGAAAAATCTTTCTCATTCTTTTCAATAATTTCTTTCTTTGAGTCGGCAAAATCTTAGTTTAAACAATATTGTTATTCAATAAGTGTTATTTGTTACGTAATAGAGGCATCAGTGTATTATCTACTCAAAAATTAATAAACAGTAAGACAATATAACACAATATCTTACCTCCTACAAGTATCTAGGAATTTCATTGGTTCAAAGACGTCACGTGCAGACTGCATATAAAACCATATACTGCCTGTCAACATCAATATACGCTGACAGCTATGGGTAATCTCCCCTTTGTTCATTGATTATTCAGAATGGCGGCAGCCGATAAAAGCTTCAAGTTGAAAGACTGAGTGTTGGAAGCCCATATTTGATGTGAAGTGCAGGTTAGGCAACTTAAAAGGCTTCATATTCTGTGGACGTGTGTCATGTTACCTTCGAAATGAAACTGTTTGGTATGTATGAATTTGCCTTGTTACAATTTATGGGAGAGTGCCACGTGAACACGTGATAATTCTCTCATGTAATTTTGATCGCTGTTGTTATTAGTTCGGTGCATCGATGCAGCAGTCGGTAAGATATGTTCGTTACACAGTTTGTTGGAGGCCTAATATGGTATATATGGTGTCAGTTAATTTCATATTGCAAGAGAGTGAAGTCCAATATGAAATTAACTGACACCATATATGCTATGTTAGGCCACCAACAAACTGTGTAATTGATAATAACCAGTTACATGATACAAGGTAAATGAGGGATTTGACAAAAAGCTTGTAGCTTATGTTGGTCATTATTTATTGGTTTATTTATTGGTGTTTAAGGTCACATATTTATGCACTATGACTAATGATGACCATGAGAGCTTTACGGGCGGAGGAAGCCGGAGTACCCGGAGAGAACCACCAAGCAACGATGGGCAGCTGCCAGCTCCCCAACATCGTAACTCCGCACTGCAGCACAGGCAGGGTTACATTGATTGAAGACATACGCACCATCGACGTACAGTACGCCTTAGTGCACGGCGTCATCGTGCCCCCATGTGGGCAATCCTGGTTAAGTGCCCTGCCCAAACACACAACGCGGGAGTCCGAATCGATCGCTCAGACGGCCACCCATCAGGACTAACCGGGCTCGAAGTTGCTTAACTTCTGTGATCTGACGAGAACCGGTTACCGCAACGCCACCGCGCCCCCTATGTTGGTCATACCGGCAAAATCGTGCGTAGTTATACGGAAAGCGACACTTTTTAGTTTTATTGGTGATACGTTGTATAATATCACCAGGTGCGGAAGTTCAAAATTGTGCGTGAATGGGTTCAGATACTTTTACCCTTTGAACTCTGGTGGCATCGTCCATGTCAGTTCAATGACAGCAAACAGAAGAGTCCTTATTCATTATTTATGTGTGGATTAATTAATATTTTCAACTTGCAGTCTTGGAGCTGCACGTTGAAAATATTGATCCCCCCCCCCCCCCCAACACACACACACTCACTTAACGCTCATCCTTCTTAATGGAATTATGACGTATAATGTTCCTGGTCCGAAAAAGGGCCTGCCGGGGGAACAGCAATGAAGATCATTGAAATGTTTTCACAGGTCTTTGTTCATGTCAGATCTGACACGGTCCCAATTCTTTGCCTTTGTTCTCGAAAGATATTCTTCATCGCCCAGGGGATGCACCCAAACCGTCCCCAAGCCGAACCGTCCCCACACTATTTTACCCAAACCGTCCCCAACTATTTTACCCAAACCGTCCCCTGGGTCAGTTACTCCAGTTGACCGACGTAACCCGAACCGTCCTGAGACCGAATCGTCCACACTATTTTACCCAAACCGTCCCCACTATTTTACCCAAACCGTCCCCGGTTGAATTCAAGGCGAATTTACTGTATTTTGGTCTACTCGTAATTAATGACTAACAACACTGAACTTTATGATTTATTTCAATACAAAATTAAAAATAATAAACATTAAAAACATTGATCATTTTACATTAAATAGAACTAGCATATTTTACATAATAACATTAATTAAATTTAGAAATTAATTTTGCACATTTTAGAAGTGTCTGTCTTTTTGTAATCGATCTCTCTTCATATGCTTTCCAAATTTCCTCAACCTCATCATTAAATTTTTTGGTTTTACTTAGCTGTCGTCGTCGCATCTGCCCAAACTGTACTGATGAATGAGATGAATGAAAAGTTTCTGCGCGCCGAAAGCATACCCTCCCAAAGACAATGGTGGCTCTTTTCAATTTATTGTTTCTGTAAAATGTGATTGCTAATCATATAACAATTTTAAATACTCCAAAATGTTTTGTGATTGTTGTGATTATTGGTTATTTGAAATTGAAGCGTACATGTTTAAAGTAAACACTCTTTGAAGTAGCGACACACAGACAGTCACAGAGTGTTATATGATATTTGTTTATTTACGGTATATAGTTAAGGCTTTACAAATCTAATATATTTCTAACCACAGTGAGACATACAAATACATACCGCAGGGAGATAACATAGCCAGATTGGCTGTCTACCTGTTATCTAACACGCAAGAATATTTTAAGGGTTTTAGCGCTTTTCTTTCTTGGGAAGTAAGACGTAAGAATGGTGGGGTGGGCGGGGGTCAGTGGTGGGGAGGTTATCGTGTTAGGTGGATATCAGTGCTTTTGTGCATCTGCAGAACTGGCAGTATAAGTCAAAACGATTTGTGGACGAGACGACCAGAAGAAATTATACGTGTGTCATGTAAGATGCTTGCAAGGCCTAAATTGATTATCTATGGATAGACTCTCTTGGGTACCGCTAACTACATTATTAGTTTGCTATTGGCCACGTTTCTGGTGTCCCCAAATATTTCACAGTAGTGGCTCAAGTATTTGTATAAACATTCTTTGAAGCCGAAAGGAGTAATAACAGAATTATTATTTATTTATTTATTGGTGTTTAAGGTAACATATTTCTGCACAATGGCTATCCATGACCGAGACAGTTTTACGGGTGGAGGAAGCCGGAGTACCCGGAGAGAACCACCGAGCAACGGCGAGCAACTGTCCGCTCCCCAACATACCAACTCCACGCAAGCAGGGTTAGCATTGGTTGAAGACAGGTGCACCATCGACGTGCAGTGTGCCTTAGTACACAGCGTCACCGTGCCCCACGTTGGCAATAGGGGTGAATCACAGTATTATTCTTGTTAAAACAAGCTGATAGCATGTCAGATGAGTGAAACCTGTCATCGTTACAGAAATCAACCAGGTTTGTATTTTTCATTCATTTCAATTCCCAATACGTCTGAATCAGATATGTAAGTAACAAAGTTCATAGTGCATGAAAATTGGGCTTTATCTCATTCATTCTGTTGGATTTAATGTAATTCACATTCGGATATAATTTTATTCATTTCCATATAATTTGTTGGATTTGGTGATTCTGTTTTGGGTAAGTGGTTTTGCATAAAAAAAAATCGGTATAAAAATAATTATAATAAAAAATAATAATAATGACGTAGGGACGGTTTGGGTTTCGGGGGTTGAGGACGGTTTGCTTAGGTGGGGACGGTTCGGCTTTGGGACGGTTTGGGTGCTATTCTCGCCCATGGGTTGCAGAGCTTGGGTGATATTTGTTGAATACAGCATATGCTCTTATCAACTCATCGAAATGTGACGTCATAACTATGTGTCAGTTTGTCGGAGTTGACCTGTCCAGCAGAGTAACGAACACAAGAATCGACAGCGGATAATTAATGAACTGCCAACATTTAATTGGATTAGCGCTTGCATAAATGCCTCGTTTAAAATTCTGTCTGTTATATATATATATTATATACATATTTATTATTTTTGTTTTTTAACCCTTTGCCCAAAGAATCGTCCGCATCCGCCCGTGTAATAGGCAATATGAGCAGTTGAAAACATATTATATTTATTATTTTTGTTTTTAACCCTTTGCCCAAAGAATCGTCCGCATCCGCCCGCGTAATATGCAAATTGAGCAATTGAAAAAAATATTATTTTTTGAAAACTGTCAACAAAACCATATCATGTGACCCCTCGTTGGAACGAACTCGTTCCAACGAGGGGTCATATGATATGGTTTTGTTGACATTTTTTGAAAAATTAAAAAAAATGATATCTAAAATAATAAATTTTGATATCGTCTGTGTTGGGTAAAGGGTTAACTGGGACCTGTTTTAATTTTCTTTGTTGCCAAATTGATATGTTGGCTGTTTTATTGTTTGCCAAACAATTCTGCTGATATACAACAATGTTGTTTTTGTAAAAAAACGATGCACTTTTGATTTGTCACATGCAGTTTTCTAAAGTGATGCTTGCTGAATATCGTTTGTAATTTCCTTCACCAAATTTATCTGGGCTTTGAGACGGCATGTCAACACAAGTTTAACATGGCTGGTTTAAAGTTGTCTTTTTTATTTTAATTTTTGCGTTCTCACATTCCTCGGTTAATAATTCTGGCGCTTTGACAGAACTTGAAGAAATCTACTTGTACTTTTTAATTATTTATTCAGTACCGCTGCAGTCTTTTCCTGTCTTAAGTCGTCCCATTGTTGGGGAAGTTGCCCGTTATTGGATTAGACCGTCTTATGCCTGCAAATACCGGGTCATACTAAATACCGAACTATACCGAGCAGTAGAAAAATAAGGCATATTAGGCAATATAACGGGCATAATATGGTATATAGAGGTTATTTAAATGTAAAATATCAATTTTGGGCAAGTTGGGGTAAAATTGGATGATTTATAAACATTAGAGTATAACGCGCCCGTCGAAAACTTCAGCTCGGTATTTACTAGGTTGAACACAGACATCCAATTAACACGCTATCGCAGCTCGGTATTTAGCATCGGCGCTGCATCACAAAGATTTGAAATTTGTCTTTTTAAATATAGAAACCCAATTCCCATCACCATTTACCAGGGCTTTGGACCTGCATGTCATGGACTTGGCTGGTTTAAAATTATCTTTTCTTTTGTCGCCTATACTGGTACATACAATTCCCATCACCATTTACCAGGGCTTTGGACCTGCAAGTCATACATGTAGACCTGGCTGGTTTAAAATTGCTTGTTCTTTTGTCATGCATACTGGTGCGCATTTCTGTGTAGTGATCAGTTAATGGTGCCAGCTGTCCCTGTCTTAGGTTGTTCCATATTTGGAATCTTACCCGTCCTCGGAAACAGACCTGCGTCACCTAATATGCTCACTTGTTTTTGAAAAGCCAAGCTGCACATCAAACAGGCTGATATGCTTTGTTCAATAGACCAGACTTAACTGCTATAAAAACAACCAGGCTGTACTTAAAAAACGCATGTTATAATCAAACGCGCATCACTTATTACAAAAACAACTCAGTATGCTTTCTCCAAGAAGATTTGGCTGATAACAATGCAAAATGTATTCAGAATGATAGGCAAAAAACAACAGCAACAAAAAATCACGCTTTATATTTATATTGTCTGCAGCGCAGATACTAAATACAAAGCTGCGATAGCGTGTTAATTGGATTTCTGCGTTCAACCTGGTAAATACCTGGTAAATACTGAGCTGAAGTTTTCGATGGGCGCGTTATACTCTAATGTTTATGAATCATCCAATTTTACCCCAACTTGCCCCAAATTGATATTTTACATTTAAATAACCTCTATATGCCATATTCTGCCCTTTATTTTACCTAATATGCCTTATTTTCCTACTGCTCGGTTCTGCTCGGTATTTAGTACGACCGCAAATACCAACAGATAACCATTCATTGGCCAACAGCATACTATGGCTGTAATTGTTTTCCCAGCCCCAGGTTGCGTGTTATTTTTATTTTCATTTTTGTGTTTTCATACATCTCGGTTAATAATTCCAGCGCTTTGACAGAATTTGAAGAAATCTGCCTGTACTTTAATTAATCATCCAGTCCTTTCCAACCTTAGGTCGACCCATAGTTGGGAAGTTGCCCGTCATTGGATTGGACTGTCTTATACCTTCAATCATCAATTCGTAACTACAGCTGAGACCACTTAATTGTCGGTTCAATATACAGTACGTAGAGAATAGATTGTAATAAAATCACCCGCGAAGTGAAGTTATCACTCAAGCTATAACTTTCAAATTGTGTACATCTCGACACAAAACACAAACTTTGCTTGTGCTGGTTATGCTTTGTAACAACTTTGCAATTATTTCTTGAGTGGAATCTCCACTCTGCGGGTGATTTGTTGATAATACACTCTCCACGTACTGTACATGTATCTCAAACATGCATTTAATTCGTGGGCTCTTTCAAACTAAAACAAGATATAATAGAAGAAATGTTCAGTTTTTCTCTACAATGCGGAAAAGTGACCAAATACCGGTTAATTGAATATTCTTTGTAATTTAATTATTCAACTTCAATTATTTTCTTTTTTGTTTTTGTTTTTTTTTTGGGGGGGGGGGGGTCCCTCCCGCAGAGTTATGAGGCGATCCTCACAGACTCGATTCCAGACTTCTCATAATGAGAGTGGTGGCCGAGTGGATAAGTGTGCTGGTCTCTCGTGCCAGAGGTCCCGGTCGGGAAAAGTTCTCTCGAGGCGCCCGAACACTCTCTGTCAGCATCAATTGTGGAGTTGATGCTGTCACGGTGTACCGTCCTATCGAGTGGGGACGTAAAATGGCTGTCCTCTGCGCGGAGAGACACACTCCGTGTAGGCTAAAGACCCCTCCATAGTATTCGAGAAGAGCTAGGCAACGAAGTTACCGCTATGAAGGTCACCCCACACACCTGCGCCATTGGGCCAAGGAGAGGCGTTAATATAAATTGCATAACTTGTTCGCCAATCCTTGTAAAACAAATATTAAAATAAAAAAAAAATTCTCATTAAGTACCGAGACGATCCTCACTGACTCCACGCACTTTGACCCTATTGTATACTTTTCTGTAACTTATAGGGATAGAAGACGTCGTTGCCTTCTGAGCACATTGTTCCGTCGAGAACAGTAAGTGCCATGCGGTGGAACCAGCTAGTCTTCCCTTGAACCCTCTATAGCTTTTGAATGTTGCTTTTGTTCATCTCACTTGTTATTATGGCACCATATTGTAGTACTTGTATAAATGTATAAAATATAAAACAAACAAAATTTTGAACCAGCCATTTAAGCAAGCAGTTATCTAGTTCAGTTTTGACAGCTAATTATTTATCTGCTGTCGATTTCGTTATTACATGTACGTAGGAAGGTCATTTACGACAAATAAACGAACAAATGCAAATTCATGTAATGGATGAACTGAGGCCAAAATTGACACATGCTCATTCAAGTGGCCAGATGATTGATAAGTCAGATTTTACATGTAATTTACTCAATAAACAGGAGTAATTAAATAACAGGGAGTTAGTTACTGTTGGACTGTTTTCAGAATACGAATTGTGCGTTTATTCTAGTATATATTGCTTGTAAGATCTCATAGAGCTCAGTCAGACAAGATATGATGGATTAAATGCATTTTCATGCAATGGATGAACTGAGGCCAAATAGACAAATGGGAAGTAGTCACTGTTGGACTGTTTTCCGGATACAAATTGTGCATTTATTCTAGTATATATTGCTTGTAAGATCTCATAGAGCTCAGTCAGACAAGATATGATGGATTAAATGCATTTTCATGCAATGGATGAACTGAGGCCAAATAGACAAATGGGAAGTAGTCACTGTTGGACTGTTTTCCGGATACAAATTGTGCATTTATTCTAGTATATATTGCTTGTAAGATCTCATAGAGCTCAGTCAGACAAGATATGATGGATTAAATGCATTTTCATGCAATGGATGAACTGAGGCCAAATAGACAAATGGGAAGTAGTCACTGTTGGACTGTTTTCCGGATACAAATTGTGCATTTATTCTAGTATATATTGCTTGTAAGATCTCATAGAGCTCAGTCAGACAAGATATGATGGATTAAATGCATTTTCATGCAATGGATGAACTGAGGCCAAATAGACAAATGGGAAGTAGTCACTGTTGGACTGTTTTCCGGATACAAATTGTGCATTTATTCTAGTATATATTGCTTGTAAGATCTCATAGAGCTCAGTCAGACAAGATATGATGGATTAAATGCATTTTCATGCAATGGATGAACTGAGGCCAAATAGACAAATGGGAAGTAGTCACTGTTGGACTGTTTTCCGGATACAAATTGTGCATTTATTCTAGTATATATTGCTTGTAAGATCTCATAGAGCTCAGTCAGACAAGATATGATGGATTAAATGCATTTTCATGCAATGGATGAACTGAGGCCAAATAGACAAATGGGAAGTAGTCACTGTTGGACTGTTTTCCGGATACAAATTGTGCATTTATTCTAGTATATATTGCTTGTAAGATCTCATAGAGCTCAGTCAGACAAGATATGATGGATTAAATGCATTTTCATGCAATGGATGAACTGAGGCCAAATAGACAAATGGGAAGTAGTCACTGTTGGACTGTTTTCCGGATACAAATTGTGCATTTATTCTAGTATATATTGCTTGTAAGATCTCATAGAGCTCAGTCAGACAAGATATGATGGATTAAATGCATTTTCATGCAATGGATGAACTGAGGCCAAATAGACAAATGGGAAGTAGTCACTGTTGGACTGTTTTCCGGATACAAATTGTGCATTTATTCTAGTATATATTGCTTGTAAGATCTCATAGAGCTCAGTCAGACAAGATATGATGGATTAAATGCATTTTCATGCAATGGATGAACTGAGGCCAAATAGACAAATGGGAAGTAGTCACTGTTGGACTGTTTTCCGGATACAAATTGTGCATTTATTCTAGTATATATTGCTTGTAAGATCTCATAGAGCTTAGTCAGACAAGATATGATGGATTAAATGCATTTTCATGCAATGGATGAACTGAGGCCAAATAGACAAATGGGAAGTAGTCACTGTTGGACTGTTTTCCGGATACAAATTGTGCATTTATTCTAGTATATATTGCTTGTAAGATCTCATAGAGCTCAGTCAGACAAGATATGATGGATTAAATGCATTTTCATGCAATGGATGAACTGAGGCCAAATAGACAAATGGGAAGTAGTCACTGTTGGACTGTTTTCCGGATACAAATTGTGCATTTATTCTAGTATATATTGCTTGTAAGATCTCATAGAGCTCAGTCAGACAAGATATGATGGATTAAATGCATTTTCATGCAATGGATGAACTGAGGCCAAATAGACAAATGGGAAGTAGTCACTGTTGGACTGTTTTCCGGATACAAATTGTGCATTTATTCTAGTATATATTGCTTGTAAGATCTCATAGAGCTCAGTCAGACAAGATATGATGGATTAAATGCATTTTCATGCAATGGATGAACTGAGGCCAAATAGACAAATGGGAAGTAGTCACTGTTGGACTGTTTTCCGGATACAAATTGTGCATTTATTCTAGTATATATTGCTTGTAAGATCTCATAGAGCTCAGTCAGACAAGATATGATGGATTAAATGCATTTTCATGCAATGGATGAACTGAGGCCAAATAGACAAATGGGAAGTAGTCACTGTTGGACTGTTTTCCGGATACAAATTGTGCATTTATTCTAGTATATATTGCTTGTAAGATCTCATAGAGCTCAGTCAGACAAGATATGATGGATTAAATGCATTTTCATGCAATGGATGAACTGAGGCCAAATAGACAAATGGGAAGTAGTCACTGTTGGACTGTTTTCCGGATACAAATTGTGCATTTATTCTAGTATATATTGCTTGTAAGATCTCATAGAGCTCAGTCAGACAAGATATGATGGATTAAATGCATTTTCATGCAATGGATGAACTGAGGCCAAATAGACAAATGGGAAGTAGTCACTGTTGGACTGTTTTCCGGATACAAATTGTGCATTTATTCTAGTATATATTGCTTGTAAGATCTCATAGAGCTCAGTCAGACAAGATATGATGGATTAAATGCATTTTCATGCAATGGATGAACTGAGGCCAAATAGACAAATGGGAAGTAGTCACTGTTGGACTGTTTTCCGGATACAAATTGTGCATTTATTCTAGTATATATTGCTTGTAAGATCTCATAGAGCTCAGTCAGACAAGATATGATGGATTAAATGCATTTTCATGCAATGGATGAACTGAGGCCAAATAGACAAATGGGAGGTAGTCACTGTTGGACTGTTTTCCGGATACAAATTGTGCATTTATTCTAGTATATATTGCTTGTAAGAGCTCATAGAGCTCAGTCAGACAAGATATGATGGATTAAATGCATTTTCATGCATTCTCTGTTGGACGGTTTTCCGGATACAAATTGTGCATTTATTCTAGTACATATTGCTTGAAAGAGCTCATAGCGTTCAGTCGGGCAAGATATGATGGATTAAATGCATTTACATGCAATGGATGAACTGAGGCCAAATAGACAAATGGGAGTTAGACACTGTTGGACTGTTTTCCGGATACAAATTGTGCATTTATTCTAGTATATTTTGCTTGTAAGAGCTCATAGAGCTCAGTCAGACAAGACATGATGGATTAAATGCACATCCATGTAATGGATGAACTGAGGCCAAATAGACAAATGAGTGGCCGCCAAGTGGCCAGTTGATTAAAAAGACAGATTTCACAGGCAATTTGTTTAATTGTTAGTAGTAATTAAATAACAGGGACCTGGACAAGATATAATGGTTTGAATGCAAATTCATGTGTCGGTTGAACTGAGATCAAATTGACAAATGACCAGTTAAGTGGCCAAATGATTGAACAGCCAGTTTTCACATGTAACTTATTTAAATTTGTGACAGTCAGTGTGCAGAAGTATGGGACATCATAAATAAATAATTAGATAAATGTGTAAGTGTACTAATTTGCCGACTGTATTTGATACAGATTGCCACGATCAGAGAGATGGGCTGTGATCCGTGGTAATTGTGTGTGAAACAATTTGTAGTCACCGATAATCCGCTGTTATTAGCCATTATTATGTTGACCCACTTCATTGGTCGCAATCGCATTGTCACAGTTCAGTACATTTATGCAACGTGATTGGCCGCCAAGTGAGAATGAGATGACTGAAAGCAGAAGAATGTATTATTTCTAGGTCAAACTTTTTATCAATGAAATTATACACCACGTTGTGCTTGTTTACTGAGGTAACCAAGTAAAACAGTGCTTGTTTACTGAGTTTATGTGGTTTAATGAGAATTGAGGTCAACGACTCTCACAAAAATTGCCTTTTACATTCTGTTTCTTTTTGTCACGGATGAATGCCTCGTGACCGTGGGAACCCCGAGAAGTAAAGCAGTGCTTGTTTACTGGGGTAAACAAGTTTAGGGTTACTGATAAAATGAGACCTGCTTTCCAACGCCTGGGGTGGAAGGCCTCTAAAAGTACCAACGCCTGGGGTGGAAGGCCTCTAAAATTAGGCAACAATGGTATAAACGATTGAAATACGTGAAGTAAAACAGTGCTTGTTCACTGAGGTAAACAAGTTTAAGTGGCTTAATGAGAAGTGAGGTTAACGTCTCTCACAAAAAAAAAAAATAAAAAATAAAAAAATGCCTTTTATATTCTGCTTCTTTCTATCACGGAGGAATGCCATGTGACCATGGGAACCCCGTGAAGTAAAGCAGTGCTTGTTTACTGAGGTAAACAAGTCTAGCTTTACTGGTAAAATGAGACCTGGTTACCAATGCCTGGGGTGGAAGTCCTCTAAAATTAGGTACCAGTGGTATATAGTTGCCGGATTGCTGCGACAATCTGGTGGCAATGAGGCAAGATTTCTGACATTATGATGACAATGTTTTTCAGACCCAGAGTTTTTGTTGGGATTTGTAGTGTTGGTTCTTAAGGGTATTTTAAAAGTACATTCAAGCCTCAAATGTAGAAATTGGTTTTAAACAGCAATTTACTAAATTTATTATATAAATAATACCAAAGACACAAATAAGCGTTTGCACTGACAGTGAAGCTCATCGCCACTTTATAATATAACCTAATTCTTAAACAAGATGTATTTGTACGTTTTTGTTAATGCTCTTTTAAATGCACATTTCTTAGAGGTTTTTTTCAGAGGGAAGCAGACCTTTACAAATGCCAAGACTTTTTGTAGGAGGGAAAATGTGTGGAATTTCAGGAACCAAGGGCCGACGTTCCTCTCTAGTTCTGGCTGTTGTGTATGACCTACAATAGCAATGGCGATTGACATCCAGACATACCGAGAGAGGATTGGTCGGTACTGTGGGGGTAACGCTCTGTTATGTGATTATGGAGTAAACTCTATGGGACAAATATTGATAAGTACCTTTGGTCATATTGGCTTTGTCTTAATGATCTACTACTTACTTCTCGTGGATGGGGATATTGAACGTAATCCGGGAACGGAAAAACAAATTTCCATAGTTCACTTAAATGTGAGAGGGTTACGTCACAAGATTGACATAATAAATGCAGAGCTTGGTCACTTTGATGTGATTGCTTTGACGGAAACATTTCTTTCGGCGGATTTTCCAATGAATAAAATTGCTATACCCGGCTTTTATTTCCCACCTATACGACAGGACCGCCCAGATGGTGACGGTGGGGGAATAGTTGTATATATTAAATGCGGCTTAATTTATAAAAATCGTGATGATCTTATGGTTCCTGGGGTGGAGGCCGTTTGGCTAAATTTAAGAAATTGTAACCAAAAATATTTGTTAGGCGTTTTCTATCGACCCCCATCGAGCAACAATTTACAGTGGGATCTAATTAATAACTCAATAGGACTAGCGAGGAGTAACTTGAATATGAAATGTATAGTTGTAGGAGATTTTAACAGTAATTGTTTTCCAATAGTTCATCCGAAAATAAAAGATATCGAAAATACACATAGCATTGTCCAAATTGTAAAATCTCCAACTCGAATAACGGTGTACCACAGTAGTCTTATTGATTTGATCTTGATATCATGTCCTGAACTTGTGTCTAACTGTGATGTTATCTCGCCTTTCTGTAGTGATCATTGCGCAACAGCTGTGAGTTTGAAGACATGTCGGAACTGTACCAAATCTTACAAAGGAGAGATATGGAACGATGATAGAATGGATATAGATGGAATGCGATCAGCACTGCTACAAACTGATTGGGATTCACATTTCATGGTTTGGTAATGTAAACAGTAGTGCTGAAAGCGTCACATCGCATATTCTTAATGTTGCCCAACAATTTATTCCACATAAAACAGTTCTCATTCGACCAAAAGACAAACCTTGGATGACCTCGGCTGTCCGTCGACAAATGAAAGTAAGAGATAAAGCCCACAAAAAAGCTAAAATTGGTAATAATCCTGATGACTGGAGACATTTTAGACAAGTACGTAATGAGACCATACAGTTAAAACTAGATGTCCTGTCATGAAATGCGCAGAAATAGCACGTTGATATGCGCGTTAATGGGCGCGTTATGGCCCAAGTAAAGCTATCAAATTTTGTACATATGGCCTTTGCACAAGCAATGTTTCAGCCAATGGACCTCCGGGTAACCCGGAGGTCCATTGGCAGAAACATTGCATGTGTTTGCTATGAGAAACCAGGAGAACCTGCCGTGCTTTGGGTGCCATTCAGTATGGCAATTGCGCGTAATTCCAACGCGCAATTAAGTCTAGATAAGCGCACAATTCGTGACAGGACTTCTAGTTTTAACTGTAGCATGCGTACGTGCGGCCAAAAAAGAATACAACACTAATTTGGATTCGACAATCAATAATAATGATCTCCCGTCAAAACTTTGGTGGAAAACAATCAAAAGCTTTACAAATCAACAATGCAGTGACAGCCAAATATTTCCGCCATTGCTAGAAAGGGACAACGTAATAAACGATCCGGATGAAATTGCCGATACCTTAAATGCATACTTTATAAGTCAAAGTAATACCATCATCGATAAAGACCTGCCCGACATCCCGTTTAATAACAATAAAATAGACGATCTCGAAATTAACCCAACAGAGGTAGAATCTCTCTTTTCAAAACTTGATGTCAGTAAGGCAAGTGGACCAGATAAAACTAATAATAGAATACTGAAGACATTTGCTTCGCAGTTGTCTGTGCCTTTCTGTCGTATTTTTAATATATCTATATCCCAAGGAAAATTCCCTTCTATATGGAAGCATGCAAATGTGTTTCCTATCCACAAAAAGTCTTCTGTCAATCATAAAGAAAACTATCGCCCTGTCTCCCTGACAAGTAATGTTAGTAAGGTCTTTGAAAAAATCATTTTTAACCATGTTTTCTTATATCTTACGGAAAACCGATTATTGACAGACTTGCAGTCAGGTTTGGTACCAGGGGACAGTACTACATATCAGTTAATCGACCTGGATCACAGTATTAGATTGGCACTTGACCAGAATAAAGAAATACGTTTTGTTTTCTGTGATATCAGTAAAGCTTTTGATAGAGTATGGCATGCGGGCTTACTATATAAATTGAGAGCTATAGGAATTAATGGAAAATTGTTAGCATGGTTTGAGGACTACCTCAGAGAGCGAAGTCAGGCGGTTGTTATAAATGGACGGACATCAAAGAAATTAGAAGTTCCTGCAGGTGTTCCACAAGGATCAGTCCTAGGTCCTTTGCTCTTCAATATATTTATAAATGATATTGTCAATAACATCCAATCAAATATTCGACTATATGCAGATGACACTTCACTTTCCTTGATTATAGAAGACCCCTTTCTAGCGTCACAGGTTCTGAATAATGATCTAATAAAGATTGGTAATTGGGCAAAAATATGGCAAGTAAATTTTAGTCCAGAAAAAAACGGTAGCTCTCAGCATCACTCGTAAGATTGTTCCAAATCCAAAACCAACCTTGTATCTACTTGATAACCCAATTAAGGAGGTTATGCAGCATAAACATCTCGGTATCACATTCCACAGTAATGGTACATGGGATTTACATATAAAATCAGTTATTAACAAGATCAGCCCGATGATCAATTGTTTTCGTAGCTTGAAGTATAGATTCTCACGGTCATCATTGATAACATTGTACACACAATTCATCCTTCCCCTTTTTGATTATGCAGATGTCATATGGGATAACTGTTCGTTAGAAAAAACTAATAACCTCGAGAATCTGCAACTAGACGCTCTTAGAACGATCTGTGATGCTCCTCGTGGAACCCGCCACGAATTGCTTTATCGTGAAACTGGTTTCATCTCTTTAAAAGATCGTCGTAGACGACATAAACTTACACTTTTTTACAAAATGAAAAATGGACTTGCCCCGAGTTATTTAAACAGATTGATTCCTCGTACAGTTGCAGAACGATCGTCGTATTCCCTCAGAAACAACGAAGAGCTTGATAACTTCTTCTGCAGAACCAATACTCTGTTTGAATCTTTCGTACCTGCCACCATAAGACTATGGAACGAGCTTGATCCTGACGTAAGGGGCTATGGGACTGTTCAAATGTTCAAAAAGTTTTTAAAACAAGAAGATTTGGTCGTTCCAAAATCATATCTTGCTGGGACCAGGGAAGGGCAAATTATTCACGCAAAATTACGATTAGAGTGTAGCGATCTAAATGCTCATAAATATGACAGATTCATCTCAGAAAACCCTCATTGCCAGTGCGGTTATGGGTATGAAAGTACGATACACTACGTTCGTGACTGTCCGTTATATACACCACAAAGGAGTGTGCTCTTCCACAACTTGGGGAGTCCAGATGTATCTATCAACACATTGCTATACGGGGATCCCCTATCCTCTGACTTGCAGAATGAAGAAACGTTTTATGCTTTCCATCAGTACATAATTACAACGCGACGCTTTACATGAGGTACCTTTGGTACACCATAATGGGTCGCTATTGGTATTTTTCCTGCAGAAAAGGAAACGTGAAAATTGCTCGTCACTTGTAGAGGTGGTGCCTTATCAAGGTTTTACGTTCAACGTAAACGGGCGATTCTTCCCGCTATAATTCTTCCCGCTAGATACTCCTGTTTGATCATTCTGGAATATGTATGGTACACCAACATTAAAATGCCCGATATGACTGAATGTCATGACCCAACGTAATTCCGATGTCAAACATCTATCCCCGTGTCGGTATTCCACATATCACCAAGTTGAAATTGTAGTTTGCTATTTTTGGTAAAGGTAAGGCCTGCTTCCTTTGGAAACTTAACCTCTATTATCGTGAAAAGGTAATACCATCGGATGATTTAAATTTTGAAACAATATAAATTTATTATGAATGTTGTGTATTTACTTTTCTGTCGCACATGCACCTGTTCTTTTTCAATGTGACTTAATATATGTGTATGGTGAGGCGTTTAAATAGGCTATGCCTGTTCGCCAAACCAAGTTTCTTTTCTTTATGGAAATAAAAATATTGTTTAAAAAAAAAAAAAATAAACGAACACAAGTTCTGCGTCACGCAATACATTTTAAATATTCTTAACCGTTTGAACCCCCAAAGGCTGTTTTTCCATCAGGGGAATATAAAAAGTCATACTTTCATAAAGTAGGATTGGTCCTTAGTTAAAGTGTTGGGAAGCCCAGTGGCGGCGCCAGAGTTACAGAAGTGTGGGCGGGGGGGGGGGGGGGGGGGCAGTTGGGTATTGCCTGCCGCACAGCGCCGAGTCGAGGTGGGTTTCGGGAGGGGTGTCCCCTCCGTAAGTTGAGAAAATTTTTAAAACTTACGTTGTAAATGGTGTTCTCTGGAGCATTCTCTCACAATTAAATTAAAACAGTTTTATCTTTTTGGAACTTATTGGTTAGGTCTTTCAGTTATAGAAAACGTCCTATATGGTGACATTTTAACGGAAGAACGCTGTTGTAAAGTGCGAGCACAAAGCACCAAACGGCACTCAAATCGGAAATGAAAGTAGGCTGCATTCCAAACGGATGCGTTGCACGCTCTCGATTCTAGCATTCCTCGAATACTCTTAAGCGGTATGTCTCAGACCGTTTGAACGCGGCACGCCTTGTTGCAATTTGGACCCGCGACTCTTGTTTGTTGTTTGCAGCTAATGTGTGTGTGTGCGGGGGGGGGGGGGGGGGGGGGCACAGAAATATAATTTTAAAACTTCTCTGATTTAGTGCACTTGGGAATATATAATTAAGCATACCCACCATTACACCGCAACGTTCAGTACAACAATTAAAATGATAGTATTTTTTTTTGTACGCTTGGCGAAAAAAGTGGAGGGGTAAGAACCCCCCCCCCCCATACACCCCCTCTGGGGTAGCCCAGAGGCTGCACGATGAAATATTAATTGCCCTACCCCCATATAATGAATATGGACTCTCCCAATTGCTAACATTGGACTAACATGGAAGATACCACCCGTGTTCAATGGGTTAGTATCAAAATACTCATAAGTAGACAGCATTTCACATGCGAGTAGAACATACCCGTACACACAACCTCTACCCCTTCCAAACAATTATTAGTTCACATTTTGTGGTCATCGTTAGCAATTGTGCAGAAATATGTGACCTTAAACACCAATAAATAAATAGCTTGTATTTTGCCATATTTTACTTGTTTTCGTTTGTGTTCCAATCACCCGCGACTGTTTGGTTTTAACCCTTTACCCAACCTAACGGCCAAAACCGGCCAGCGTTATTCTCAAAAATCGCCAATTAATTTTCATTATTTTTTTTCATTTTCTGTCTCAAAAACATAGGTTATGACACCTCATTGGAACGAGCGCGTCGAGCTCGTTCCAATGAGGGTTCAATACCTATGTTTTTGAGACAAAAAATGAAAAAAATAGTTATTCAAGAATTTGTTTTGCAAGTGTCGTCTGCTTTTCATGTTAGGTAAAGGGTTAAATCAACTTTTTGTTGACGTATTTTATGCAAAATACAAAGTCTTATTCTCATATTATTCGAACCAAGTTTGTTCACTTCGATTCCCTGGATTTTATGGAAATCAGCAGGAATTAGGGGCCACCGGTAATTCAGACAGCTGAGAGTTATAAAGATGAAAGTCGTATCAGAGACATTTTTTTGGCTCTGATTTCGTCGAATAGTCATTCACAGTTTGGACAAATATGATCATCCAAAGCTCAACAATATAAATTATAGGAATTATACTTTTACTGTTAATTAGAGTTGGCAAATATGTTTCAAACGGCTGGAGTGGAGCGACCATCAGTGTCGATCGCTTTCACTCTCCCAATGGGGAGGTGAACATATTGACCTATCATATGATTTTTACTGAGAAAAGCAATTAATTTACAAAACTAATTGCTGGAAGCGGTCATCCCACACCACATAAAGATTATTTAATTGGAATTATGTTTTTAACCGTAATAATTGTGGTTAAATAGGGTGACAATGGGTGGCCATCGGTCGCCACCAGTGTCCATCGATAGGCATCAGTGGCCATCGGTAGCCATCGGTGACCATCAGTGTTTAGGAGGACCGGTAAATTTCGGTTCACGGAGTGGAAAAAGATATATTCAGTTCACACATGGTAGATTTTAGCGGAACTTCACGTTGGAAGTCCGCTGAACTGTGGGAAATATTGAAAAGAAAGTTGTTCAAAATATAATTCTATACTTTTTTGATATGAAAAAAATATTTGATAACAAAGAAATCTATGAAAAATAATAATAATAGGAATCCCAAGTAGGGCTGTCACGATTAGTCGATTAATCGATTGTTGATCGGTCACGGCGAAATCGATTAGTATTTTTCGTTGTCGAATAATCGGTAAATTATATCCCGTTTTAGACGTGTAATAATTAAAAGAAAATATGTTGAAAAAACTATTGTTTCTAAAGGTAAAGAGTTAAGAACATCGATGTTAAACCCCAAGAAGCTATTGGAAGCATTTGTCTTTCAGGTACATTCATCAAAGCTTTGATGTTCTGAACTTTTGAACCGTCAGTGTAATAATCAAGACCGGTCGGCAGTTGCGAAGTTCGCAACTGCCGACCGGTCTTGATTATTACACTGACAGTTCAAAAGTTCAGAACATCAAAGCTTTGAATGTAACTAAAAGAGGGTCGTCTTCGTTGTTTACTTGAGGTAGGTCAACTCACTTCAACTTCATTTTTCTCGACTTCAAAGAGAAGGGAATGGGGGTCATCTAGGTACGATCAATCGATTATTTGCGACGATTAATCGATTCCTAAATTAAACAATCGTGACAGCCCTAATCCCAAGCGGGCCGTAGGCCCGCAAAGGGTTCCACATACCCAGTCAGATAAATGTGTTCCAGAACAGAATTCTACATCGCCGTCAATGTGATTTTTGAAGTGGACAGTAAATTTCAATGAAAAGTTCACGTAACTTCCGGTGTCGAATTGCCCATTCAATTGCAATTGGCCTACCCCCCTCTCAAACAAAATGACAGATTCCTTCGCTTTGGCAACCTAATTCGCCTCAAAGCTTTGCGTGATATACATGTATACATATCTACACTTCAGGGTAACCAAGACCCTCTCATCCGAGAACAGCGATAAATCCGCGGCCGGCCAAAGTGTTATTATTCTTATTACTCGAATTCTGTCCTTCTGGAGGTTTGTCAATATTCTGAGCTGATGATCTCGTGATTTCAGATCGATCTCTCCTGATTTCGTTGCAACTTGACTGCCAGTGAAATCCTTAATTGAAAAAAACGCACATATATGATATAACCGATAATATAACGGATAACTGTTGTTATATTGGGGCATTGTATACATATATGCATTGACACGTATCTTGTAAAGTATCAAAACGAATAGAAACGCAGTTTTTGAATTATTCCGAATGTTAAGGTGTTGGAATAATTTGCTTGAAAAAAGGTACATGGACATTTCGTCCGCATGTCGAGTCGCACGCTTACAATTTTACCCATTTCGCCCGCCAGCGCACTGAATCGTCCGCTAGCAAATTTGCACAATTAGGCCGTTTGCAATTTTACCCTCTTTGTTCGCCAAGGGTTGAATATCATAAAAACATGGAAAATAAAATTAATGATATTTATTCAGTATCCAGCGAAATAATGATATTTATTCAGTACACAAAATAATAACATTAACAACATAGCATAGCAAATATTTTTTCAGTGAATAAATGCAAAAGTTATAAGATTATGTTATGGAACTCAATATAACAAGTTTTGATGAGTTTCTCAATATAATTAATTCTTATAATACATTTGCTAATAATTTTGCAATTATTCACTGTAAAGCACCGGTGGCGCTCTTCAATAAATAATTGCAAAATTATAAGATAATGTTGCGGAACTTAATATAACGTACATATACTTTAAGAACTTTTGCTGTAATAATATAATTATTATAGGTAATCCATTGAATAAACGGTAATTACAGTCACGTTAAAAAAGTGTCGAAATTAATTAGATGGCTGAGTAGTTTATTTGTTCTGACATTTCTGTTTTCAGAATTTCGTATAAGTACATTAAGTTTTAATGAAAGGAGGTACATTAAGATATATTACAATAGATAATATACAGTAAAGTATACAATAACATTATTATATAAATAAATAAATAAAAAATGATTCAAGATACAATACTTCGATACTTTCCCCCAGTGGACGAGTTTCGGACAAGTTGGGTAAAATTACATCGGACGAATTGGGTAAAATTGCAGCGAACGATTTGGTTAGCAGACGAAATGGGTGTAATTAAAAAAAGCGATATTGACCGTTTGCTTTCGGTCCCTTCAGAAATCAAAACACAGTAATAATGTGTTACTTTTTGGTGTCATCTGTATTTCTGAACAGTACTTTGCTGTTTCGAACACCAAAAAATGGAAAATAATAACCTTTTTGGATATTTACCACCATTGAAAATGGCATGTCATCTTTATTCGGGAACTGGAAGAAGATTCAGCCTGGGGAAAACTCAGCCCAGGGAAGATTCGTCCAAAAGAAAAGCAGATTTTAGATATGCTACGATATTCGTTTTAACTCCAACAAAATATTATTCTTAGAAGTATTAATATATTGCTCGATATTTATTGAAAACAAATATTAATATATATGTATATCGTCAAGCAATTATCTCTGCAGTAAATTCACATTCGATGTGTTCTGTAATAATTAACGTCTCTCATCTGTGAGAATGGTATCCAGTCACTTCGACCCCAAGTCCTTCGGCCTCTCGTCACCTCGGCCTCAAAGTCATTTCAGACCCTCGCTTCCGACTCTTGTGGATTCATAAGCAAATAAAAGAAAATTATTCAGTCGCAAGGGATTTCAAATCCCACATCGTCCATGTGCACCTTCGGCGTGCTGAAACCTTTTATTCATTTATTCATCATGAAAGAAAATCGACTGTGCATGAAAGAATACCATGTATCATAATTGTATACCTGAATATCTATTTGAGGTATAAACGTTGGAAAACAATTAAATATAAAAGTGTAAAAATTCAAATGATATTTAAAAATATTTATAGAGGCCGAAATGACTTGGTATATTGGGGCTGAATTGACTTGAGGTCGTAATGAATTGGGGCCATTTCTCAAGTACATAGTTTCATTATTAGTTTGTGATATTTGTTTTTGCTGTACAGTAGAACCCTGTTAATTAAAGAGCCACTTTGCCAATGAAAATTATTCAATTAACAGGAGTATTTACATGTAATTAACAGGGATTGTATCTCTTTCCTGTATTCCGGAGATAAACTTAGCATTTATTCTATTATATTTTGTTTGACAGAGCTTCATGATCTCTGTCAAACAAGACATAATAGATTAACTGCCTGTATTGGATGTACTGAGACCAAATTGGTCTATAAGTTATAACCAAAGGAAAACTGGGAAGAGTCAGGGTAATTTCTCGATATGTTACAAGATTTCTTATTCAATTAACAGGAGACTACTGTATAACCTATATTCAATTAACAGGTCAAATTTGTACTTGAGGCTTGGTAAATGGTTTTGTGTTGGGAAGTTATATTCAATTAACAGGGATATACAATTAAGAGATATTCAGTTAAGTGGGCCCCACTGTATAATCAAAACCACCCCCTCCCTCACCCCAATCAAAACCATCATTCAGAAGTCTTGGATTCAGCAAATGTGATTTCTTTATTTATTCGGGTTTAACAACACTTTTTACAGCCAGGGTCACCTCATGTTGGATAGTTTTACTAGGGGAGGAACCCAGATTACCTGGAGAGAACCACCGAGCAATGGCAAGTAACTGTCAGTCTCCTCAACATAGTAACTCCAAACAAGCATGGTTAGCATTGGTTGAAGACAAGTACATCATCAATGTGCAGTACACCTTTGTACAGTTGCCGCAGGTGGGATTCAAACAGAACCTCGCATCTTGTTTTGGGAATGTTTTTTTTGTTCCAGCTTCATTAAGGTTTGTGTCATATTATACAATTTTGTCATGATTAGTAATCATAAAACCTTAAAAAAAACTATAGAAAAAAATGCATAGAACATTTAAAAAAAAAATTCTGTGAAGATTTGACCTCTGTGTTGTTGAGATTTGACCACGACTGAGAGTCAGAGACCGAATATTCTCGGAAAAAGTATGAGAGCTGAATTATCCTGTGGTTGAATCTTCATGAACCTCTTTTTTCAAACTAAATGTCCCATTACTAATAAAACACCATAACTAAGGCAAAAACAATACTATGGAATTCCTAAGACTGAAGTTCTATAAATTCCAAATAAATTTACACAAATTATATAGCAAAATGAAAGATGTGGTGTATAGAACCCCGAAAGTATGTGTGCACCTCACGCACTGATACACAGTCGACATCGGACATCAGCGGTTCCTGAAAGTGTGCTATCGGTACCATATTTCTATCGTGACTGATAACAAGAAAATAATATTTCAAAAGAACAACAAACACAGGAATTCAAAATGCCAACGCTGTCCCATTGTCCTTGAAAGGGGGAGTATTTTACAAATAGTTTTTAGCTTAACTTGACATAGTCAAGATAAGCTATTGCCATCACGCGCCCTTTTGGTCGCGATCGGGCAACCGTTATGGCTGCCCGAGCCCAAAACCCGAAAACCATTAGCACAGTCTACAGGTCGTATTTATGAAGGGATTACATTGTAACTTGGTAGGATGCCTCTGTATAATGCCTAGATGAGAACGTCCCCTTTTGGGCATGATCTATCAACCGTGATGGCTGCCCAAGCCCGAAACTCAAAAACTTTTAGCACAGTCGGCAGGTCATGTTTAATATGGAGGGATTTCATTGTAACTTGGTAGGATGACTCCTTGTGATCTCTAGATGAGAATTTCCCCATTTGGGCATGATCTGCCAACCGTGACGACTGCCCGAGCCCAAAACCCGAAAACCTTTAGCCCAGTCTACAGGTCATATTTAGTAAGGAATTTCATTGTAACTTGGTGGGTTGACTTCATGTAATGTCTAGATGAGAAAGTCACCTTTTGGTCCTGATTGGGCAACTGTTACGGCTGCAGGGGCCCGAAGCCCGAAAACCGTTAGCACAGTCTACAGGTCATATTTATGATGTGATTTCATTGTAACTTGGTAGGATGACTCCAAATGATGTCTAGATGAGAACGTACCATTTCGATCGCGATCATTCAGCCTCGATGGGTGCCCGAGCCCAAAAACCTTTAGCATAGGCAAAAAGTCATATTTATGGAAGGATTTCATTGTAACCTGTTGTGTTGACTCCATATAATGCCTAGATGATGACATCCTCTTTTGGTCGTGATTGGTCAACTGTGATGGCTACAGGAGCTCGAAGCCCGAAAACCTTGAGCACAGTGTACAGGTCATATTTATAAAGGGATTTCAGTGTAACATCGTAGGATCACTCCAGACGATACCAAGATGAGATTGTCTCCTTTGGTTGCGATCATTAAACCATGATGGCTGCCCGAACCTGAAGCCCGAAAACCTTTAGCACAGTCTACAGGTCATATTTATGAAGGGATTTCATTGTAACTTGGTAGGTTGACTTCATATAATGTCTAGATGAGAACGTCCCCTCTTGGACACGATTGGGCAACTGTGACGGCTGGTACCCGAGCCCAAAAACTTTTGGCATAGGCAAAAAGTCATATTTATGGAAGGATTTCATTATAACCTGTTGTGTTGACTCCATATAATGCCTAGATGATGATATCTCCTTTTGGTCGCGATTGGTCAACTGTGATGGCTACATGTGCCCGAAGCCAGAAAACATTGAGCACAGTTTACAGGTCATATTTATAAAGGGATTTCAGTGTAACTTCGTAGGATCACTCCAGATGATACCCAGATGAGATTGTCCAACTTTGCTTGTGATCATTCAACCATGATGGCTGCCAGAGCCCGAAGCCCGAAAACCTTTAACACAGTCTACAGGTCATATTTATGAAGGGATTTCCTTGTAACTTTGTAGGTTGACTTCATATAATGTCTACACGAGAACGTCCCCTTTTGGACACGATTTGACAAATGTTACGGCTACAGGGGCCCGAAGACCGAAAACCTTTAGAACAGTCTACAGGCCATAATTATGAATGGATTCATTGTAGCTTGGTAGGATGACTCCAAATAATGTCTAGATGAGAACATCCCCCTTTGGTCGCGATCATTCAGCCTTTATGGCTGCCCGAGCCCAAAGACCTTTAGCATATTCTACAGGTCGTATTTATGGAAGAATTTTATTGCAACTTGTTAGGTTGACTCCATATAATGCCTAGATGATGACATCCCCTTTTGGATATGATTGGTCAACTGTGATGGCCACAGGTGCCTGAAGCCCGAAAATCCTGAGCACAGTCTACTGGTCATATTTATGAAGGGATTTCATTGTAACTTCGTAGGATCACTCCAGATGATGCTCAGATGAGAATGTCCCCTTTGGTTGCGATCATTCAACCATTATGGCAGCCCGATCCCGAAGCCCGAATACCTTTATCCACAGGCCATATTTGTGAAGGGATTTCATTGAAACTTGACAGGTTTGACTTTATATAATGTCTATACGAGAACGTCCCCTTTTGGACACGATTGGGCAAATGTGACAGCTACAGGGGCCCGAAGCCCGAAAACATTTAGAACGGTCTACAGGTCATAAGTATGAAGGGATTTCATTGTAGCTCGGTAGGATGACTCCAAATAATGTCTAGATGAGAACGTCCCCTTTTGGTCGCGATCATTCAGCCTTGATGGCTGCCCGAGCCCAATAACCTTTAGCATAGTCTATATGTCGTATTTATGGAAGGATTTCATTATAACTTGTTAGGTTGACTCCATATAATGCCTAGATGACGACATCCCCTTTTGGTCGTGATTGGTCAACTGTAATGGCTACAGGTGCCCGAAGCCCGAAACTCTTGAGCATAGTCTACAGGTCATATTTATGAAGGAATTTCATTGTAGCTTCGTAGGATCACTCCAGATGATGCCCAGATGAGAACGTCTCCTTTTCGTTTCGATTATTCAATCATGATGGCTGCCCGAGCCCAAAGCCTGAAAACATTTAGCACAGTCTTCAGTTCATATTTATGAAGGGATTTCATTGCAACTTGATAGGTTGACTTCATATAATGTATAGATGAGAACAGCCCCCTTTGGACACCATTAGGCAACTGTGACGGCTACAGGGGCCTGAAGCCCGAAAACCTTTAGCACAGTCTACAGGTAATATTTATGAAGGGATTTCATTGTACCTTGGTAGAATGACTCCAAATAATGTATAGATGAGAACTTCCCCTTTTGGTCACGATCATCCGGCCTTGATGGCTGCTCGAGCCCAAAACCTTTAGCATAGTCTATAGGTCATATTTATGGAAGGATATTATTGTAACCTGTTAGTTTGACTCCATATAATGCCTAGATGATGACGTCCCCTTTTGGTCGTGATTGGTCAATTGTGACGGCTTCAGGGACTCGAAGCCCGAAATCCTTGAGCACAGTCTACAGGTCATATTTATGATGGGATTTCATTGTAACTTCGTAGGATCACTCCAGATGATGCCAAGATGAGAGTGTCCCCTTTTGGTTGCGACCTTTCAACCATGATGGCTGCCCTAGCCCAAAGCCCAAAGCTCAAAAACCTTTATCAAAGTCTTCAGGTCATATTTATGAAGCGATGTCATTGTAACTTGGTAGGTTGACTTAATATAATGTCTAGATGAGAACGTCCCCTTTGGACGCAATTGGGAAACTGACGGCTCCAGGGATCCGAAGCCCGAAAACCTTTAGCACAGTCTACAGGCCATATTTATGAAGAGATTTCAATGTAACTTGATAGGATGACTCGTTTTGGAATAATTTCACTGTAACTTGGAAACTTGCGTTGATGTACGTTAAATGTGAGGGCCACATACATTAACTGTGAGGTCACATTAACCCACCCCTCAGCTCTTTAGTACAGTGTACACCTCATATTATTTTTTTTATCAAAAGCATAGCATACCGGGGACAGAAATTAACATATTCCCAATTATCACAATTCTTGTCTTATTTCATAATCCCTTCATAAACATTGCACATTATCCTTTTCATCAAACACAACACACAAGCTAAGCTACAGTGTCATTGACACTTTCATTTGCTGTGTGATACTCTACTCTGGATACTTCCCATTTTTCGCTCAACTTTGACATTGTCAAATTTGAGGTTATGCCATGGCCCGTCGTCTGTCTTCCCATCTGTCCGGCGTCATCAATTCAATATGGCTTGGACTAGAGGTTGTATTTATAAACCGATCTTTACAAAACTTCTTGGGTACCTTTGTTATCACTGTTGTATGAGAACGAGTGTTTTTGGGTGCTGTCCAAAATTCAAGATGGCCACCATCATTCATTTTGAACTGAAATTAGTGCAATCAGTTTTTTTAACAGAACGTCTGTACGAACGTTCTGATTTGAATACATTTTTGTATGAATGTTTAGTGACATGGAATACATCATATATAATACAGGTTTTTTCCTCGTGCTGAAATTATGCAAATTAGATGAACTTTGATATTTATTTATTTATTGGTGTTTAAGGTCACATACTTAGGCACAATGGCTAATCATGACCGTTACAGTTTTACGGGTGGAGGAAGCCGGAGTTACCGGAGAGCAACGACGAGCAGCTGCAAGCTCACCAACATCGTAACTCCGCAGTGCAGCACAGGCAGGGTTAGACTGTTAGAAGACATGCGCACTATCGACGTGCAGTACGCCTTTGTACACGGCGTCATCGTACCCCCATGTGGACAATCGAGGTTAAGTGCCTTGCTCAAGAATGCAACGCGGGAGTCCGAATCGATCGCTCAGACGGTCACCCATCTGAGAACTAACCGGGATCGACGTTGCTTAACTTCGGTGATCTGACGAGAACTGGTTACTCCAACGCCACTGTGCCCCAATAGATGAACTTTGATTTATTCAGTACTACTTCTACACAATACGACTTGGGCTAGGGGCTGTATTTATGAACTGATCTCCTCGGAACATCTTGGGTACCTTTATTATCACCTTGGGACAAGAACGAGTGTTTTGGGGTGCGGTCCAAAATTCAAGATGGCTGCCAGTGGCCATTTTGTACCAAAATTAGTGCAATCAGTTTTTTGTACAGAACTTCTGTATGAAAGTTCTGATTTGAATAAATTTTTGTATGAATGTTTAGTAACATGGAATGCATCACAAATAATACAGGTTTTTTTCTCGTGCAGAAATTATGCAAATTAGATGAACTTTGATTTTTTCAGTGCTACTTATTCACAGTAAGTGCACATGTCAATACGGCTCGGGCTAGAGTCTGTATTTATGAACTGATCTTCACGAAACTTATTGGGGTACCTTTGTTATCATTTTGTGACTGGAACGAGTGTTTTGGGATGCCTTTGTTATCACTGTGCTATGAGAACAAATATTTTTGGGTTCAGTCAGACCCAATCTGGGACTCAAAGATTTCTTTTCTAGTTTAGCATCTAACTGTCACCCCACTTTTACAATACTTTACCTATATATTTGTTACAGGGTACGGTCAGCATTTATGTACAGACCGCTACAATACTTTACATGTACCTTTGTTATCAGATCATTACCTACAAGTTTGTCATTGCTGTGTCACACACTATACATGTACATGTCTTAAACAAGTTGAGCTACAGCGTCATTGACACTTTCATTAATTTCTGATTTCTGTCTCAAAACATAACTTACAGTACGTGGAGAGTGTATTGTCACTAAATCACCCGCAGAGTGGAGATTCCACCCAAGCAATAATCGCAAATTTGTTGCAAAGCATAACCAGCACAACTAAAGTTTCAGCCAATGGACCTCCGGGTTAAACCCGGAGGTCCATTGGCTGAAAATGTGCCTGTGTTTTTGTCGATATGTACACAATTTGAAATATATAGCTTGGGTGATAACTCCACTCCGCGGGTGATTTAGTTACAATCCACTCTCCACGTACTGTATGACTCCTCATTGGGACGAGCTCATTGCGTGTTTTGTTCCTGTGGGGGGGGGGGGGGGGGGGGGGGGGCGTCATAAGCTATTTTTTTAGACACTTTAGTAATTCAAGAAATTTTTGTGCAAGTATCGTCTGCTTCCCGCATTTGGCGATGGGTTGAGAATGACCATTTCCAGCTACTGATACAGTATAATGATCATGCGAATGAACAAGTATGTCAGCACTTAACTGGCTTGTTACAACCGATAATGTTACAACGCCGCATATTGCTACACCAACGCATAATGTTACAAAAAATGTAGTGAACAACCGATAATGTTATAAACTCCGCATAATGTTATAACTTTTTTCAACCCGTTATGTTATAAAAATCGACACATAATGTTATAACTGTTTTCAACCCGTTATGTTACAACTGAAAATGAGCCATTTTGTAGGACATCGGGGCAGGACCTCGGAAGTGACGTCATGTCACGTGATTGGGCGGTCATGTTGGGTTGTCATGATAGTGCACGTGGGTGGCCATGTTGTGATGTCATTATCATGATAATAGGTGGTAGGAGTGCGTATGCGCAGCGCGTGTTGTTATGGGGACACGTGCTCCGTCTCACCCCTAACAACCCGACAATAGATATCGAATTAATCCAAAGAACCCGACAATCTTTAGAAAACTGACCCAAACACTCCCGAATACACCCCCAAATAAGATTAGATTAAACATATGTTTATTTGCCATTCAACAATGCAAATCAGGATTGGAGGACAAGTGCTGACCACTTAGAAAACCTTCCGCTCCTGTACAAAGACTAATAGATTACAAAAGGCAGAACAAAATATAACAATATGTAAACATTATACACAAAATAAGTTAACTCAAAAGAGAGAGAGAAATAAAGAAAGGGAGAGAGAGAGAGAGAGAGAGAGAGAGAGAGAGAGAGAGAGAGAGAGAGAGAGGAGAGAGAGAGAGAGAGAGAGAGAAACGGGTAAAAGCAGATTGAAATCAAAGAAGACAAACAAAAAAAAAAAGAAAAAAAAGAACAGTATACAACAAAAATTCCAGTGATGATGACCCCCCCCCCCCCACCCCACCCCCACCCCCATATTCAATTCTAAATTTAGTTTAATGCCGCTAAGGAACGTTCACAGAACATTGTTGAGACAGTTAATCTTTGCATGCTCACTCCACGTCCGTACTAACCTAACATCCACCGTGTTGTCCTCACACAGATTGATTGTCAGGTCCCACTGCGAGAGGACACCCACAGTTGAAGTTAGATCACCTGTATAACCTTGGGACACTCAGACTTGCTGAGAGGCGCAGCTAATTCAGCAACTGTACATCAAATCTATGTGAGTCACGAATACATTTTTGAAGAGATAAGAAAACTAATACATTGCTGCTTTCGGGTAATGACGGGCTTCCATATAAAATTAAATCCAATGAATTCCAGTTGGGCGTAAGTTTCGACAAATTATCTATGAGGATACAGCAAATATCAGAATGTAAAGAACACAGGAAGAAATAATGTTCTGCACCCTCAACGCCATCGTTACATAAGCAAAATGGAGAATCTGAGATGTAGTTGCGGATCTGAGATGTAGTTGCGGATAAAGGTAGGATAGTATCCTTAATGAGGGTATGAGACGTATGAAGAGGTAATCATTGCGCTCATTTTCATAGCTTTCATTTTGAGAAAGCGTATGATTTTGCGCGCATCGTGCTCATTTTCATAGCTTTCATTGCTTCATACGACGAAAAGGGGGATTCCGTGGGTTTAGTATCCTTAAAATATAGGATAGTATCGTTACCTAATTTCCGACCATATAATGGACGCGTAATTTATCACAGAAATGGGTTTATTACAATAATGGTTGGTTTATTACAATAGTGTTTTTTTAACTGAGAGATAAACTGGAAGGGGTGGGGTGGGGTGGGGGGGGGCGTCCCTGTCCCCGGAGCCCTACTGCCCCTTGCCCCTGGAGCTCCTGAAGTCCTGGTCCTGGTCCCTCGAGTTTCTGGCGAGTTACTAAATCGGTACTGGCAGGATTCGGGAGTGTTTTCGGGAATGTTTTGGACAGTTTCCTGAAGATTGTCGGGTTATTTGGATTAATTCGATATCTGTTGTCGGGTTGTTAGCGATGAGACGGAGAACACGTGTCCCTATAACAACACGCGCTGCGCATACGCACTCTTACCACCTTTTTTCATTATAATGATATCACAACATGGCCACCCACGTGCACAATCATGACAACCCAACATAACCGCCCGGTCACGTGACATAACGTCACTTCCGGGGTCCTACAAAATGGCTCATTTTCAACATGCATAACTACTCAACACCATCACCAACACCGCCACAACACCAACATCAACACAACTCTTCCTCCACAATCTCCTCCTTCTCCCTATACTGCCTGTTCTGGTGATTCCGCCTTATCCAGAACCTGTAATCCCAAATTCATCACTTCCACGTCTTCCAACATCTCCACCATCTATATTATCATACGTCTAGCACTACTCTCTTATAGTATTCTCAGATAGCCTTCTCTGCACAATCACCCTGATGTACTAATCCATGACCTCCTCTCTTTCTCAATCCAATCCCTGCCCACCCCTTTCAGTCCTCCTAAACCTCATTCTTCTTCCTACCAAATTTCGTATCTTATTCTTTGGCTTCCCTGCGACACTACCAACCCGCCACATCCACCATATGTGCCTCGCTCCATCCAACTTTTTGACCTCTTTTAACACCACCTCATTTTTGTTCACTGTTAGTTGTTAAAATGTCAAATAAATGAACAATAAGATATTCTTATGACTAAGAAATATGGGACAAATGAGTTTTAGATGCCCAAAACAAGCAGAAACAGAGGCATTTGCCCATCCCCAAAGGCGTCAGGGGACTATGTTACACTACATTTCTGGAAGCAGAGATTATGCATGTTGGCAAACGTGCCAATCGGATAAAATAGCACCCCTCCTCCACCACCCCTGCCTTCACCATGTTGGGCACTGGGTGATCATGATAATGACGTCACATGATTGAGTTACCAGGATAATCCGCGTCTATGTAATGTGACTAAGTCATTCTATGATAAATCCCCGGGAGTTGGGGGGGGGGGGGGTGTCTCCTCGCCTTAACCCAGAGCAGAAACCTTTAGTATAAATATTACATACCTTTATGCGGCAGTAAATGGTAAGTGGTAAAGTCCATCTACAAAAGCTGTAACTGGAATTAGTATGCATTAGTTATAACATTATCGGTTAATTTGTTGTAACATAACGGGTTGAGAAAAGTTATAACATTATGCGTCGATTTTTATAACATAATGGGTTGAAAAAAGTTATAACATTATGCAGAGTTTATAACATAATCGGTTGTTTACTACATTTTTTGTAACACTATGCGTTGGTGTAACATTATGCGGCATTGTAACATTATCGGTTGTAACATGGCTTGCGTTACTCTGTCTCATATAATTGATGTGCGCCGGTGTGACAATGTTTGCCTGTTTTGGAGGAAGTTTGTACCTTACTTCAAAAGTAATGGTTAACCGATCAATTACTTTTTTTTATCGATCAAGACGTTGATTATTGGTCAGTTGATTAATCGGTTAACAGTATCAGCTCAAATTAATTTCTATAAACATGATTACTGCAGTAGCCTTTGATGTGGTGGTTGATCAATCTAACAATCTATGTATTTGAAGATAAATAAGCATAATTCATGTGATTAAGACATGTTGGAAATGTGTCTCGCAAAAAAATAAATGGGTCCAGCAAAAAATAATATTTACGAAACCCAGGCTCACTCTGGGAGCTCGAAGTTTAACTTCATTCAAAATGAGGAATTTTCTTTAAAAATCTTCTTCAGATCCAGCAGTCGGAATGTTTTGATATTTGGTATGCAGCATCCTTAGGGGGTGAGATTCAAGTTTCTTTATGCCAAGTCCCTGGGTTCATATTTGGGCTCATTGTGGAGTCTGAATTATAACTTAGTTCAAAATGAGGAATTTTCTTTAAAAATCTTCTTCAGCTCCAGCAGTCAGAATGTTTTGATATTTGGTATGCAGCATCCTTAGGGGGTGAGATTCAAGTTTCTTTACGCCAAGTCCCTGGGTTCATATTTGGGCTCATTGTGGAGTCCGAAGTATAACTTAGTTCAAAATTAGGAATTTTCTTTATAAATCTTCTTCAGATCCAGCAGTCAGAATGTTTTGATATTTTGTACCATATGCAGCATCCTTGAGAGGGGGGTGGGGGGGGGGGGTGATTCAAGTTTGTTTAAGCCAAGTCCCTGGGTTCATATTTGGCAGGGAGCCCGAATTATAACTTAGTTCAATATGAGGAATATTGTAACGAAATGCCCTCCATGGAGTGCGTCGGGTTAACCTCCATGGAGGGCGTTGGATTCATATCATTGCACTTGGGAGTCTCAGTTCCCGAAGTGTTAATCAGAGTGGCCAAGTCCTATTTGGTAATAATTCTCTATTGAATAAACTTTAATAAGTATAAACGCTGTTCTCAGGCACAGTTATGTAATTTTATTCATATTCCTAGTCTATTTGAATTGCATAACATCAGTGCAACTGCCCTAAAAGTTCTCAGCACACTTGGTACAGAAGTGGAGCACGAGACACGAAATTAGACAATAGTCTGACCTATAGTAACCTTACTAAGGTGTTTTCGACAGAATTTGATACTATGATAGGCATATTCAGCTAGTATAAGCCTAACCTATGATAACCCCATCAGAATGTTTTTGGCAGATTTTAGCATTGTATACTGACCCAGCCTAACCTCAATACACCCAGTATCTCTTTCAGCTCTGCAAATTGTGCAAGATAGCACGTTCAATTGGTGTCAATAGCGGTGTTGAAATTATAGCCACCAATATGCCAGCGTCCTTTAGAACACAAGAACGCATACTATTAGCACAGGATACCCACAGGATGCCCTACTATCCCAGAATGGAAGTGAGGGGTTAAGAAATACCTCTCCGCTATCTTGGGGTAAAAGTGGTGTTCTGTGGTGTTTTATGACGTCAATTGAAACAAGATCTGCACGAGTATGCACGAACCAAACTGAATATAAGCCGACGGAAACACCTGAATTGTCACTTCTCTCTTGGTCTTCCGTTGTGTAAGAAGTCACTCTCCTATTTTTGTGGAAGAACGCTGCCGAACGCTGCCAGGCCAGACAACAGTTCCAGACACAGGACGCGATGAGAGTGATGCGATAGTTTCGACTTAGTCTCATTTCGTATCTGATATATTTTATAAATTTACCAGAGAGAATATTTCTTGACAGTTTAACTCGTAGGAATTTTATTTAGGGTTTTGAATAAAATGTAGAAAACTCTATGTAACTTTTATGTGTTTTGAATTCACCCTTTCGCTGCGGCTGCAGTATCAAGAATTGTTGCAGACTCCACAGAAATTGGTTGCCTCTTTGATTGAACATTTGAATTGTCCTGTGGCCACTTGCCATGATTGAAGTCCTAACCCAAATCCACTAGACGATCATTTTTCCGGGGTACTTAACCCTGCTATGCCACAGGCCAGTTTATATGGTGCCGTTCATCAGGATGTGGACTCTGACTTCTAACTCTCTTGAGACGATCAGGTGAACATTCTAGAAACATTTATTAACCCTAACGGACCCAGTGAAGCCGAAAGTGACTCAAAACGTTGCCGCTGGGGAGCACAGTGAACTTGTGAGAACTTTTTGCTAAATATTTATGAGGGACAGACATCCCTTAATTTTACTGGTAAATTGAACGCCTGGCAGCTGAAATTTCTAAGGCAGCAGATGCAGACAGCGCCCTCTGAATCTAAAAACTGGTACAACTCCATGGTAGAACTGGTTGCATGTCCAACGTGCCATTATTTACACTGACGCTGACTGCTAATTGCTATCACATCCAAACCACGCTCGACTGGTCGCACCGAGCGTTGCTCATCAGATATATTGAACTTTTGACTGAACATCAGAGAAAAACGGAAACTCAAGGAACTGTGAAAAATCTCGAGGAATTCCAGGAAATTCTGAAAAGACAACCGCTTGTGTTTCAACAGTTGTAGTGCTAGCAAGGTAGGTGCAATTTTCTTCATTTTACGTTCGTTAACAGCAGAAAAATTGTAAATTATTTCATAGTAATAGAATTCATTGAATAAATTGAAAATGACCTCACCACCGACAGAAAGAGAGCTGCGGTTACTCGATGAAGTTACTGAAGCGAAACAGGAAATGGAAGGTCTTGTGGGTCAGTATGAGCTGCAACTCGCTGAACTGAACACTCAAGCTCAGAACTTGTTGCAGCAGCATGCTGCCTCACAACAAACCCTTCAACAAACGCAGACAGCCCTCGCCCAAGTTAAAGCGGAACTGATACAGCAGAAAGCTGATTTAGAATTACAACTAGCTACTGAGAAAGCTGGTGCCCAAACAAAACTGCAGAGAGCACAAAGAAAAGTGGCAGAAGCTGAAAAGAAAGCCAAGGACCCCACGTCTTCTGCCATAATCGACCTGCATGAAACCATGCACCAAAGTGAAAAGAGTAATGCAAAGACTGCTAACGCCACTCAGGCCCAGTCTATTCATTCCCATATTAAGAAATTTGATGGGAACCCGCTGAATTTTCAGGGTTGGATAAAATCTCTTGACCTTTTCTGTGAGACAAATGACGTAGAAGAGAAGCGACGACCTAAAATCGCCGCTCAAACCAGTGACTTTGTAGTTGCTGATTTTATTTTAAGAACCATGAAGAGAAATCCTGAAATGCCTTGTTCCGAACTGTATGGCAAATTGAAAAGTCGCTATAGCACCACTATGGATAACTCCATGGCCACCAATCAGTTGCGCCATATGCTGCAAGGGAAAAATCAAACTCTTGTCTCATATGCTGAGCAACTGCTTGATCTTGCAAAAGACGCCTTTGATCAGGAGATTGATAACCCCACCATCCAGAAAAACCTCTCAGATTACTTTTGTGATGGATTGTATGACAACGATGTTCGGAGGAAACTAATCCGTCGCATGCCCAAGATGCTAGAAAACGCTGTTAGTCAAGCATTATTTGAAAATGCCTCGAAAATCAAATTTCGCACCCACTCTGAAGCCGCCAAAGGAAAAGCGACCTTTGGGAAGGCATTTGACCGACAATATGAAGAATATGAATGCTATCGGGACCCTGTATTTTGCGATCCCATGGACGAACAGAAAGAACATGTAGAGCTCCCTTTGGAGATGAGGGACGAGACTCCCATGGACATAGGTGTGGCGCGCCGACGCTATAAGGTTAATATCTTAACGAAAAACTACAGTGGAGGTTATGCGTGATGAAGGGAACTCTGCCCATATGGGGCAATGAGCAGAGTTAATGAGAAGTCACATGCTCCCAACAGAAGAGAAAATGGAAATCACCAGGGAGACGTAAAAATTAATGTACAAAATGAATGTATGAATATGTGTAAAAATAAAATTGTAAATAATAAGAGAGGTGGAAACACGGGTAATGACACATGTAATATACAGCCAAGTACTCAGTCTCAAACAAGGAGAACCAAAAATGATTCTCCTCCAGTGAAAAATAAAAGCATTCGATGCTCAAGGTGTGGACAGACCACACATAATAGGAAAAATTGTACAGTAAAATTCACAACCATTCCTCTGACTGGTAGGCCTAAGAAACTCAAGGCCACCTCACAAAATGGCTGCCCTGCAAAGGACAGTCAGCATGCAAAGTGTACTTCACAAACTTGTTTCAGCTATCAGACCACCAGTGGTCTGGAAGTAAAAGTATACAGGACTGGGATAACTCAGGTAGCTACTGACGCTATGGTGAATGCGGCTAATAGCCAATTGACCCATGGCGGAGGTGTTGCCAGAGCTATAGCTCTTGGAGCTGGTCCAACCCTTGAACAAGAATGTCAACAATGTATTCAACAGCATGGAAATCTTCCAGTAGGTGAGAATATGACTACCACTTGTGGAATGTTGCCATGTTTAAAAGTGATACATGCTGTGGGACCACGCTGGAATGATTACAGTGATAAAAATAAATGTCTCAATGTCTTATACACTACTGTACAAAAAGTATTACAGGTATGTGATAACAACAAATTTGTAAACATAGCTATCCCACTAATTAGTAGCGGGATATATGGTGTACCTAAACAGAAGTGTGCAGATGTTTATGTGAGAGTTTTACAAAACTTTACTCCTAAACAATTAAAAGAGATACACATTGTAGATGTAGACCCTGATATTATGATTTATATGAAAAATGCTTATGAAAATCAAACCATGAAAAAGACTTATGATAATCAACCAGGTAAGCAGGGTTGTATTGAAATAAATCAACAGAAACAGGAAGTAAGTGAATCAGGAAATAGGAATCCAAGAATAAGGAGCCAAGAGAAATCACTTGGGAAAAACCCAAAACTACAAAACAGGAAAAACCCAAGGGGAAGTAATTGGAAAAACCCATGTCAACAGGAAGTGAAACACTCTATGGAAACCAAGGGAAATAACTTAGTAAACAATGATGATTACCCAAATGGGGAACAACAGCAACAAAAACTTAGAAATTCTCAACCGGAAACAGTAAACATAAATTATGGGGCTGCTTCTTTGAATAGTGTCTTAGTGAACATCAAAGGACAGCTAGTACGTACCTTATTAGATACAGGGGCACAGACAAGTTGTATTAGTACAAAATTTTGGAAAAATCTTAAACACCGACCGAAATTAGTTGGTGATAAAAATTCTTTGCCTCGCATTGCGGGTATTACTGGGAATGACACTCTCCCTCGAGGAAAAGTTAGACTTGAATTTTATATTCAAGGAATTTATCAGGTGCATGAGTTCTTAGTAATAAATGAATTGAATCGAAGTATGTTATTAGGAATGGATTGGATTAGGGGCAATCGAGTTAATTTATATTGGGAATTTCATAAATTGAGATTAGATGGTCACTATGTACCCATTGTTCAAGATATACAGGTGAGTTGTCTTACTCGACTGATCAATCAGGTGGAACTTAAACCACAGTCCACTTGTTTGTGTACAGCAAAAGCTTCTGGTGCCAAATCTGTCTTTGACACAAAATACTTAGAACATCATGGACTGACGAAAGGTCACGTGGCTGAACAGCCTGGCCTCTTGGTTAGTAACAGTATAGTCACTAATGGAAATGAAACCATACCTGTACTGTTGGTAAACAGTACCAACAAACATTACACCTTAAAGAGGGGATGTTTGATTGGAAAACTTGAGCCAATAGAACAGGAAGAAAAAGTCTTAGAAGTTAATCAGATCTTAACTCAAAATACACCTGAAGACCAGATCACAGATTCTGACATGCAGGTGCCTGAAGACAAACGGCACCTGTTGATGCCAGTCATCAATAATAATAAAGACTTGTTTGCAAAAATGGATAAAGAATTAACTCAGACAGATACAGTTAAGATGCGCATCGACACAGGTGATGCACCACCAATAAAAAGTAGAGCATATAGAGTTCCATTACTTAAGAGAAAAAATATGGATGAAGCACTTGAAGAAATGCTTCAATCTGGAATTATCCGAAGATCAAATAGTGCATGGAGTTTTCCATGCTTGCTCGTGGACAAGAAAGACGGCTTGAAATGCTTCTGCGTTGATTTCCATAAGCTCAATGAAGTCATGAAAGTTATGAACTGGCCGCTTCCATTAATTGACAACATCTTTACTTTATTGAATGGATGTCAATACTTCACCACCCATGACATGAAGTCAGGTTACTGGAAAGTCAAGATGGATGAAGAAGACAGACCTAAAATGGCCTTTGTTTGCCATAAGGGTCTTTATGAGTTCAATGTGATGGCCTTTGGACTCGTTAATGCACCCTCAGTGTATCAATCCCTCATGACAAGCGTCTTGGAAGGTCTAGAGGATTTTTCTCTGGCCTACCTTGACGATATTTTGATTTTTAGTCGTGACATAAAATCTCATATTGACCACATTAAACAAGTATTTGGTCGACTACGAAAACATAAGTTGAAGCTAAAAGCTAAGAAGTGTTCCTTCTTTCAATCTGAAACATCTTATCTTGGTTTTGTAATTAGTAAAGATGGAATTAAACCTGAGACTTCGAAGGTCGAGGTCATTCGAAAATTAAGTCCGCCGAAAACGGTAACGGAAGTGAGATCTTTTATGGGCATGACTTCATACTACCGTAGATTTATTCCTCGGTTCAGCAAAATTGCTCAACCACTCTTAGAACTGACAAAGAAATATTCAAGATTTCATTGGCGTGACACGCATCAAAAAGCCTTTCAAGAGTTGAAAGATCGTTTAACTCAAGTTGCTCATTTGTCATATCCAAATCCAAGAAAGCCCTATGTGCTTTACACAGATGCCAGTGGCCACTGTGTCGGAGCGGTTTTGGCACAGCCATCTGATGACGAAACAGGTCAACTACCTGGAGTACCTGATGAAAAACCCATTGTCTTCCTATCTCATAAATTGGGTGAAACCCAACAGAAATGGTCGACATTTGAGAAAGAAGCTTTTGCTATCTGACATGCTTTGGATAAATTCAATAACTACCTGCAGGGAGCAGAGTTTGTTATTAAGACAGACCACGCCCCCTTGCAGTATTTGTTGAAAAGTCCGCAAAACAATGCCAAAGTACAACGCTGGGCATTGAAGATAGCGAGTTACAATTGTAAGATTGAATATTTACCAGGTAGAAAGAATACATGTGCTGACCTACTTTCTCGTTTACCTGAGGGAATTGCAAATGCTGACCCCGGGTACGAGATGGATAATGTGGAAAATCAGAAAGCATTACAAATTGGCATTATCAATAGTAACAAATTTGATCCTCAAAGATATGTACATGTCATCACAGATGAACCTCAGGTTCCGCCCGAACCACAAGCAATTAATTACAAAGATTTGGACATGAAGGTAGAGCAACAGAAAGATGAGAAGATTGTAGAAATCATTAAGAAGTATCAAGGTAACAATACCCCTGCACACAGTAGTAGTAGATACCTCATGATTGAGGGAGTATTATATTACATTAGTACAGTTGACGATAACCCGCGAGTACGTTTGTGCATACCTGAACAATTACATGCAGATGTATTGAAACAATACCATGACGTATTAGGTCACCTTGGCATAGACAAAGTATACAATAATATCAGTAGAAAATATTATTGGAAAGATTTATATAAACATATTTATAAACATGTAGAGAATTGCCTCGTGTGTCGAGCTCGTAACACCAGAGCTCACACTTTGCCATTGCAAGAGACTGATAGACCTCCATACCCTTTTGCTAAAATAGCATTGGATATGAGTGGTCCACACCCTGAAACTTTATCAGGAAACAAATACATTGTGATCTTCATAGATATTTATTCTGGCTGGCCTGAAGCGTTTCCAGTGCCTAATAAAAAGGCGGAAACAATTGCTAACTTGATAATAGATCAAATTTTTCCAAGATTTGGATGTCCTTTAGAAATATTAACAGACAATGGATCTGAAAATGTAAATGCCATAATGAAATACTTAACTGATTATTTCAAGATACATCATGTAACCACTTCCTACTTCCATCCACAATCTAATGGGAAGGTGGAGAGGCTACATAGAACACTGAATGACATCTTAGCGAAACTAGCTTGAGAAGAATTAGAAACATGGGATTTATTCCTAAACCAACTTATGGCAGCCATCAGGTTTAACGGTAGCGAATCTTCTGAATTATCTCCATTTATCTGGTGTATGGCAGAGATGTGGTTTTACCACTCGACAATATACTTAAACCTCGAGAAAAATATGTAGGTGAAGAACCTCATAAGATAGCCATTCAGGAACAACATAAAGCATTTAGAAAACAACAAGCTGCACAAAAGAAACGAGTATTAAAGCAACAAAGATTGCATGATATTACAGCAAAGGATATCACCTTTGAAGTGGGTGATCCTGTCTTATACTCCTCAGGTAAATCTAAAGGAAAATTAGAATCGAAATGGGATTACCCATTTCGAGCCACTGAGAGAACAGGTCCAGTGAGTTACAAGATACAAGATCAATTAACTCGCAGAATAATAAAGTGTCATGGAGAAAGACTTAGTAAAGCGCCTCAAGAATGGGAGGTGCCTCAACCTGTCCAACCTGTCAGAGCGCGATGAATACAATGTTACGCTGCCCCATCAGAACAGTCGACTACTGAAGACAGTAGCAGTAGTGATAGTAATGCAAGTGACGATATGCAAGGGATTCAAGAAAAACACCCCTTAACGTCATTCATTAAGAATAAACGACAAAGACGAGAACATTCTTCTTCAGAAGAAGATGGTGTTCCTTTAGCAGAATTAAGACAACAAGTACAACAGGTATGGGATTATATGAAACGTATGAAAGAGCTACAGGCTCCTTCAACCGATCGACAACCCTCGCGGTTCATTGCTGACGATCGAAATGATCGATTAAATGATGCAGCGATGGAAGTTGATCAATTGCAAATAACTGAAGCAAAAGGCCAAAGTAGTGAGCCTCAACCAAAACAACCAAAGTAAAGGTATAACTGAGATGATATCTTGCATACAAGCTGTGTTAAGATATCATAATAAGATTAAAGAACCAGGTGAGAAATTAGAATTAGGAGCGGTTATGATACCTCCTACTACCTGGAGTACTAGTGATTAAATGTTACCCCAAGACTAATGATAACTATACGTAACACATAATGGCAGATGCCTCTCCTTACGTTTGAGAGAGATGAGAGAAAGTGTAAAATGAGTAACAAAATTATATTGAGTTATGATTTGTTTGGAACGAAACTATAAGTCTTGTCAGCCTCACGAACTGACTGAGACTTCTTGTAGTTAGATTAACTTTCTGACCTTTTACACCCGGGAAGTGAATCATCAGAGTGAAAGTAATTGAATTGCGTATTACTCATTGCGCTAACTCTTGCTTCCTTTCTCATTGTAGGAGCAAGATGTTGCGTTGGATGTTATTAATTGGTCTTTTGACTACAATAATAGATGGACATACTATTATTAGAAACAATGTGATTTTTAAAAAAGTGAAAGAAGTAAATATGGTAACTAGTGATTGGAGTACAATGTTTGTTTATGAGCTCCAACCTTTTATACAATATGTGCGCAGACTTGATCGAAGTATGAGATATACCAATGGTTTGTATTCCACTACAACCACAGCTTTTCGACAAACTTTTATAGAAATAAATGGTGAAAACTCTACTCTTGCCATTGCGTTAAGATCGATCATAACGGATATACACCAGGAGATCAGATACCTAGATAATCGTGCTACACGAGTACAAAAGGATCTGAACAATTACCGCAGATTACATGGACATACAATCATCTCGTCTCGGAAGAAACGAGGTTTGTTCGACTTTGTAGGTGAAGGATTGAGTTTTCTCTTCGGAACTGTATCTCAGTCAGATTTAAATGGGATAGCAGATAATTTAAGACGACTAAGTACTAATCAAGCAATGATTCAACATGTTCAAAAACAAAGTTTAACCTTCATTAAGATGAATCATGAAGCGATTCTGAAAAACAGAGAATTTATGTTAAATATATCACGCGAATTGATGTTATTTCAAGGTCGAGTAAATCAAGTAGTTCAGAATCATGAAGATCGAATATTATATCTTGAACATTTCACTCATGCTTATCATCAGCTTGAGTTTGTAATGAGTCGATTGGAATCAATGATAATTGCCGCAGAAACCACTCTGCAGGGATTACATGATCAAATGGATATCCTAGCCGATAAGAAGTTATCACCGAAAATAGTGGATCCTTCACTATTGACCTCAGTATTAATGAGTATTAAAGTTCAATTAGATGATAAGTCAATGTTGCCGCTAGATCTGACGACAGAATTATGGCAATATTATCATTTGCTTACAACGGCTGCCATTTATGACGATGATAAACTGGTGATCTTTATGAAGATCCCCTTACGTAATTTGAACTTACAATTCAAAGTGTTCAAGGTGCAGGCTTTGCCTGTACCCTTTGTCAATGTAACCAAGAACGCGTCGCGAGTCGCAAATAAATTAGTAGCAATATATACTTTTGAATCTGACATATTAATTATTAATAAAGAAAGGACGAAGTATGTCCCAGAAATAGGACATGACCAATGTGTAGATAACAATAAGTTGTTTTGTCCTTTAGTAGGTGCCGTATGAACGATACATACGATGACAAGTTGTATGTTAGCCTTGTTTCTAAACATGAAATCAGAGATTCCGAACTTATGTCAAACGGAAGTTCGATTGAATATCGACCTCCCGTTCAGTACTAGAATTGATGAAGGAATGTGGTACATCACGACAGATGTCCCACTACAATTCTCAATTACGTGTCCAAAATGAAGAAATCCGAAACCGAAATGGATTTTTCCGCCAATTGGAATTTTGGAATTAAAACCGTTATGTATGGCATCGAGCGATCAATTAATGTTACTGAGTTATTTCCACAAGAGGGATAATTCTACTTTTCGGATTGTTACAAAGACGGTGTTACCAAATTTCTCGTTGTTACAACGACAGATGTGGAAACCTGTCATAGAGAGAGTGAACATATCAACGTTTACGATACCGAAGGAAATAGAACACCTAGATGACTTACCCATGGATGACTTAATTCATGAACTTGACTCGCTAAATTTACAAATGATGGAATCATTTAAAGTCCCTAAGTGGGCTTATGCTCTCGCGACTGTTTCATTAATAATAGGATTATATCTGCTTTGGAAGTGCTATCAAACCGATAGACACAAACATATATACAAGTGGTTAAGAAACCGTAAAAGTAAACTGACTTTTTCTGCTGTTGATGATAGTGAAATGTCTAATTTTGCATTCGCTGATGATGAAATCTGTACTAGTATGGGACCTAGACCACAGCCTTCAGCTCCTGCTAATCCAACTGGAGCACAACAACAACAACAACAACAACAACCTCCTAAAAGTATTAGAGACATGATGAGAAAAGCTGTTCAAAACTTTAGACCTTCTCCTCAACCTAATAGGAAATCAATATATCCCCGTGTACAACATGATGTGGATTCTGCCAATGTTCACATAACTATGTTCGATATAGACAAAGAAACTGAAAAACAGTAGTTCACACACTGTGTGTTTTTGTTTCAGTGATCAGTGTACAAATGGCAGAATCTGATTCTAGTGTTGACAGTGGGATCGATGATTTCCCTGATTACCAGAGTTATTATAATGATCGTGACAATTTATATGATGATGAAACTTCAAGTACAGTTAGTACTGGAACTGACAGTAATAGTACCGTTTCACGAGAACTTTTCCAAGACACTCATTCATCTAGTATGGACGTAAATATAAATAGCAATTCATCTAATAATTGTGTATCCATGTTGGCATCAATAGAAGCATCACCATCACCTTCTACAGCATCTTCCGACCTTTTGTCGACCCCTCCAAGTAGTGTTCAAACCCCTACTGATTCTATTTTACTATATTCACCTGAACGACTTCAACGACTTCCACCTTATTCACCTACAGATACCGTGGAAACGTTAGTTCTTCCTCCGAGGTTACCTGTTAGAACCCATGATGCAATTATTCATCGAGACCCCAGATCCAAGATGGACTCGGTGGATTTGTTTATGACATTACAGTAGGATCACATACTTCTTCTAGTATGACCACACCCACGAGTGATTCTGTGCCTAGTGATTCTACCACTGTTCTGGACTCTGATGCAACAGAGTCCGGTATCAGTGTGATACAGAATGAACTAGCGCGAGCTGATCTCGGTTTAGAAGTACACACTCCTCCTTTAAGTGATGTAGAGGCAAGACAATTTAATCCGTTGCCCACTAATGTTGTCTCAGAGCCTGTAGTTGATATTCGACCGAGACCGTGGGAGTGGGCAAGGAGTGAGTTTTTCGGGACACCTCGCCCGTTGGCCTCTCCTCATGAATTTGATCGAGATATCATACGACCCAATACCTATGAACAAGATTTTATGAGAGATACAGATCTCTTGGGTATTGAGGATGAATTTGGATGTCAATATTTTGATTTTGATTTGAATATACTATATATAGAGGTTGAGCGAGAGTTGATATATTATTATGACAGTGCTATTGATACTCATTTAACTTTTGCAAATAGGTCTAGATATTTAGTGATATATAATTGCCCTGATTTACAATATCCAAAAATCAATGAGCAGGGTGAGATAAGTGAACCTCTGCGGTATTATAGTCACCGGGTGGCTACTACCAGCAGTGTACATCATAGATTTCACATGCCAAGAAATGTAGCAGAGTTTACTCCCTTCTGTGCAAGACATCGTGACTATAGTCGTCGAAAACGAGCACGATATCACTCAGATGGACGACCAAGGAGTTTTCAACCCTTTGTTGTCTATCGACAGTACCATCCAGATTATGTTGGACATTTCACAGGGTCAACGTTTGACTACCAAACAGGCCCAAATACTGTGTATCGGCATTATCAGTTGCCAACACGAAATGAAAACCTTCAGAGTGAAGATTGAGAAATGCATTATTATTATTATAAGCAGAAATAAGCAGAAAAGTCTAACCAAACTATACACATCACATAGTGTATAGATATGTACATAAGATTTTCATGAATCTGGTTTCCCAATTTATGTATAATCCTTCATTGGAAACCTGATACATGACGATCATGGGTCGTCTGTGTTTGTCTTGATTATTAGTCAAAATTCTTACAAGGAGTTAGTAATTCTGTTCTAACAGTGTAACAATTTATTATAAATTTGGAGTTCCTGGAGTGTATTAGATAAGTTACACACAGGACTCCAATAATCAAGGCATACAATTTGAAAGTTGGTGGAAAGAGTGTTGATTGAGTGCACCAAGTTGCAGACGAACCCAGGGGAGCGAATTATTCAAGTGTAAATTTTAGTGTAATATAACGTAATTCTATTTTCATATAGTGGTTTCTTTTGTTTGGAATATTAGTCTTAAATTTTATTTTATTGATTATTTTGCTTGTTGGAATGTCTTCAGTAAATACATTAGAGTTTGAGGAATTCGTGGAGGAGCAGGCGATGTTTCATTCGCATAGATGTGAAGCCTTCCAGCACGCAGTTTCTACTTGTAACGCCTTCTGTTTATTTTTTCCGAAGGATTTATGGAGACGTCGCCGCCTAAGGTTCATTCATTTATGGGACACGAGACATTATAATCCTGCCACTGGTCAAATGGAGATAATGCAATATAAACTTTGCTATCATTTTTATCTCTCAGAGGAAAGAAAAGTAATATTTCCTCATCTTCTGTACCTTCCGGAGTTACCAAGAGTAGTTGAACCCCATGAGGTCACTGGTCCCGGTCCTGACGAGGTCATTCATTATTTCAATGACCCCTGTTGGAATGGCCGATATTATGACCATCAACAAAATCAATTAGATGCTGAACTGGACCTGATAGCCGATCCTGGTTTGGTTCAACCGTTCAGGAGTCATGAGGTCTTCCCTGGTAGTACATATCCCGCTATTGAAGATGCTGATGATTCATATGGATACTATCAGCACCAAAACCAACCTGCACGATTCTTTCCTCCTGGTAACGTATGGATAACTTATGATTTGGAAAAACAACAAAAACAATATCGTCTCCTTCGTGAAACTTTAATCCGACACGAAGGAAGATGATTACAACACTTTAGTATTCGCAATCAAATTATCAGATATAACGAGATGACAGAGGTACAGACTCATTATGAGGGTCTTGGAGACCCTTGCTGTATTTGTTTAACGGAAATTTCTAAAAATTGGCAGGATTTATTCGTATGTGGTCAATGTAAACAACAAATCCACTACTCTTGTGGTCTTGCATGTGCCAGGTCAAAAGCAGGTGCCCATGAGCAAGCTGCTTGCCCGCACTGCCGTGCACCCATGAAGTGGGGCATTGGCAACGAGCCGAAGCTTCCCGTACCACCTGAAATGGACCCTCATGTGTTTTAATTACAGAATTTGTTAATTACAGAAGTTGAGAAGGCGACCCCCTACAGCTGCGCGCCGTCGGGCACTGTTGTCATCTTTGGACGTCCTCATATATAATTTTCTTATTTCTCAAGCAAAGAAAGTACTCCAAGAAAACGAAAAAGTTATTTTCAAAATTACATGGTGACATTCTAGACGTGACTCCTAGTTTCGTCACTATCGACAACAGAATAAAAACTAATGGAGAACCGTTAACGGGGAAAGTAAAATTGTTCATACGGCACAGCTGTAGAATAGTGTAATATAGTTTTTGGGATTTTCAATTATTGAGCATATTCAGTCACGTTTATTTTGTTTTATTGCACTCGATATACAATTGTTTACAGTTTTAGTTTTCGTAGTTGAAATAGTTTTTAGTCATAAAAGTAATATTACATCCTTGAAAAATGGCCACTGCATATGCATACCGTATAGTTAACCCAACTTCAGAAGATTTTCTTCCGCAGCAATTAGAGTACTGGACACAGAGATTCCGCATCCCTGTCTCCATGATCTTTTAACATGGAACTTCCACTTTTCAGCGTAAAGTCCATGTATGGGATGTGGTACAGTTAAATGAAGTCACCAGTCACTTGGAATTGATTCGAACTCACGTCTTGTACCGGTATTGTCTCCACACAACTGAAGTAGGACGCGAACTGGTGATGCCTCACATAGTGGTAATCGAACATGATGCCTGATTAGCGACCCCTCTGGAGGCAGCACGATCAAGCCGTACAAGTGTCATTCATTATTGGAATGACCAACGGTGGGACGGAACATATTATGCTCAACAAATCCCTTATGAATCGGAGAATGGGATCGATACATTCATCACATCTACTCCGGTCCGTCCATTTCGCCCTAGTGAATATAGTCAAATCTCCATACCCGATTTACCTCGCGAGTATCGAATGATCATTGGTGAAACATTCCATCATGTGCAGGTGGAACATACCTATGAATGGGAAAATGCACAATACAGTCATCAAGTCTTGCAATCCTCGCTTGAATTGTATGCAAGCCTTAGAATCTTTCAATCTAGACAAAATTTAGTTGATGGAGATGGGAGACAATGTGCGATATGCTTGGTGGACATTGATGGGCCCCGTGAAGCATATCGTTGTCCTCGATGTACTCAGACAGTGCATATCTACTGTGGGTTAGCTTGGATGCAGCAAAAGCAAAGTTGTCCTCTGTGTCGTTTTGACCTCCTATGGGGAACCCCTTTGAAGAAGCATAGCTTTGATTATACGGCCTTCTATTATCAGTTTTTCCCCATCAATCGAATAATGATGTAGAAAACTTAGAAATATAGGTATTGTTATCAATATCAGTTAAATTTTATTTTTGTTTAGGTTACTTGAGAATGTAATTCCTTAAGAGAAAAAGGTGATTCCTGTTGTCTGGAGGCATTCCGCTAGTATCAACCGTTTAACCGTTAATAAGATAGAATCCATGTAGCGCATTTCTTATCTCTTAACCTGGTAGTGTCTGATTCTGGTTATGGATTCCCATCACGGTGTTCTGACCGTGATGCTATACATCCTGGTCACCACATGTGATTGGTCATCCTGATTCCATGGGTCAGGTCATCCGGGTCACTTTCATAAATTCTGGAGTTCCTCTGATCCAGACTCGAGCTCCGATAATTTTACTGGACCTCGCGTCTTGGTTGGGAGGATTGTAATGAAATGCCCTCCATGGAGCGCGTCGGGTTAACCTCCATGGAGTGCGTCAGATTCATATCATTGCACTTGGGAGTCTCGGTTCCCGAAGTGTTAATCAGAGTGGCCAAGTCCTATTTGGTAATAATTCTCTGTTGAATAAACTTTAATAAGTATAAACGCTGTTCTCAGGCACAGTTATGTAATTTTATTCATATTCCTAGTCTATTTGAATTGCATAACATCAGTGCAACTGCCCTAAAAGTTCTCTGCACACTTGGTACAGAAGTGGAGCACGAGACACGAAATTAGACAATAGTCTGACCTATAGTAACCTTACTAAGGTGTTTTCGACAGAATTTGATACTATGATTGGCATATTCAGCTAGTATAAGCCTAACCTATGATAACCCCATCAGAATGTTTTTGGCATATTTTAGCATTGTATACTGCCCCGGCCTAACCTCAATACACCCAGTATCACTTTCAGCTCTGCAAATTGTGCAAGATAGCATGTTCAATTGGTGTCAATAGCGGTGTTGAAATTATAACCACCAATATGCCAGCGTCCTTTAGAACACGAGAACGCATACTATTAGCACAGGATACCCACAGGATGCCCTACTATCCCAGAATGGAAGTGAGGGGTTAAGAAATACCTCTCCGCCATCTTGGGGTATAAGTGGTGTTCTGTGGTGTTTTATGATGTCAATTGAAACAAGATCTGCACGAGTATGCACAAACCAAACTGAATATAAGCCGACGGAAACACCCAAATTGTCACTTCTCTCTTGGTCTTCCGTCGTGTAAGAAGTCACTCTCCTATTTTTGTGGAAGAACACTGCTGAACGCTGCCAGGCCAGACAACAGTTCCAGACACAGGACGCGATGAGAGCGATGCGATAGTTTCCACTTAGTCTCATTTTGTATTTGATATATTTTATAAATTTACCAGAGAGAATATTTCTTGACAGTTTAACTTGTAGGAATTTTATTTAGGGTTTTGAATAAAACATAGAAAACTGTAAGAAACTTTTATGTGTTTTGAATTCACCCTTTCACTGCGGCTGCAGTATCAAGAATTGTTGCAGACTCCACAGAAATTGGTTGCCTCTTTGATTGAACATTTGAATTGTCCTGTGGCCACTTGCCACGATTGAAGTTCTAAACCAAATCCACTAGACGATCATTTTTCCGGGGTACTTAACCCTGCTATGCCACAATATTCTTTAAAAATCTTCATTTTTTTAGATCCACCGGTCAGAATCTTTGGATATTTTGTTTAAGCTTTCCTTATGAGGGGCAGATGCAACTTGTTCAAATAAATTCCCTGGGTTTATATTTAGGCTACCATGTCAGGTGAATGCCCTCAGGCCCCCTGGGGCCTCTCTTGTTTACTGTTTGACAACATTGCCCTGGCTCTTCTCTCTATATTTTTCATTGCAAGTTAGTCACTACTTTTATGTAGGTTTTCAAAATGTTTTACTGCATGTCTGTCTGTCTGTCCTTCAGATGAAATGTTTCTTTGCTGTTCATTTGTCAGTCTCGACAATTTTTAAATAATTTGCAGCTATCTTCCAACCTCCCCCACCCCCCCCCCCCCCCCTCCCCACACACACATACACAAATCAGGGCTGTGGCGACCATTGAGTACTTTGTGAAAAAAGTGGTACTCGAGTACTATGAGTACTGAGTACTTTGGACCCAGCCGTTCACAAATATATTAAACATCACAGAGTATCATATACTTGAAACAAATACAGTACAGCTACTGTGTACTGCTCGCTATCGAAGGACGGGCAATATTTCCACGGATACAATGATATTTGATGCCAATCACTAACTATACGAATAATCATCAAAAAGATAAATAATGCAGCACCAGGTACAACCCGGTGCTTCATTAATTAAAATATTGTGGATGATGATTTTTATTGCCTTGTAAACGTAAGAGTGGACATCACTGCCCAGGCGTGTATTACAATCCCTCCATAGCGACTGTATTGTAACTGATTTGTCCTCTTTGGGAACAGTTTCACTCCTTTTGACAGAATATGTGCCTGTGGGAATTAAAACCAAAGCTGTGAAAGTGCGCTTGTGGATATTTGCAGCACAAGCACAGCACTGCAAAATCAATATTTGATGATTTTAGGAATTTTAACAATGTCATGACATGAGTATCAGGTACTGGTCATTCTTTTGGAAAAAATCACTGTTTTATGACACGAGGTGCCGTAACTGAGAACACTGAGGCTTTTTCTTACAAAGATTGCAAAATATTCTTCAAACACAATGTAAAATGTCTTCAGAAGCCAGAATGTGATTAAATAACAATGGGAAATTCAATATGCATCAACATCAATTTATTTATAAATTAATATAGTTTTTTTTTTTTATGGGAAGGGCTGTCGAGGGGGGGGGGGGGGGGGTGCACATCCAGGGCTATATTTCACTCCATCACTAGGTAAAGGAATATTTGACATTTGTTGAGATAAAATGGCACTTTCTATTGATATTGGTGAATTATATTGCCTCAGCCAGGGCTTATATTTTGACGAGAATCTGATAATGGATTCCTGTAGAGATCAGTGCAACAAAACCAGTGAGAAACCATGTAGATTCTCGCAACACTGCTGCTAGGATTCACATGAAAAGAACTAAGTCAGCTTAACCCTTTACCTAACACAAAGGCAGCAAATTAACCAATACAACACTAACATGACCTGAATTATTGTGACACTCACAATAAAATTTGTACAAATATGACTGTCATTGGAACCAGTTCGAATAACATCCATAATTATTAAGCTTGATGAATATTGTTTATTTTTAGATAACCTTCCTGAAAGCCAGGGGGCGCTTAAGTGATTACTTTCTGTCTGTCGACCATCGGTCCATCTGTCTGGCGTGAACTTTACATTCATTATCAACCACTCCTCATAAACATCTGGGCAAAGTGAACCAAATTTGATATTCGTGTTTCTTATCATATCTGAATTCCAGTTTGTTCAAATAAAGTTGCCGCACCCACTGGGGTCCCCAAAAGGGGCATTTCTCTGATAGCATCCATAAATTGTTTTCCAAAATTAAAAAAAAATCCCCAGAACCATATATAAGAATATTTTGATACCTGGTATACAGCATCTCTGTGGGAGGGGAGGGGGGGGGGCAGATTTAAGTTTGCTCAAATCGTGTCCCTGAGTTAATATTTGGGCTCCCTATGGGCTCCAAAATATCAACAGTGCAATATGAGGAAATTTCTTTGAAAACCTCCTTCAGATCCATCTCTAGTGTGGGTGGGGGCGGGGGTGGGGTGGAGGGGGGGGGGGGTATTTTTGGATGTTAGATTGAAGTTTGTTTGATTCGGTTCTCTGGGTTAATATTTGGTCTATCTATTGAAGCCCAAAGGTTAACTTTGTGCAGTACAAGGACATTTCTTCAAAAATCTATTTCTTCAGATCCACCAGTCAGAATCCTTTCGTATTTAACATACAGCATCTCTAAGGGGAGTCAGATTGATTTTTGTTTAAGCCAAGTCTATGGGTTAATATTTGGTCTCGTTATGGGAGCGCAAATTAACTCAGTGCAACATGAGAAAATTTCTTTAAAAATCTTTTTCTTCAGACCCACCAGTTTGAATGCTTTAATATTTGGTGGAGGTTAGATTTTTTTCTATGTTTCATGTTATTTTGAGAAATATTTAACCCTTTTTGTATGGCAGTTTAACTTACAACTCCCAGGTTAAAGTTTTTGGTTAAAGCTGTTTTGTGTGTGTGTGGGGGGGGGGGGGGGGGGGGGGGGAGTAAAATTACACCTTTAATTCTTCAAGCAGTTAAGTGCAATGTCACTGTTTCTTATTTGGGACAATGTCTACTATCTACTAAACATTTCTACAGTTATTTTCATTAATATCGGCATGATTTTAACCCCTTTCAAACATGTTTTCAGACTAACTTTCTTTCTATTTGAAATTAGACTTTGCCGTATACTTTCTTACTCTAATTCTTGCATGGTCAATACAACTTAATGATTCCATTTACATCAATGATTTCTTTTATCGGTTTTAGGAAATGTTTAACCCTTTTTGCTAATCAATTTTAATAAGTATTCCCAGCTTAAAGTTTCGGATTAAAGTTCTGCTTTTCAAGTTTCTACCTTTCATTCTCCAAACACTCTGTTACAACATCATTTCTTTTTTTTCATTTTGGGCAAGGTCTACTAAAGCTTTACACAGTGGTTTCAAATAAAATTGGCATTAATTTAACCCTTTTAACAACAGTTTTCAAACTTAGTTTCTCTAAATTTCAAATTAGGCTTCTACCATATACTTTGTTACTTTTTATCCCCTCCCACAAGAGAGGGATATAGCATAGAGCTCGCGCCGTCTGTCAGTCCATACGTCAGTTCCTCCATCTGTCCGAACTTTCTTTATGCCATAACTTAAACAAAAGTCAACGGATTTCAATTAATTTCAGTACATGTCTCTAGGTCAAGTTTGATGACCACAATTATCCAATGAATTATTGCCCTGCCCTGCTCTGCCCCGCCCAGTCTTAGGCATTTTTTTCCTTTTCTTCAATATGAATTTTGAACAATTTACTGTCACTACATGCAGAACTTTTTTAGCTCATCTTGACAAGTCAAGCTGAGCTAATCTCATCACTCTCCGTCCATTGTCCATCCGGTGTCCCTCGTCCGTCAACACCATGTTTTGGTCTTCTCCTCCAAAGCCACTGGGCCAATTCAAGTGAAAGTTTGTGTGTGTGATGGGCCCAAAGGGGCATTGCATTTTTGTTCCACTCAACATACCCAACCCCATAGGGAAGGAGTGGGGAAAAATGCTCCAAAATATTTTTAAAATCTTCCTTTTGAGGTGTAGAATCAAGTTCATGAAGCAATATTTGGCTTTGTAATGGGAGGGGTAAGATTTTTGGCCCCGCCCAAAATTTCTATATTCTGAAGCGATGGTCCAGTTTGAACCAAATTTGGTATGTGGTATTTTTGGGTCATAAGTACTTGACTCATGCAAATGCAAAAAAAAAAATCCACATCCCTGTGGGATTCCAGGGAGCTAAAAATAGAAATATTTTCAAATGCCCATATTTCCCAAGACACCCGGAACAAAGAGCTGTTATTTGGTATGAAGTATCCTTAGGACCAGTAGAATTGAATGGAAAAAAAATTGCCATCGGTAATGTTCGGATGTTCTGTAATGGGCATCGAAAAAATGCTGAGTCAGCATATTTGCAAAAAGTTTTCAAAATCTTTTTCCAGAACCAATCATCAGAATCTCTTGATATTCGGTATACATCATTCATAAGGGGGTCAGATACAAGTTTGTTAAAATAAAGCCCATAGGTTCATATTTGGGCTCAATACAGGAGCCCAAATTTTTAACATACATGTAGGGTAATAATGGGAATATTCATTAAAAATCTTCTTCAGAACCACCAGTCAGATTTTTTTAATGTTTGGTATACATCATTGTTATGAGGGCCAGATTCAAGATTGTTCAAACCAAGTCCCTAGGTTAATATTATAAAAGCCCAAATTTTAATTTTCAAGTTTGTTCAAATCAGATCCCTAGGTACATAACTGGGCTCGCTATGGTAGCCCAAATTTTTACTTAGTGCGATATGAGGAAATTTCTTTAAAAAGCTTATTCTTCAGATCCACCAGTCGGAATACTTTTATATTTGGGAAACAACATCTCTGGCGGGAGGGTGCGGGGGGCGGCAGATTCAAGTTTGTTCAATTCAAGTTGCTGGGTTAAAATTTTGGGTTCCATATGGAACCTGAAATTTTACTTGATACAATATGAGGGAATTTCTTTAAAAAACTTCTTCCTCAGATCCACTAGTCAGAATGCTTTCATATTTGATATACAACATCTCTAGGGGGGAGGGGCATATTCAAGTTTGTTCAAATCAGATCCACAGGTTAATATTTGGGCTCGCTATGGTAGCCTAAATTTTAGCTTAGTGCAATATGAAGAAATTTCTCTTCTTCAGATCCAACAGTCAGAATGCTGTCATATTTGGTACACAACGTCTCTAGGGAAGTCACATTCAGCTTTGTTCAAATCGAGAACCTGCGTTAATATAGATTTGGGCCGGAAGTGGCCATGTTGACATGTTGACAATTGACCTTCATATGTTCAGGGTCACAAATCGTGTCTCAAGCATAACTCCAAAACTATTAGGGCTACAGTCATCAAATTTCACACAATTATAAAGGACCATGGGAGGATGTATCACGCACCATAGCCGGGTTCATACCTTCAAGGTCAAGGTCACATTTCAAGGTCACTGTAAAAATCGGTCAATAATCGTGTCTCAACCATAACTCAGAAACGAATCATAGTACAATTGTTAAACTTTTTACAAATGTTAAGGACAATCAGAAGGTGTGTCGCGTATAATATTTTCCGCCGCATCTGCAAGGTGAAGGTCACAAGGGGGGGGGGGGGGGCATATGTTACCTTAGTAACATTCTTCTTGTTATGCCCTCGACTTAATTTGGGTGGCATACAGTGATTGAAGTGTACGTGTGTCCGTGTGTTCGTGTGTCTGTGTGTCCATGGGTGAGTCCAAGCCAATAACTCGAAAACCGTTAGGGCCACAGTCATCAAACTTCACACAATTATAAAGGATCATGGGAGGATGTGTCTCACACCACAGCCGGGTTCGTACCTTCAAGGCAAGGTCACATTTCAAGGTCACACCAAAAATCGGTCAATATCCGTGTCTCAGCCATAACTCAGAAACGAATCATAGTACAATTGTTAAACTTTTCACAAATGTTAATGACAGTCAGAAGGTGTATAGCGTATAATAGTTTCCGCCGCATGTGCAATGCGAAGGTCACAATTGACCTTCATATGTTCAGGGTCACAAATCGTGTCTCAAGCATAACTCCAAAACTATTAGGGCTGCAGTCATCAATCTTCGCACAATTATAAAGGACCATGGGGGGGGGGGGGGTCACACATCATAGCCTGGTTCGTACCTTCAAGGTCAAGGTCACATTTCAAGGTCACACTAAAAATCGGTCAATATTTCTGTCTCAGCCATAACTCAGAAACGAATCATAGTACAATTGTTAAACTTTTTACAAATGTTAAAGACAATCAGAAGGTGTGTCGCGTATAATAGTTTCCGCCGCATCTGCAAGGTGAAGGTCACAAGGGGGGGGGGGGGGCATGTATTACCTTAGTAACATTCTTCTTGTTCGCATACATATATTCTTATTTTTTAAATAAAGTAACATATGGTTAATTAAAACAGATTTTGTAGAAAGGTTTGGTGTGGTGATGCAGATTTTAGTCCGGTTTTGGGATTTCTGTAGTTTTCACCGAACGCTGTGAATTCTTATCCCTCCCAAATTACTCATTAGGTAACAGAGTAGGAATTCTGTCGGAGGCAATACCAGTTTTTAAGCCCATTTGACACAAATTGGACAGTTCTCTTCAAAAGAACAAATTTCCCATGCTTTTGACTTGGCACAAGCCAAAAGTCGAATTCTATTCCATAATGAGTCTCTCATCACATGAAAGAGGTAAATGTATCTTTGGTAGGGTTGGGTTTGCTCATAGGTATAACTGTTGTAAATATTTTAATTAGATTTACCTGCCTCGATAAGTTGCACTCGGAAATTATTAATCCCCAAAACTAAGCAGTCTTGGGAAAATATATGATTTCAATAAACATTTGAAGAATTCTACTGACATCTTGCATTACTGTTGAATGTCCCCGATGAATAAAGAGCGTGATTTGAAGACTTTTAGAACCTAAAAATTCGTTTGACTATTGGTGTGTTTTGAATTCCCTGAGAAATATGTGAATGTGACCAGCACTTCCCTTTCTGTTAGTTTTTAACTCTTATTTGTTGCATGACAAAAGGTTGTCTGAAGGGCTGTACTTGACAAAAGATGTTTGAATGCCCAATTTAAAATGATGCGACCGTATTTTTTTTCGCATGAACGTTATAATGGTAGTCTATGGGAAATTATTTAGTACTGTGATACTAATTCATGTTTGGCTGAAATTAAACAATTGCAGGAATTCGATTGCATAAAATGTTTTTGGAGTAATGGTTGCGGCATGAACTATTTCAATACGTTGGTTACTTTGGGGTTCCTTCTTACGCCTTGCGTATTGTCATATTATTAATAGACTATTTCTTCAAAGATCACGTGATATCGAATGGCGGTACATTCGAAAGTACATCGCGTCGATGTCATTTGACTTATGGGCATAAAATCGATGGTGGTTTGTCGTGGATTGAAATGATGTCCGATAAATCATCTACGAGAGATTCGTTCGATATAATTTTTGATGTTTTTCCGATAACTTGAAAAGTAAGCAATACAGTTTTGCATGTTGCTTCGCATTGTCCTGACAATTGCGCAGTGTCAGAGCGGACCACATGGTAGAGGTAAATTAGCAAACCGCAGCTTAGAATGAAATTTTCAGTTCACCGATCATAGGGAAGAAGAAAAAAAAATGAGATCAGAGGACTGACGTAATTCACAGATCAGAGGATGGAAGGAGATTTTCAGTTCGCAGACCATTGATTTGAAAATATTTTCAGTTCACAGATCGAAGGGAACAAGCAAATGTTCTGTACATGGACCAAAAGAAATGTTCATAGGTCAGAGGACAGAAGCAAATTTTTAGTTCGTAGACCAGAGGGCAAAAGCAAATTTTCACTTCATAGACCAGAGACAGAAGCAAATTTTCAGTTCATAGACCAGAGGTATTATAACCTGTAGTCTGCAAATCTGCTTCTAACCTCTGGTCTGCGAACTGATATATTGCTTCTGGTCTGTGAGCAGAAAACTTGCCTTCAACCTGTGAACTTAAAACTTGGCCGCACTTCGTAAACTTAAAATTGGCCTTGGCTGTGTGGGTCATGAAACGAAAATTTATTTTTCCCAATGGTCTGTGATTTGCTTCACCGGAAATTCGCTTCTTGCCTTTGATTCATGAAGTGGAAAACCGTTAATCATTCGCCCGTGAACTGAAAGCATGGACTTATATGTTATCCATTGCTGAAGTTATCGCGTGAACTTGAATGAGTGGTTGGAAACGCTGCTGAAAATTGATACAGAGTTATCTCCCATCGTGCATCTCCATAACTTGAAAAGTGATCGTCCAATTTTGCTTCATTGTGACCTGGGTGTTGAGAACCACATCTTTTTTTCAATATTTGAAAAACCGCGAGATGACGAGATAACTTGAATATTGTCCAGTACAATCTTCGATAACGTATAGTCCATTGCACTTATGTTCATCGGGGGAATACTTTGCTGTGTGATTCTTCTGGGGTGTTTTTGTTTGTTTCATATCCACAACCCAATTGCATTGGAATTGGCCTATTTAAAATAACCACCATATGACAGACTGACACCCCACCCCGAAAGGGGTACAATTATTCCCCCTTTTTATTTATTTTTAAGTATGTATTCATTTCAACATCCTCGTTGTTACATGGCAAATTGTTTCCCAAGTTATCTGGCATGAGAGACTTCATCCAATTATCCAATATTTGAGAACCAGAAATTGATGGAATTTTTTTTTCTACAAATTTTCACGAAAATGGTTCTAAATACAATTTCCGTGTGTTAAAACTTATAGAAATAAAATGTCTAGCGTGTGGTAATTTTGTCCTCTATTATTTTTTTTAAAAAAATTGTCTCTATTTTAATCGATCACCTCGGCGAAATTTATGAATTCCAGTATCCACAACACTCTCATTCCAGATTTATGTGTTCCCTCATAGAAAAAGTAAAGGAGTTTTGTCAACTTTATGTATTTTGTCCTCATAAATACTCCATATGGTCACAACACTCGACTGAAAGGCGTTTTTCTTAATTTTGGGGTGTCACTCACATGTTGAGGACTGTGAGTCGTTTTCCCGAAGAATTAAAAACATCAATTACAGTTTGGAAATTTTTTATTGAAACACATAAAAGCTCATTCAAGCCCCCCCCCCCCCCACCCCCCCCCCCCCCCCCCCCCCCCCACACACACACACACATTCTTCTTTGTATTTACACCCGGGTGGGTTTTCCATCTGTGCCTTGCTGCGATCTTCGTCCTCTTCCCAACTAGGGCTGTCACGATTAATCGATTAATCGATTGTTGATCGGTCTCGGCGAAATCGATTAGTATGTTTCGTTGTCGAATAATCGATAAATTATATCCCGTTTTAGATGTATAATAATTAAAAGAAAATATGTTGAAAAAACTATTGTTTCTAAAGGTAAAGAGTTAAGAACATCGATACTCAACCCCAAGAAGCTATTGGAAGCATTTGTCTTTCAGGTACATTTATCAAAGCTTTGATGTTCTGAACTTTTGAACCGTCAGTGTAATAATCAAGACCGGTCGGCAGTTGCGAAGTTCGCAACTGCCGACCGGTCTTGATTATTGCACTGACGGTTCAAAAGTTCAGAACATCAAAGCTTTGAATGTAACTAAAAGGGGATCGTTTTCGTTGTTTACTTGAGGTAGGTCAACTCACTTCAACTACATTTTTATCGACTTCAAAGAGAAGGAAATTGGGGTCATCTAGGTACGATCAATCGATTATCATCGATTATTTGCGACGATTAATCGATTCCTAAATTAAAAAATTGTGACAGACCTATTCCCAACTATGTAAAACAATGCCACAATGATACCATACTGCAATATCGCCTATGTTAATCTAGAACAGGCCAGTGTCTGTCAGTCTCCAGTCTCTCTGGATGGATAGGGTGATTGTCGGCATTGCGAAATGTATCGAGTCGGTCCTCGTAGTTTTCAAATTTGGGATAAAATGGTTCACTAAGAGTTTCATCACTACACCCAAACAATCATGCCCTCGCATCCATCGACACCATGATGTCCAACATGTTTTGAATGTTTCTCTACTCCCCATCCCTTTTATACCCATCTCTGCCATGTGCACTAAAGTAAAACAAAATACTAGACTACAAGGGCTGTTTGGGTACCATTCAGAAAACTCTCAAGCTAGTCTGTAAAGGGCGCAGTTTTTATACTCAGAAAGCTCATGATTAGTAAGACAATAGCACCGCCCGGGTTTCCAAATGCGCTTTTAATACATAAAATATAGTATGACCGATTTGTACGTTGTTGCATTGAAAACGCGGCTATTTAGACATACGTACTATATAAAACGCTAATCCAGCGACCTTACAGATAAAGAAAGGCCTGAGCAATTCATATTTTTTGCCAAAACTAATAATGGTGTCGACATTAGGCAGGTGAGTCATCATTTTTGCCAATACATTTTATAGGTGTCCAACTCTTCATATAATATACGGGCAAAGGATTTATCTATCGTATTTTCGCGTGTGGTTCGTATACAATTGTTTCCATTTTAACTTCGGCCAAAGCTTTCCCAAAATATCTCTCTATCATATTTCTCATTGACTCGCGAAGAACATTATCCAGTATGTATTTTTATCATATCACTCGTCCGTTTTGTTCACTTTAAAACATTTGATATTTTGTTTTCATATTAATCAGTGGTAAATAAGGCCTTCCGGCAATTTCATTGGTCAATTTCAAAACTAGACAATTTGATTGGCTGAACAAAATAAAACTGGGCCACATTTTCATAATTTGCATAATTAGAGTTGGGAGCTTTCATTGGTCAATTTCAAAACTGAACAATTTGATTGGCTAAACAAAATACAACTGGGTGACATTTGCATAATTTCAGCAGGGAGAATTTACGTTATCTGTCATATTTAGGCTGGGTTATATTGTATTAATCTTTTACCTACAAGAAAAACGCCATTCATTTTTTTTTTATATTTTCAGTTTTTGCTTCCAAAACATAGGTTATGACCCCTCATTGGGACGAGTTCGACGAGCTTGTTCCAATGAGGGCTCATAACCTATGTTTTGGAAGCAAAAAAATGAAACTTTTTAGTTATACGAGGATGTTTTTTTTCCAAGTGCCGTCTGCAACTCAAGTTAGGTGATGGGTTAAAAAGTCATACTGAGTGGGTAATTTGTGCGTGTGTGTGTCATATGATAAATAGAATATGAAATGAGTGTTTTTCTCATATCATATTTATGAAACTCGTCCGATTTTTCCGTTTGGGCTCGCCAGAGGCTCGCCAAAACGGGAAATTCTAAGACTTGTTTCATAAATATTATATGAGAAAGACACTCATTCCATATCCTCTATTTATTTATGGCGCGTACAATACACTTAGAGTATGCGACGTAAAACTCTCGTTTCAACATGTCGTCGCCATACATTCGAATAGTAATGTCCTGCTCTTGACTTCGATCAGTTTCGCAGTCTATATATGGAATGCTGTTTTTGAGAACATTCAACTCTTCAATAATCAAATAGACTCCTCGGTTCCCAAAATCGACGCGTAACATCGTTTAATGGTATGTAGCGTAAAACGCTTTTAATCGCTTTTCAATAAATAAAACAAACTAAATGTTGCTGATAGTCTCAACACACACCTGTAATTAGTCAGGCCTGGGGTGACAACAAGCTTTTGTTCTAAGACAAGGGTCTATTGTTCTATTTGTTGCCTATTGTGTGAGATGTGCATAGGGCTTTCATGCCATTGTTCAAGAGGAAACACATGCCTTTGCAGGTGTCAGGAGAGGGTGTGTCATGGGATTGACTATTGTTTGAGGATATAGCCTATTGCTTACAGGTTTGACACACCACGCCCCCATTGTCCCACGATCTTTCGTGCAGGCTTGACACACTGCGCCCCACGCAATCATTCGGCCTTGCCCCTATTGTTCTAGATAAAACATTGGATTTTTGGATTGGTGATAAAAACTTTACTGGTTGATGGCTCATTTAGGCTGTTTTTGCATGGGTGTTGAATTACTAGGTCTCTCATGGATGTATAATTCAGTTTTCGGCTGTTTGTATAGGTCAGTGAGAAACCCCTTATTTTGCATACTTCTTTATTTAAACTTGTTTTAAATGCGTAGTTCTTGGGACCACCTGAGGCAAAATTGATAATTTGATAACCCTTCAGTCTGTCAAGTCCCCCAAGTAACTGCCACACCGGACTTCGGCACCACCAGGTTTCGACACGTTGATCACAGAATCGGTTTCATAATAACAGACGCACTTTCCAAAATGGCCCAATACGTCATAGAGTCTCAGTTGGGTTCATGCCGTAGTAAAGGTGCAATGTAGGTATCTGCGAATCATAAATTTCTTTTCGAATCGAATCTCGAATCGAATCGTGTCTCTGATATCGACATCGAATCGAATCCCGAATCGAATCTTAAAAGACATGTTATTTCATATTGCATCAAACGGAAGTTACGGAACACTGTGATGACCCTTACGCGACGAAGTGAACACCTTAAACACCAATAACTAAATATTCTCTGTAGCATCGTCGCTGAAACAGCTAGGCCTATTGTCCATAGTTTCAGTTTTTGAAGGCCTAACTTGTTACTATTCACGTTCTTAAGAACGTGAATAGTAACAAGTTAAGCCTTCAAAAATCAAAACTATGGATAATGTTCTGGGCCAAATTCACACCTTACCTAACAATTAAACATTGTCAATTACTCAAATAAATAGGAATTGAGCCAACATGAATGAATTTTCTAATGACAGTTTTATCTTATTTTTGTTGGAAATGTAACAAATTGAAGTTAGTACGAGAGATTCGAAAAAATCGAATCCTGAGACTGATTCGGGATCGATCTCGAAGCATACGTATGGTATCGTTATCGAATCGAATCTCGAATATTCGCAGGACCCTAGTGCAATGAAAATATTTGTCTTGATGTCCAAAGGTATGATGTCGGTGTCATGTAACCACGTCTGTTGTATGTGTTCATCATTTAAAATGTGAATGTTTTGTATGTTCCTTTTGGGTTCTGTCAGGATGCTAAAGAATTTGTCGACTTTTGAGTGTGAGCTATTTCGGTCCAGTCTGACTTTGGATACCTTAAATATGGCATCAGTGATTTCTACTTTAAAGGTGGGATTGTCTTCTGCGGACATCAATCTGAACGCATCTTTCTGAGGCTATAAATGCATGTTTCCTTTGGAGTGGTTTGATCCATATGGCCAGATGTATCCATTTAAAACTAACTGGAAAGGTTTTCTTACATGATCTGGTCCGTTTGATGAAATGTGTCCAGGTATGACTTAACGGCTAATTTGTACCCAACTGACTCACGGGCTGCTGCCGCAACCGTTGATCCACTTGAGGGAAACTACTATGCAGTGGCATTTTAGTTAAAATAACTTTATCAGCATCGAGCACCTTTAAAATTGCAAGGGTTGGAATACGTTCGTGCCAAACGTCAATGCGTTTTATAGCGCACCCCAGTAGCCTTGTAACGTTAAGTCGTACGGTAGTACTGTTGTAAAATCGCTCGCTTGGTTCTTGAGGAATACAGAACAGGTATCCGTGTCACTCAGAAAGAGCTAGTTGTCAGACATCTCCCGAACTGATGACCTAGCACGCGCTGTGGGTCGTCTTATGGATTGTGGTACTTTTTCACGTCACTAGCCGGAAACCAACTGTCGAATATTTTAGGCCAGAGTCAGTGGCGTAGGGGGTGGGCCTGTAGAGCCCGCATTGCGGGGGGGGGGGGCGGCTAGAAGGGGGTGGGGGCGTCTTGAAGGACGTCCCAACGCTGGAAGAAAGAGGGAAAGAGAGAGAGAGAGAGAGAGCGAGACTGTCTACCAAATACACATAGTTTCAAACTCTCTCTTCACCAATACGTACTCTTTGTAGTCTATGTATTATTCTTTTAACCCTTTACCTAACGTAACGGCCAAAACCGGCCAGCCCTATTCTCAAAAATCGCCAATTAATTTTCATTATTTTTTTTTCATTTTTTGTCTCAAAAACATAGGCTATGATCCCTCGTTGGAACGAGCTCGTCGAGATCGTTCCAACGAGGGGTCATAACCTATATTTTTGAGACAAAAAATGAAAAAAAAATAGTTATTCAAGAATTATTTTTGCAAGTGTCGTCTGCTTTTCAGGTTAGGTAAAGGGTTAAGTGAACGCTACATCATTGTAACTGATAGGGGTGAGAAATGAACAATATACATACATGGTGCCTCTCAAGTCACACATGTTGGGCGTGCATGTGTGTATGTTGGGGTGAAACTTAAAACATGCAATGAGAAAATCTACAAAGTCGTACTTTTAGAATCGATCCTATAGGCTATACCTTCATTTAATTTATGGTATATGTACTACGTGAAATCCTGTATGCTGTGCGCGGTAACAACACTAAATTTGCTATCCGTTTTAAAGGCAACCACCATTATGAAAGAGCCCCCGTCTCTATCCCCAATGGTGCCACCTATGAGACTTCTCTGTTTGTTACTTTTCATTATTAACGATAATTATATTATTTAATCCTTTACCTAACGTAACTACCAAAACCGGCCAGCGCTATTCTCAAAAATCGTCAATTAATTTTCATTATTTTTTAAAAAATTTTTGTCTCTAAAACATAGTTTATGATCCCTCACTGGAACGAGCTCGTTGAGCTCGTTTCAATGGGGGGGGGGGGGGGGGGGGGGTCATAACCTATGTTTTTGATACAAAAAATGAAAATAATAAAAATAATAGTTATTCAAGAATGTTTTTTGCAAGTGTCGTCTGCTTTTCATGTTAGGTAAATTAAGAAAACAAAAAAACAATGAAGTCCCCGTTACACCCACGGCAAAGCGTCTTCGTCTGCGCGTACTGATACATGACCCACTGATTGTTGATTGCAAAATTCACTTGTGAAGTCATCGTTTATAATCAAGCCCGGAAATCCCAGTGAATCACACTTTGGAAAGTAATAAACAGTATTCTTCAAAAGTCATTACTTGGGATGCATTCTTTATACTGAAGAGCACCAAATTGATTCACGTGATCTATAGCTGCGTAACATGGAACTACAGCATCGAGTTCTGTTAAGCACTTTCCGATTTAGAGTATTAATTGCCACAGCGTAGACCATTCTTTCCACTTAAAACTAGAAGTCCTGTCACGAATCGTGCGCTTATCTAGGCTTAATTGCGCGTTGGAATTGCGCGCAATTGCCATATCGAATGGCATCCAAAGCACGGCAGGTTCTCCTGGTTACTCATAGCACACACATGCAATGTTTCTGCCAATGGACCTCCGGGTTACCCGGAGGTCCATTGGCTGAAACATTGCTTGTGCACAGGCCATATGTACAGAATTTGATAGCTTTACTTGGGTCATACCGCGTACATTAACGCGCATATCAGCGTGCTATTTGTGCGCATTTCATGGCAGGACTTCTAGTTTTAACTGTAGGACGTATTTCTTCACAGTCTTTGGGTAAGAAGAATTGTCTAATATCCACATGTTTAACCCTTTACCCAACGTAACGACCAAACCTGCCAGCGCTTTTCTCAAAAATCGTCAATGAATTTTCCTTATTTGTTCACTTTTTGTCTCAACAACATAGGTTTTGACCCGTCATTGGAACGAGCTGGTCATACGTACGGCTCGTACAACCCGGTGCTTCTTTAATTATTTTTTTTATGATTATTCATACAATTAGTGGAAATATTGACCACCCGTGGAAAGTGACCAGTCCACGACGGCCACACTGTAGATAACGATGATTCAACTCTTTACATATATTGCAGGACATTGTACCCCGTATTTAGAGCGTTACACAAGGAGTTCAAATAAAGACTCACTTGTTCAACACCGTATCCAAACACAATCGCCAATTTATTTTACTCATATTTTTGCGAATGACATTAGGGCTGTCAGGATTAATCGATTGTTGATCGGTCACGGCGCATCGATTAGTATTTTTCGTTGTCGAATAATCGGTAAATTATATCCCGTTTTAGACGTGTAATAATTAAAAGAAAATATGTTGAAAAAACTATTGTTTCTAAAGGTAAAGAGTTAAGAACATCGATGTTAAACCCCAAGAAGCTATTGGAAGCATTTGTCTTTCAGGTACATTCATCAAAGCTTTGATGTTCTAAACTTTTGAACCGTCAGTGTAATAATCAAGACCGGCCCGCAGTTGCGAACGGTCTTGATTATTACACTGACGGTTCAAAAGTTCAGAACATCAAAGCTTTGAATGTAACTAAAAGAGGATCGTCTTCGTTGTTTACTTGAGGTAGGTCAAATCACTTCAACTTCATTTTTATCGACTTCAAAGAGAAGGAAATCGGGGTCGTCTAGGTACAATCAATCGATTATTATCGATTATTTGCGACGATTAATCGATTCCTAAATTAAAAAATCTTGACAGCCCTAAATGACGTGTACAGCTAGGCTATGACATCTCTTTCTGCGATTTTTTTCTTCTTTCGCGTCGAATGGAGAAGTTATTGTTAGCTTGCATAAACCTCTCACGCGTCTCCGCACCTTCCATATCCGCGTGTGTGTCGAGAAAGTGTGAGTGGTACATGTGTGCTTGCATGCATGAGTGGGAATTTTTAAAAAAATTAAAGTTCACATTTGTTGATATTATATTATGATACACATAGACAGAACGCGATATGTGTTTGAATCGGTGGGTGTTTTACATAACGAGTTGGAATGGCGACGCCTAACCATTTGGTGGCTATTACTGTTTGTAAAAATATAAGTACAAATTTGTGCAGATTTGCAAAACAGCTGTGAGAAACATTTTTAAAAGAAGTTCGAAGCCTCTCAAGATGTACGAAGATTTTCCGAACTAAAGTTGACCAATTTAGATATAATGGGGATCCACAAAACGAGACGTCCACAGGACTGGGTTAATGTTCTGGTTGGAAATGAATGGGCTTTTTTAAAATATTATCTCATTTTTGGCTAACTAATTTTTTGTGAACCGACTTTATTTTGCTTTGGACGTTTTCATTTTCACACTGTACGATAGACGGTCGATGTATAACGAAATTTGGAAACTTTTCAAAGCGTAACTAAACGGTGCGGTAAAAAAGTTCCGGCTTGTATATCACCCGTTGAATACAGAATCATTTATATCATAGCGGCGATTCCGTCGAATACAAGTGTTTAAAGTTTAATGGATGTGTAATAAAAGGACACAGCAGCATGGATCATCTTCATGATTCTGTTGCGGACATCTATGGTACTTTACGTCAAATGTTCCCACGGTGGCACTGCACGTCACAGTGGTGACGAAACTGATTTGTTGTTGTATGCTATCGATCCGCATATACGCAGTCGACTTATCTAAGTAGACACATCAGACCATAACTACGAACCACATAGAGAGAAAGAGAGAGCGTCGTCACAATGTCCCTCCTACTGGGAGAGAGGGACCCGAGATGTACACAATAGGGCCTCACGTCTGGACACAGGAGTCTATTTCACAGGAAGATACATTTCCCTTCTACTGGCTTCAGGCATTCCACACGTCGAATGCAGTACATCAATGCCATACCAACATGTGAGTAAATGGGGGCAATTCCCCGGTTGGTCATCCACTAATTGGGGCGATCAATGGAGGTGTGTGTTTTCTGGTCAGTGGTGACGGAACATGGTTCACTCATGGGCAGAGAGTTGGTGGGGCGGGGACAGGGATCGAACATAATCACTGTACTTCATGTGCGATGTGATCTGGTATGCAGGGGTAAGCCTAGGCTGGGGTAACTGTATATCTTAATTATTTAAGTGTTGGTTTGGGAGGTGTTGGTATGAATTTAAGATCCTCGCCTCAGGACGTTTTTGAAAATACTGCGTGTTTTGATAGAGAAGTTAGACATGTGCTTGTTCGCTACAACAGCTATTGTGGTTGTGTGTGTGGTGATGGTGGGTGGGGGAGGAGGGGGGTGGGGTCTGTGTTTCCTTTTGTTGCCGTATGTGACGCTTTTGGGTGCATGCGTTCGGTTCGCTGAGAATCACGCCGGATGGATTTAGGATAGCGGAGGTTGGTAGATCACGTGTGATTGTGTTTCATTCACAGCGCTTAACCAGCCTTTCCATACTTGTTTTGTTTGGAGCGATTGGATCCGGCTATTGTACTGTCGATAGTGGTTGTCTTCTCCGCGGGAAAGGAGGTACCACTGAAAGGTCCGTATGGACCGCATGGACCACATGGAAGGGAATTATTGGAATTGTTATAGGCCTCTATTATAATATCAGAAATGACATGTTCTTGGATAATAATTATAAATACTTGGTGTTTTCTAAAATTATATCAATTAGAATAGGTAGACTATGGATTGTGTGATCACTTCTTTACACTGGGTGACCTTTAAATGTACCTATCAATATGTTTACAAATACTCGTAAACGGAATCTATTTTCCGCTCCCTAATTATTTAATTGAGTCACACTTGTTTACTTGAAATTAGACAGAATCATCTAGAAACTTAACGAGATGATTTAATTCAGCCAATCACAATTAATGGAACAAACAACATTGAAACAATTTCTCAATACGGACTATATAATAACCTCTGCCAATAAAATTCAACTCATTCATCTCGCACGGCATTGAGAAGTGATTTATCGTTTATACATTCGGCATTCATTGAACATCGGAGATTATTACTACGGGACAACGTCTTACCAAAGATAGCAGCTGAATTTATTATTTATTCTACGGAATTTTATTTTTTTTAGATCTGTGCATCTTTTGTATTGTGTCAGTTGGTGAGGTGACACACGAGAGCAGAATGCTTTCCGACCAAGTGAAGGTATAATGACTACTAGCCTCCACAATGGACTCGACTTTAACCGAAGAATGGATCGACGGAACGAGGATTTGTGGTGACCTGAGAGGGTCGAACGCACCCTGACTATGTGCAGTGGCGGCACCAGAGTTACAAAAGTGAGGGGGTACAGTTGCGGATTGTGCAGCGCCGAGCTGGGTGGGTTTCGGGGGGGGGGGGGGTCCTCTCCCTAAGTTGAGAAAATTTGTAACTGTTTTGCAACAAAACCATGCGAATATGGATATCATTGGAACCGGCTGAACAAGCCGGTTCCATTGATATTCATATTTGCATGATTTCATTGAGTTATACCTTTGAGAATTTTTCTAAAATATTAAATTTTATTTATTTTTTAAAATTGATGTAGGCTGAATTCCAAACGGATGCCTTGCACGTTCTCGATTCTAGCATTCGTGGAATACTCTTAAGCACTATGTTTCAGTCCGTTCGAACGCGGCATGCCTTGTTGCAATTTGGACACTCGGCTCTTGTTTGTTGTTTGCAGCTAGCGTGTGTGTGTGGGGAGGGGGGAGCGGGGGGGGGGGGGGGGGTTGCCAAACATAATTTCATCAAAACTTCTGATTTAGTGCACTTGGGAATATATGATTAAGCATACCGACCATTACACCGCAACGTCCAATACAATAAAAATTAAAATGATAGTATTGTTTCACTGCGCTTGGCGAAAAACGTAGAGGAGTAAGTACCCCACATACCCCTCCATGGCGCCACCACTGGCTATGTGCCTGGTAGTAGGTTGTCATTGGACAATGTGTCAATACCGGTGACTAGTTAGACGCTGATCTGACACTGGGTGAGTAAAAGCAGATGTGGACATGACTTGTATTGTCTTCCAAAATCGGTGTAATCGAGGTCAGAATGGACTGCCCAGAGTTCCACGGGAACAATAGTTTGTAAAACCAGTGTAATTGGCTCCCAGGGATTGGGGTTCGCACTGTGGTTGGACCACACTTAGGCGTTCGAAGCGCGGTAGCTATAATCCCATTGTACTGTTTATTGTTGGCAATTTATATTTGGTTAGAGGAGAAACACTTCATGACAGTTATGAAGACCTATAAGAAGACGGGCTGATCTCGTTCCTTTATATTGGTGAGATCTGGGTCGTACAGGTGTTTGGACAACTCGGGTTCAATTTGTATAAAATCTTGGTATATTGAATTTGTAAGGTATGAGATAAACGCGGGATGGAGTTAAACGGATGATAAACGTTAGGATATCCACATCAGTGGAAATATCGTTGTTAAATTTTAAGATGCAGTTCAGGTGCGGCATAGATCAGATTTGGGAGGTGTAAGAGAGGCCAATGGGAGACGAGATTTTGTAAATTGCACCGTTTGTAAATACGGAGTTTGTAGAGCGCTTGCGACTCCCGAAGTATGAACAATCGGGTGGCTTAAGTTGCAGTTAGGGTGTATGTTGCATCACAGGCTGTAACGTGGCGCTGAGGTATGTATGATCACCTATACTGCCAGAGTAGATAATAACTCTTGTGTATATCCCGGAATAGATTATTATATGTGTAGCCATCGTTCAGCCCTTGGGGCTTTATTAAACAAACGTAAATAGAAAGTTGTTGTTGTAGAGTGGTTCTATATCTCTGGTAATGTCCCGATACCAACCACAATACCTTGCAGTGATTGGTCAATGCCTCGTTGATTTTATTTTATGTCGCCGGGCACGAGCATATGTCTACTGTCAGCGATTCTTATGTCCACTGTCAAGAACGCGTCTCGTTGCAACGAGCAACGGTTCATCGCAATGTTTTTTTTTTCACTTGAAATCAACTGTGACAAATACATTTAACTGAAGTAAAATGCACACAAAAGTACCGCCATTACGTACAAAAAAGATTAGTTATGTAAACATGGGTAATTATTTATGAAACCGATTAGATTATAAGGTCTCTTTTCATTAATTTACTGTAAAATAAACTGAAACGAATCGAGAGCATCTCGCCCCGTTGATTGCGTACGTAAACATTGAATAAAGGGAAATCACCCCAGTCTGTTATGATAAAAGTTAACACCCCACCGAAACAACGTCTGCTTTCTAATATTCGCTATACAACAACAAATTTTAAAATGATTCGAATGAGGCGATTTGTGTAAGAACTGGACACATACGTTATTCTGTTTGTTGGCAGGGGACATGTTCTCACGTTTCCTGCATGAAACATATATTCAACCTCGGCTAACGCGGTTGAATATGAATTTCATGCAGGGAACCTGAGACCATGTCCCCTGTCAACAAACAGAATAACTTATAATATTACAGGCAGTGGATGCTATTCAAAGTGTCGTTGAGCCCTAAAAAAAAAAATAAAAAAAAAAAAATAACAGGCGGCGGATTTTGAAATTTAAGGTTGCTTCCTCTCATTCAACGAAAAGTCTAACAACATATTTTTTTTCTTTTTATGTATAGCCCAAGAACATTAGGTTTCACTAGGGAAAAAAATCGGAGAAAGCTGATTTTTTCAGGGAATGTCGAGTACATGTCACTGAACGATTAGACAAAAGTCCCCTAAAATCCCAGTTGAGCTTTTTTTTCTGCAGCCTTTTTTCGAAAACGCGTTTGAAAAAAATAAAAAAAAATCGCACGAACTTTGTAACCTCGAATTGATCCAACTGTATTTTTTGTTTACGCGTATTTCGAGCTACATAATGTCTAATATACATTTACCTAGAGGAAAATGTGCATTCTGTGACAATTTCTGCGAAAAATTATTGAAAATTCACAAAAAAGTATCGGATTTACGCAAAAAATGACGATTTTCCTAACGGATTTGCCCAAAGGGTCGTAGTACAGAACGGGATGTTAGTTGGACAGACGATAAAAAATCCACCACCATTTGAAGACTTTTATCATTGCTTACAAAATAGACATTATGGAAGACCCCCTCTGCTTCTGGCCGAGTTCCCCTTTTGGCATAAAATTCATCAGCATGAGAACTCAACTATTTTCGGGCTTGGGACCGAACAGACACGTCTGTGTCTGGCAGCATTAGATCAATAAATAATATTTACAGAATGTACAAAAATCAATAAATAATATTTACAGAATGTACAAATCAATCAACATGGATTAAGTTACATTGACTATTATCAACGCTATATACAGAAATGACATGACCTATATACATATTATTCATCGAACTCAGAAATTTCCGACAGGACAGTGTTTCTGTGGTTGTTACAAGAATCCGAACTGCAATTACACAAACCTGAGCAAGAGAGTCCTGCCTTCTTACACCCACACCTTTTTGTACAAGCACTCTTGCAACCACAACTGATCAGATTCAGTAGATTATCGGGGGCACATGGCTTTGTGGCTGCAGTCGGTACAAGAAGTCCATTGTCTAGCGACCACCCCCAATCCGTCGGAGGAAGCGAAGTGCCCAGCCATTGTTGGACCTGGAGATAACATCTGTAGACATGTTGTTGTGCAGCATCGCTGCTTGATGGGAGTGAGGCTAGGTCGATGGGTTTATTCAGTTTAGATTTTGCTACATAACGCTTGTAAGTGACATATCTATATTGGTCGAGAGAGGAAGCAGTTTTACTCCCGTATAAGATCAGGAGAAGTTGTTCCCCGGCAGCGGCTACTGCACTTGGTGTACTGTCATCCGCCAAAATTGTGTTGACATACTGTTGTGAGTCGCTAGTAACATCGGAGACAATTGTACTGAATACTTTCTTCTTACCAACTCGAAAGAGTGCAGAAGTAGTGTCACAACCACTTATAGAATGTGCTACAAGGAGGTTGCTTCTATGGTCACCCATTTTGGTTGCTATTTCACTAACTGAAGTTTGGGGTAATGGAATACATCATGTGAATATTACATCCCGGTTGAACTCGAGAGGTAAGAATGACTAACAAGTCTGTGTCTGTTCCCACAACGACAACATTGTTGTCATCTTGAGCGATGTCAAGTGCAGTTTCGGCTATCAGTACATCAGCATCAGCCTCGGCCTGCTTGGACTGAATTTTGATAGCAGATAGCTCCTGCATTAGAAGATCGATCAGTTGGGTTTTGTTCTTGGCATTTGCAAGGAAATCGGATTGGGGTGTGGTGGCTGGTAACTCGGGTGAGATATTGATATCAATGGAATACCTGTCTTCAGATCTACGGGCTTGTTCCATGCCCTTTGTCGACATTGTGCAAGCATAACCATCAAAAACAACCACGACGTTCGCCCCAAAATGTCTCACTAGATAATTGGAATATGATGTACATATGTCCTTATATGACGACTGTTTAGGCCATACAACTGCCCTCAATAAAAATCCACCATCTACAACAAACAGAGAATGTTCTGGGATTTTAGTTTGCTCGGAACCGTATGTTTTGAGGATCTTACCGAGCGTGCTTTTCTGTGTCTTCCTCATTCCAGCAGAATCAAACAATGCTGGTGGTTTCGGGGCGAGTTCATATTTGAGATACGCTTCCATCTCTGCTTGTGACTGAATAACACATGTGATGCGGTTGAACAGAATTGTGGGGTCAATCACTACCTTACTTCCACGGACTTTGATGCTATTTGCCATCGATGCGAAAGACTTCAGTGTCAACACGTCGTAGTTTGATGCTGTTGAACGTTTTGTTTACAACATTCGATACGCAACATTCACCAATTTTGCGAACTTGGTCACAGTTCACAGTTTCGTCGGCCACAAGCCCGGTCGCTATAGAGACTAATTGTAGTGGATCTCTATTCTGAAAGGGGGAATGCACTCTGAGCCAGTTCAATAATTTGGTGATATCATTGGCATCAGTCAATTGTGAACTTTGATGGAGATCCCGATGTTGTTCGCCATGACCAGTGTGAACATGAACAAAATTTTCGAGAGCATTACATATCGGAAGGCAAAGAGGTAGTCCATGTACCCATTTCGCAACAGTGCTATCGGTTATTCCCCTGCCATGTGTGAGACCACCAGGGAGCTTGAACATTCTCATTAAACACTGCTCTATGGTCTGATCAGAATATATCCCGTCCCAGAATTTATCTGAGCGCCTTATGGTAAAGTAACCTTTCTCAGTGAACAACTTCAAATCATCCTGTTGCATTATTTCTGTTAGCTCATTCATCTGCTGCAAATAGAGATGAGAACTTTTTGCGTATGCAAAATGACCACCTGCGTGAAATACTGGAATCATATTGCGAACACAATATGTGTGGAGTTCCCAGTCGCCTGTGCGCTCTGCTCTCAAGAACAACTGGAGAAGACCTATTTGCTCGTAGTATTGTACCCAAAGCTTTCCTGTGCGTCCTACGGACGCATTTTGGAGCAGTTCGTGTAATTTTGACAGTAGATGGTTGACACTTTCTTGATTGACAGCGTCAGCTGTTGTACAGTCACCTCTGGCAAGTCCACAGAATATTTCATTGACTTCTGTGCAGTCTATGTTATCTAGTGTTCGGCTTTCTTCAAACACAAGTTTTGTAATGGCAATTTGTGTTAGCAAATGGGCACGAACTGCTCTTGAATATGCATGACCACTGATCAAATGATGGATTGACCCACCAGCATAAACAGTCCCCCAAAGTTCATCCAAGCCGCTACCAGCCATGATCGAACCAATTGCCCCTAAATATGGCATAATCATATGGAAGCCGCCGAGTCTAACGAAAACTTTTGTCAACTTACATGCCAATGCATCTTGAGTGTAGGCGAACACCACATTATGTGATTTAATCGAACATGGAAATTGAAACAATGATGCTATAATACGGTATTTGAATGAGAAAAGTCGATGCCGTTTGAATTTGAGTTTAGGGGGTATGGTTAATATTTCACACGTTTCACCAGTTCATTATGGAATAAATGACTATTGTTATATATCTTTATAAAACCACTGCTTTTCTGCAATTTTTGATATATAATTTAACTCCCAAAGTCGTCGTAGATTTGATTTAATGGACGTTGTGTACCGTTGTGTGTATGAAAACAATAAATTTTTTTTCGTAATTTTGTACATTTTCGTGAATATTTCACCATTGAGTGTGAGGATTGGTACAAAGTTGGCATTTTCTGTTGGGGATATGTATTCTCAATATAATTCAGAACGATATTTATGATTCTCACCCTACTAAGGCGAATAAGAATGAGAAATATGGAGCTGGGTCGAATTTTTTTTTAATTTTTTTTTTTTATCAAAAAAACGCTATAACTAAAAAAGCTCAACTCGGATTCGCGGGGACTTTTCACACTTTATCCGCAATGTGTGTCCCGGAAACATATAAAAAATCAGCTTTCTCCGATTTTTTTCCTTACTTTCTCATTTTTATGTCTAATGTGCC